>CAHIKZ030000801.1:35000-102500 GCA_903632075.3 Acanthosepion pharaonis
TAGAAAAACTGAGATGTTATGTAAAAGCGGTCCTCCTATATGGCAGTGAATGTTGGATAGAGGTGTAATATGAATGTGGTTCTACAGAAGTATAATGAGAATACAATAGACCAAACATGTGAGTAATAAGGAAATGTTAAGGAAAATGGAAACGAAAAAAGAACCTTTATAGTCAGAAACAGAAAGAGATCACTGAAATTTCTTGGACGCATAACGATGAAGATTTTGGAGAATTTGACACTCACTGGACATGAAAAGGAACAGTGAGAGGCGCAATGAAGAAAGTCGGCTTGGGAAATTTAACACTCATAGGAGAGGCAAGTGGGCAGAGTGAAACAGTGAAAGCTTGTACAATTAGATAGCAGGTCTGATATTACATAACAGTCCAGTGCTCTTTTCTTTGTTTCTGTTGCCTCAAATCTCCTCTTCGTCTGTAAGGAGATTGTCCAGCATTCACTGCCATATAGGAGGACTGATATTGCATAACAGTTCAATACACTTTTCTTTCTTTCTTTCTCTTGCTTCAAGTCTCTTCTTCATCTGTAAGGAGATTGTCCAACATTCACTGCCAGATAGGAGGACTGATATTACATAACAATTCAGTACTCTTTTCATTGTTTCTGTTGCTTCAAGTCTCTTCTTCATCTGCGAGGAGATTGTCCAGCATTCACTGCCATATAGGAGGACTGATATTACATAACAGTTCAGTACTCTTTTCATTGTTTCTGTTATTTAAGTTCCTTCTTCATCTCTGAGGAAATTGTCCAGCATTCACTGTCATATAGAAGGACTGATATTAGATAAAAGTTAAGTATTCTAATCTGTTTCTATCGAAGTTTGCTTGTTTCTTAATACTTTGTTTAGTGGTGGGAACGCATCGTTCGTAATGTTAATGGGTTTTCAGTTTTCGATGTCGCATTTTCCGTTCTCTGTTAAAACAAGAATTCCAACAAAACATTTTATAGAATCACAAAAAATCAACGTAAAAATCCTCTGTCCTTTTCATTATTCCTTACAATTGAACTACACATGCGAGTGCTTCTTTTTTATTCTTTTTTTTCTCTTTGTTTTTCTTTCTTTTTAATTCAATGAAATTTACATTATAAATCTTTCGAACTTCGATACCAAAGTCAAACATAAAAATAAAACTGGCAGAAAATATGTATTTCTTTTAAAGAATTACTTATGTCCACATCCGAAACATTTGATTAAAATTTTCTGGATCTGAAGAAAATCAGAAAAAGTAACAAATACAGCAGGGAACAAAAAAAATGGATGCGTTCGGGAAAAGATGGAGAATTATGATGGGGTGAATTATTGGAGCCCAGGGGTTAGCACACCAGCTGTCTTTTACGCAAAATGACCAACATTAGTTAAAAATTTGCCAATAATGAAGAAAATATACGAAACTGAAAAATAATAAATAAAATTCATACTAGAAAATTAAGATTAAGGGAAGTTAATGGGTAGAGTTTGTTAATCTCCATTTCTATTTAAATGAGACCTAATTGAGCTATGGTGAGAGAGAGATGTAACGTGAGTCTTCTTGTTAGACATATATATGTATGTGTATGTGTGTGTGTGTGTATGCATTTATGCATAGATGTATATATATATATATATATATATATATATAATAAACACGTATTCATATACATCAAATTGTAAAATTCGTTGTATGTCAAAGACGAAATGAATATATATATATATATATATATATATATATATATATATATATATATATATATATATATATATAGGTAATTATACTGTTTCGAAAAACCATCGAATTTTGATTTGCCAATAATCAAATCAATCTCGAAGGAAAAAAAGGTTTTAAAAAAAGAAAGAGCCAGGAACATGAAAGTCTGTCGAAAAAAAATCGCACAGATACAGGTTCAAAGTCCAAAGAAAAAACCCCGATACGAGTAAACAACTAACAAAAGAGCTCAATACAACCGTAGAGCAGACCTAGATAAACCTAGTGAGCCAAACAAACCTACCCAGGTTTCACCTAAGCGGATCGTCAGGGATCGTCAGCTTTCCTGGCGATCCGCTTAGGTGAAACCTAGGTAGGTTTGTCTGGCTCACTAGGTTTATCTATCTATCTATCTATCTATCTATATATATATATATATATATATATATATATATATGTAAGCAAATATATGGATATAAATCCGACAGTATGAAAGTATGAAATATCTTTCTTTATATATATATATATATATATATATATATATATTCATTAAAGACGACTGACAAGGTAGTGTCGTTAAGCTTTCTATTTATTTTTTCTTGTGTCCTTATAATGACAATAATGGTTAATAGAATAGCCGAAAGCGCTCGGATATTTAGAATATTTGGACAATTTTTACACACTTTATACCCAGAAAAAAACACTGATACGGAATCAAAACAATTAAATAAAAAGCTTAACCGCAGTGTCTTGTCGGTCGTTTTTAATGAAACTTTATAAAAGAGGGATTGCTACCCAAATACACAATTATTATATATATATATATATATGTGTGTGTGTGTGTGTGTGTGTGTGTGTGTGTGTGTGTGTGTGTGTGTGTGGCTATATCAAAAATAAAACCAAAAATATGGTGCACAAATTTTTATAACTTTTCAGAAATGGTCCCTAAGAAGAAATTTAATGGAAAGAATAAAAAGTAAAACGAACTGAAATAAATTCACACAAATCAATAAAGTTTTTATATATATATTTATTATCTATTAAATGTTTTATTAATGTAGATTATTTGAGAATATATTTAAGAAACGGGTATAATTATAACTATTGTGATTTACCATAACCTTAATTAGGGATATTGTTCTGTTCAATAGTCCTATAAATGTTAGTAAAATGCGTTAGCGATGATACTGATATATCATGGTAATCGTATTGCTTCCATTATTTAACAGAATTCTGTCAGTATGGAAGATGTGAGGTAATAACGATTTTGCAACGTTTGTTGCTGTTATGCGTTGGTGTTTGCTGGCTTGGTGTTTATGGACAAACTAAAGATATGGAGATAATGATTTTGATGGCGGAATTCGAAAGGCTGATGTTTCGCAAGAAAAACGTTTGTCATCCGTGGAGATGCTGTGACGTGAAATTAGGCTTTCCTTTTTCTATTAGCAGCAAACATGCGGCGTTATTCTATTTGGCTCGGACTTTGCAGCTGGTGCCAACAAAGGGCAGGAAAGGTGAGAGCAGGAAGGACGCAGATGACGGTCCTAGTGTGATGTGGACAAAGATATATACGGCCGTACCGTAAAAACGCTATAACTGTTCTAACATACGGTTTGCTAAGCCTGAAGCTTATTAAGCCAGTGGTGCTCCAGTGGTGCCCTAAGGAGTCTCCTCTATGACCGACAGGGTTTAGAAGATCAAGATATAAAAAAGAACAGACAGAAACAAAGCAGTAATGCATATAATTATAACAGTTGAGAAGAATAACAAATAAACAAAAACTGATATCTGTGATCAATTATCTAAAACAATCAATCAAAAATGGAGGGGAATACAGTCAAGGATATTAGTAGCGGCATTTATTAAAAAAAAATCTGCCAAGTAAACAAGACATAAACAAACCGGGTGGCACTTTATTAGAGAAAAGAAAGCAAATAATTCGTATGACGAGTGGGTTAGTTTGTCGGCTGGGGAGTGGGATTAAGCAAGAGAAATGGTAGAAAGGCTAAACCTGTCGGAACTTGGGAAAAACAGCGTTTTGATTTTTGATAGCGCGAATGTGTAAGAGTCAGCGGCCTGTCACAAGCTGGAAATTATCGCGCAGTGTTAATTTTGTTTGCTTTTAGCCAACGTCCTGAAGGGACACGGCAAATAGAAGAAGAAGAAGAAGAAAAAGTAGAAGAAGAAGGTGGTTCATTCTATATCACTATATTTGTGATATTACATTCATTCTTTAGGATTTTAAGGACAGTTTACACCGAGTCATTATACTTATCTGCCCGTCCATCTGTGCCTGGGTGTACATATTTACTTACATATTTACTTACAGGAAGATAACAATAGAAGAACAAATGACAAATACATACATCCTTGCAGGAAGGTTACTATGGTAACATACATCAAAAATATATATATATATATATATATATATATATATATATATATATATATATATATATATATATATATATATATATATATAACATACACAGCTGCAAACTGCAGAAATATTTTCTTATCATAAATAGTCTCGCCTACAAGTTTAAAGGGTAACATGTTTTATATGAAGGTAAACGACTAACTGCGCACATATGCAAAGACACACACAAATGTAAACATATGTTAACATGTGTGAGGTATGAAATAAGATTAGGTAGAGTACATTTGCATAGATACACACACTCACACACACACACGCATAAACAAACGTACACACACATTTTTTAATCATTTCACCTCAAGCAAGGAAATAAAGCCACTAAGACGCAAGGGGTTAATAAGTGTGAGAGAATATGGGAGAAAAATAAAAACACTATTAAAGAGACAGAACAATGAAAAAAAATTAATTAAAAAGGCGAAAGATAACGATTGATATTTCATTTAAATTTTTGAAAATCAATGTTTACTGGGAAGCAAGAAACTTGAAGAGAGAGTCACTAGGGAGGAGTTCAAGAGAGGATACTGTTAACATAGAACTTACGGTTACATTTAGCCATTTCAATGGTAAAATGATGAAACATTGCCGCCAATCTAGTACTGTGATACGAACGAGGAAAATTTATCAGAACAATTACCGTAAAAATATTTATAGAAAAGTCGCTGGGAAGCTACGTTACGGCGGTGCGAAAGTTATTGAAGTCAAGATGCCAGATCAGGGTCTATAATATTGCATATTCTTCTTTGGATTTTAACAAGAATCTCTAAATACATAGCAGAAGTAGCACATCAGATATGACAGCAATATTCAATGCATGAACGAATAATAAATATGTAATATAGATTCAAATGTGAAAAATAGTCTAGTACAACACAGTGAACCAACACTTTCCCAGCAGCAAACCTAGCAATGGGTTCAATATAATCTTTCTACTTCATAACGAAAGAAAACATTAGCGCAGGGAGTAAATATTCTGAAGGTTAGCATCAGCCATGCTGATGGAAATAAAAAAAAAGGTTTTTTAAAAATGATTAGAATAAAAGTGACATTTCTCCCATTAACAACAGACTAGGGGTCATTTTTTAAATAGGTGTCAATTCGATTATATATATATATATATGTGTGTGTGTGTGTGTGTGTGTGTGTGTGTGCGTGTGTGTGTGTGTGAAACAATATAGTTTTAAGGTATGCCAATATTTATGTGATAAAGTGCTCAATATCAGAGATAGAGTACATCTAAATATAAAACTGAAATTTAATTTTATAAAACTCCTTTTTTTCTGCCTTCCTTTAGTTTCACTTCGTCTTTCTTATAACCTCAGTTTTATGGTTAATATCTGGGTTGAATTTCTGAAGCTTCTTTCCTTTTAAGACAGATAACATCCGCCTTCCCCTTACCACTACACGGACAGTCTGTCCTGTCTGCTTTGTTATATGTTGGTTCTGTATCAATTTTTCAACTGTTGTCTTTATTAAATATTAAATTTTAAATGTCTACTTACGACAGTCAATACAGTCCGCCGTCGGAATAAGACTGACGCATTCGGCGTCAGTTGAAATAGACTATACTCATGAGGTTATTTTGGATTTTTCTGTTGTGCCAATTATATATATATATATATATATATATATATATATATATATATATATATATACATTATTATTATTGTTGTTATTATTATTATTACTATTATTATTATTAAATATAACAGACAATGAATGTCTATTATGGCTGATCATGAGCCGTTCTAATGTTCGAATGTTTGCCTTAATTTCTGGTAAAAATAAAGACAAAAATTGTCCTACATTTGTATATTTCTTATTAAGTTGGTCCTAAGCTTTCGGCTCATATGAACCATCCTCGGAGTTGTTATACAGACATGAAACAAAGATGATATTTTGTTATGTTGATATAGAAGATTGATATGCGACGTTAGCGGTCTTGGAATAGCAAATGCAGGTCATAAATTCATGATGAGGTTCTATGACGTCATACCACGCGAGAGGCCGAAATATTAACAAGATCATATGTCTAGATGCAGAGTAATGTGTTGTGACTAGTTTGAAATGTAATTTTGTTGAGTGTGGATTGCTTTGTTTTAATGTAGATGGCCTGTAATATCTGAATGTTCTTTTTTACTGTCTGTATGTGTGAGTATTATTGTCTTATCAACTGATATCTGTCTAATATTATGTACATGGCTATCTTTTTCTAAGGCTGTTTAAAAGAACTAAGATCAGATATGATAGAATATAGTTTTAAGTTATGGTATATTTACGGGTTAAAATGCTCAATATCAGGGATAGAGCATATGTAAATATAAAAGTGAACACTGGAGTCTAAACCCACCAGCGACATTCCGTTTCATATGTAGACCAAAACACAATGTATATGGCCTATGGATTGCGTATAAGCATGAAACAGACTGTCGCCGCTCGGAATTCATTTTAATGTCCACTTTCATATATATATATATATACATATATATATGTGTGTGTGTGTGTGTGTGTGTGTGTGTGTGTGTGTGTGTGTGTGTGTGTGTGTGTGTATCTTATGCAGTGTTACATTAGAACATGCACATATCCACTACAAAATTGTACATTTTAGTTTCAACGTCAAAAAAAGGAAAACCTTTTTTAAAACGTCCCATCAGGTGGGGAATCAGGATGGAAGAGAATCTAATTCATTAAGTAGTACTTAATGAATTAGATTCCCTTCCATCTCTACATGTAAATTCTAGAATACATTTTATGAAAATCTCCAAAGAACGGAAGTAGATATTTGCTTCCATAACTGTATTCCTGAATAAAAGTTTTTAATAACATCGTTATTCCCCACCTGAAGAGTCGTTTTAAAAAAGGTTTTCCATTTTTTGACGTTGAAACAAAAATGTACAATTTTGTAGTGGATATGTGCATGTTCTAATGTAACCCTGAATAAGATAAATAAATATTTACGGCTCTACTTTGTGTATTGAGCACTGTTTTTAAATTAATGTTTTGAACGCTGTAATCTTACCGTTCGTTCTTCTACACTTTGATATATATATATATATATATATATATATATATATAAAATTAAAATAACTGACAAGGTATTCTGTTAAGGTTTTACAAATTTCATTTGGACATTCATTAAGTTAAATAAGTAATCTCTTCTTGGCAATCCCTAACTTTAGTGCCCACAAAAACCGCAATTTCTTTTTACTACCTTTATTCCTCGGTAATGTTGATTGTTTTAAAAACGATGGTTAAAATTGTAATAAAACCTAAACATTTGAAACTGAATTTATACCAATTTATAAAGAAATAAGTATGAAAACCATTTTTTACTCGTAATTTTATAAACATTTACTAATTTTTAAAACTATGTGAACTAACTATAAGCAAATCCATATTATTTACTATTTAATAAAGTACGAATCAATTGGAATTGAGCCAATGTTTGACCGATCATTCTAATAAACAATCTAATAAATAAATAATGTTTATTGTTTTAGTCGTAAATTCTCAAGAACAAAGAAAATATATAAATTCACTTTCATGATATGTTTACGTTTTATTACAATTCTAATCATCGCTCTTTAAAACAATAAACATTACTAAGGTGTGAAGGTAGTTAAAATAGTAGCGGTGTCAAGGGAAACTGTTCTTTTGACACTCAATTTTTAGCGGGCACGTAGTTTAAAGATTGCATACAAGAAAACTAAAATAAAAACTTAAACATATTGTGTTTGTTTTTCTGTGTGTGTTTGTGTGTTTGTATGTGTGTCTGTTCGTGTTTGCGTGTGTTTGTGTACATGCGTGCTTCTGCGTGTGTGTGCGTGTGCATGTGTGTGCATAGTTAAATAGGAAACTTAAAAAGCACGTTGCCCTAAAACTAATTCACTTTTTCAACGTGTATACCAAATTCATAAGTTAAAAAAAAATGAGGGAAGTACCTTGTCGGTCATTTGTAACGAAATATATATTAATGACGGATTGCTGCACGAAATACAAAAATGTGTGTGTGTGTGTGTGTGTGTGTGTGTGTGTGTGTGTGTGTGTGTGTGTGTGTGTGTGTGTGTACGTGTGTGTGTACGCGCGTGTGCGTGTGGGGGGGGCATGTGCGTGGGCGTGTGTAATTCAATTAGTAAACTTATGAAACATTTGTTGCAGTAAAGTGAACTTACTTTTCGATCATTATCTTTTGTTCACATGGAAGAAAAGTCGAATAAAGCAACTTGACAGTTATTTTTAAGGAAACATGAATTATAGAGTGGTTGGTGCCCAAATACACAACTATATATATATCAGTGTGTTTGTGTGTTTGTGTGTGTGTGTGCGTGTGCGCGCGCTTGCTGGAGTACGTATGCATGTGTGCGTGTATTTGTATGTAATTAAAACAGGAAACGTAAAAAACATGTGTTGCCGTAAAATGAATTCACTTTTTCGATCTGTATTTTTCTCCACTCTTCGCAAATAATTCATTTATTTTTCTGACACTATTTCATCAACTTGACAACGGAATAACTTTTAACTGTGGAAAAAAATCCTTCTGATATCAAACCAAGATAAATGCATTCAAATAAATAAAAGAGAGAGAAAGCGTTTTTTTTTTATTTCTTAGAACATTCAACTTCAGACATTTCGGCAATAACATCTGTCACATTGTTGTCAACAATTATAAGTAAAGATGAATAATTAGTTATTCACTTTTTATCCAAACGAAAAGTGACGTTTCATTTAAAATTACTTCTAAAAATCAATTATTTTCTTTAGACAACAAAACGACACTACTTTCTTCATTATACACATAAATCTAATATACACACTTCCAAAAACACACACACAAACAGAGATAGATAGATAGATAGATAGATAGATAGATAGATAGATAGATAGATAGATAGATAGATAATTAACAGACTCAGATAGATAGATAGATAGATAGATAGATAGATAGATAGATAGATAGATAGATAATTAATAGACTCAGATAGATAGATAGATAGATAGATAGATAGATAGATAGATAGATAGATAGATAGATATTGAAACGCTTCAATGTGTTCTTCAGATCAAATTTGGCCTGAAGATCTTGTCAGCATACACTGTTGATTCCCATACCGTCACTGCTATATAGGTTGTTCGGAAAATAATATTCGATTTTAGAAATCAGTGAAAGTCAAAAAGTTCGATGTTTTGAAATGTGTTCGGTGCTGCATCTGCGAAATTCGAATTATCCATTTCTTGATCGAATAATGACTTGTGGTGAGAAATGAATCCTTTATGATAATCGTAAACGATCAGCTCCATAGTGTAATAAAAAAAAAGTACGCAGGTGTAGGCTTTAAGAAATCTTTATTCAACTGAGAATACAAAGTTCGCGTATAGTGTCATTTTATAGTCCCAGTAAACACAAATAGCTCTCTCAAAGAGGAGAGTAAGAAAACGAGAGAATACCACTCTTGATTATTCATAACACGTGGTTTGATCATAACAAAACACCCAGACGAAATTGCACCAACAGAAGATTATGGTGACAGTCTGGTGGTCAGCCATTAACGTTATTTATTATGGCTTTCCAACCAAAGCATCACTGCCAACGATTACTACCAGCAACTTGATTAAATGCAGATTCAGTTAAGCAAAATTTGACCGGTGCTGATTAATCGACAATATCCAATTATACTTCATGAGAATGCTCGGACACATGCTGCCACGATGATACTATGGAAACTCACCAACTTGGGATACGAGACTTCACAACATCCACCATGGATTCCTCTAATCCTGCCATCTGACGACCGTTTTTTTTTGTTTGTTTTTTTTTGTTTTGTTTTTTTTTTTTGTTGTTGTTTTTTGGGTTCTTTTTTTTTTCAAGCGTCTTTACAATTCCTTAAGCAAAAATACATTCTGGAAAGAATATGTAGAAAGTGCACTCAAAGATTTCTTGGAGACCAAAATCTTAGAGCTTTATCGTAAATTCATAAATAACATTTTAACTCGATAACAGAAATATATAGATGATCAGGGTTGATATTTTGAATGAGTTAAACAGTTTAAAAACATTAATTCAGAAATAAAACATGATTCTAAAATCGGACCTTATTTTCCGAACAATCTTCGATAATGAGCGTTCTTCCGTTATAAATATAAAAACTTATATATATATATATATATATATATATGTGTGTGTGTGTGTGTGTGTGTGTGTGTGTGTGTGTGTGTGTGTGTGTGTGTGTGTGTGTGTGTAAAGGCAAAACACAATAGGAAAATTGTATTATTAGCCGACGCGTTTCGTTCAATGTGGACTTTTTCAAGCCAAAAGCGAAATGAATTTATTAAAACAAAGTAACTAGAAAATAACTCCCTCAGAAGGAAAATCCTCGAGAGTGCCGCCATCGGATATTATTCAAATATTAACCTACGCTCAGGCTTTTTCCCTATATCCCTTTTCCTAACAGAATTACTACTCTCCCAAGCCAACGTACACCACTGTATCAAAAAATCAAAAGAAAATGGTTGAATCCGCCAACACAATAATAAAAACAAAATGTTTACACATGAAAGTACTTGACGTAATTTTCAGTTGACAATATGAATACAATAGCGTTTTCTAAATTCTTCTTTTTGCTAAGGATATTTTGTTTTGTTGTTAATAGTTACTTTGTTTTTAATAAATTCATTTCGTTTTTGCCACATTGGACGAAACGCGTCGGCTAATAATACAGTTTTCCTATTGCTTTTTACCGTTATACATATTTTTTCTACGGGTTAACTCTTAGAAATTTTTATATATATATATATATATATATATACATATGAACTGGAATCAAATATAGATCAAATATGGATTGGATTCCGACAGAATGATAGGACAAGGAATAATAGGAAACGTTTATAAATCTAACGTGTTTCGATTTTATTAAAGCTTCATCAGTGAATGAAATATTGAAATGAAAAAGAAAATTCGAATATTTTAAATTTTTTGTGTTGTTTTTTCATTGATTAAACGGGCCTTACGTGCATCTGTCTTGTGAAGCAGCGTTCGTGTATCATAATTCTAGTTTTTCTATGCGGGATTCAGATGAATTTAGCATCAGTCGGGTTTCTATCCCAGCTTAAGGTAATCGGATGTCTAGCCACACTGATGAGCTCCGAAACAGCGAAACAGTCTCTCTGTGAATGACGATATATATATATATATATATATATATATATATATATTACTTCAAACGTTATTTTAGTGGATACCCGCCTGCATATTATAGAAAACCTATTAAAAAAGTATGCCGTCCAGCAGGATTCGAACCTGTGTTCCCCTTTTCAGAAACCACCATTTGGTCCGGTGTGCTTTAATGAAGGTGGGAGGAATTGCCTTCCTTTTGAAAGCAATTTACCGTAAAAGAGTAACTTTTCTTTTTTGTTCTTTTTTTTTTTTTTACTAACAGCAAAAATTACGTATTACTTAGTATACTTTTTATTCAATGGCGGACACTTCATCTTCATTTCATGGATATTTTTATGCATAATTTGATAGTTTTTTGGGGTGCTTTTTGTCCTTTTTAATTTTTGAAAGAGATAGAGGGAGGTGGAGAGCCATGATAGCCTACGTCCTGAGAGGACACGGCAACTAGAATGAAAGTAGTAGTTGATAGAGTAATTCTTTTTACTTTTGTTTATACTGTAAACGAAATGACTAAAAACGTACAACAATAATATAAACAATAATACTAGAGACACGTGGTGACAGTAATAACAAGAATTTGTATTTTTCTTTTTCGTAATGTGAATTACAGATATTGGTATGTTGTGTGTTAAAAATGTTCTCAGTTTTACTGTCTCTTTTCTTTCTTTGAAAGTTGGTGGTTACTTGAAAATTACTCTGTTGATACATATTCATTTATTCCAAGTACTTTCGACCTATGCACAATGTCATCAACAGGGTGTTGCTTTTTTTTCTAAGACAAATATTGTAGTGTTCATCATATATCTAAAACAAAATTGTTGTGTTCATCTGAAACTTAAATTTTTACAAGTGAAGTGTAAAACGCTCAGATTATGCGCTGTACGATTTAACTTGGTATAAAGCGCAGTAGAGGTAACTAAGTTATGAGGGTTTGAGTGGTTCTAAAAAAAAAGCATTAAAAAGCAACACCCTAATGATGACATTGTACTATGTCGAAAGTACCCGGAATAAATGAATATGTATCAACACGGTAATTTTCTCTTTTCCTTTAATAACGACACCAACAAGCTTGTCCGTGAATATAAAAGAAAAGTAGACAAAACTTGTCTAAATTATTCAATGAAACATGTCTCAATGAAAACATGCAACAAAAATATACGCAATATATATATATATATATATATATATATATATATATATATATATATATATATATATAATCAATTTAAACGATATTTTTAGTGGATACCCATATTTCAATAGACACTCCGATTATTTATTTATTTATATTTATTTATTTATTTTCGTCTGCTGGCCTGAATATTCAAGAAGTGTTATTAAAGAAAAATATGCGCTCTCCGATTGGATGCGAACCTGCATTGCCCTGAGTAATTATTTACCTTGATCGTATTAATAATCTATATAATAAAATATTTGTCTGCATTTATACAAAATATGTTCCTGGGCAAAATGAACCGTTTAATTAATTAGTTCATTTACTCCTACCTTTCTTAGGTTGCAGTCTTATTTGTTCAAGACTTTCATGGGAAGTAGTCAGATAATTTTGTCTGTTAAGTGATATTTCTTCAACTTGGTCTTGAAATAGGCTTTGGCGTCGCTATATTGAATCACAATACATTGTTTAAAGACTTTTTTTTCATTGCATCTCATTATTAAAATCGTAGTCATTGTTGACGACACGGGTACATTAGTTAGTATATATTATGTATGTATGTATTGGGTCAATGCTCGGAGACGTAGAAATACTTGAATAGCCGTACGCGCTGTAAGCCTACTGGGAGTGAAAAATCTTAAGTTTACATTAAGATATCTCTCAAGAAGAAGGGCAAATTTGACATAAAACTATATAAAATATATATATATATATATATATATATATATATATATATATATATATAGAGAGAGAGAGAGAGAGAGAGAGAGAGAGATTCATGATAAAACCCGAAAAAGGATCTGCAATGTTATTGATCCTTACGTGGCATCTCAGCTTCAGTTACGTTTTAACTGCCGTAACGTAGTTTCGCTGTGACTTTTCTATAAATACATTCATGGTAATTGTTTTGATGAACTTTCATCCATGTTATCTAGACTTTAGGAATTTAATACTATAATGTTATGAATTTAATACTATAATGTTTAATACTGATAATGTTATCTAGACTTTAGGAATTTAATACTAGATAGTTGGCATGGTTTTTTTAAGCATTTCACCCCAAGCAAGGCGGGTGTGCCACTAACACGCAAGGGGTTACAGAGAGTGAAAGTAAGGGAAAAGACTGAGTATAGAGAGGCTTGACGAAAGGATAAAGATAAAAAGAAGAACGGGTTCAAGACATCAATGTCGATTGACGTTACATATAAATTTTTGAAGATTATAGTTATCAGGGAAGCAAGTAAGAGGAAGGTAGTTCCACTGTTGGGAAGTGCGAGAGAAGAAGCTGTTGAAATAGAAGGGGCGATTACATTTAACTGTTTCGACAATAAAAGGATGGGACCGAGATTCCAACCCAGTAGCACGCTTAAAGTCCTGCAGTTGGTGAACCAGTGAAAATAACACGTCAGAGTAATTGCCATGGAAATATTTATAGAAAAGACAGAGGGAAGCCACATCACGCCCGTGAGAAAGTCACTGGAGTCGAGATTTCAGATATTATAATTTCATATCCTTCTTTGGATTTTACAGTTGCAATGGCTAAATATAGCCATAAGTTCTATGCCAACAGTTTCTTCTCTCACACTTCTCCATTGTGGAACACTCTTCCGGCTTATTGCATCCTAGTCTTCTGTCTTCTTTAATTGCTGTCTCTCCTTATAGTGTATTTTCATATATTTTCTAACACTCAGTAATACCTATCGTTTTAATGGTTTGTTGCCTTACTCGGGGTAAAATGATTAAGTTTCAAGATCAGTATGTTCATTTAATTTATAATATTCTTTAAAATATATATTTTTATCTAATGGCACTGTCATATTTATGAGAAGGCAATTTTTTGTTTGTAGTCTTCTCCATTACCTTTTACATGTCTATCAGTATGGGTGGTAAAATCCAAAAACAGTGACGTCATCTCTTTCTATGACTGATTCAGGGTTATGTCCATACCATTTTTCAGTATTTGCTACACGGTAATATTGATATTTCTTCCAATAAATATGCTGCCCAAACTTATGCCGATCTTTGTGTTCCTTCGATGTCAAGATTAAACTATACACTAAGTGTTTAACAGTCTAAACACATTGTTCAAATTATTATTATTATTATTATTGCCTTTGCTTTGGTGTCTTCCAGGTCCCAGTCGGAGACCTGATGTCAGAAATGAGGTCATGACATTTTCACTGAACCTTGTTGCAAAAATATAATAATAATAACAATAAAACAACATACAATCACACACATTTTTACATTGATAACTTTCTTCGTTATGTGTGAGCTGTACTTGTGAGTACAATTTTTGTTTGTATTTCTTTATGGTTCGAGCTACCAGGAATCCCTTCAATAAGTCTATCAGACCATTTTTCAATCAATCCGAGGGATCCAACCCCAACTGGTAATATTGATGTACTCATGTCCGAAATTTTTGAGATTTCCACTTCAACATCCTTGTATTTCGAGAGTTTTTGAAAACCTTCAAAGATACATTCAAAGTTATTATTATTATTATTATTATTATTATTATTATTATTATTATTATTTGTGCATACCATGTTTCCTGCTTTGTATCCCGTAGAGTCGGATCCAAACTATGGTCCTTAGGCCTTATAGGAGAATTGTCATTTAATTGATAGCACTTTTCTTAGTATATGTGATCTTCTTAGTAGGGCAATCTTTTGGGCAACCTTTATGTTAATGTTACCTGGGAAACTGTTACTAAAATTATCCATTCCTTTTCTCGCGAGACCCAGAGTTTCGATTACTATTGGTACAGTCTCATTCTTCACATCCTGTTAATCTCGTTCTCCACGTCCTTGTATTTGGAGAATTTCTCGATCATTTTCATAGAGATGTCTCTCTCAGATGGTACTGCCATATCAATAAACATACACTTCCTAAATTTCTTGTCTTTTATGATAATATCAGGTCTGTTGGCTTTTATTTCCCTGTCATTTTGAATTGTCATGTCTCAGAGGATAGTTACATCGTTATTTTGGGTAACTGTGTCTGGCTGATGATCACACCATCTCTCAGTGGTTTCGATTTTGGCTTCTTGCTTATCTTCCAGTTCACACATGTCGCTACTTTGTTATGTCTGTGGGTATATTCATTTTTTGCTAGGTCTGGGGGAATAATCTGAGAGAATATGGTCAACAGTTTCATCATATTTTCCGCAGATCCTGAAGCTCGGATTAGTTCCCTCCTGGATTATTATTATTATTATTATTACTACTACTACTACTATTATTATTATTATTATTATTATTGTTGTTGTTGTTGTTGTTGTATTTTGAGTTTGCTTGCTTGTTTTACGAACTGCTGCCAGGTTTCAATCTGAAACCTCAAAAGACTGCAAGTTAAAAGGTTATGATTGTTGGCACAATTGACTGCATATCTCGCTGATGTTTACAGCATCTTTTTTTTCATTATTATGCAAACATCTTACTTATTATAAAACGCAGATTGTGTGTGTGTGTGTGTGTGTGTCTGTATGTTTATATATTGGATCGGATTTCCTACATTTTTCAACAAAACTTCACAGGACTAAGTAAAATTACCTTGCGGTGGTTCTGACAGCGCCAAAAATGGAAAAAAACACAATTGTTTTTGCACGAAATCAATTCGAAAACACGATAACATGATTAAGTCGCCAGAATGAAAGGGGGACAACTCATATAGAGTTATAGTTATTATAAAACCCAGGTTGTGTGTGTGTGTGTGTGTGTGTGTGTGTGTGTGTGTGTGTGTGTGTGTGTGTGTGTGTGTGTGTGTTCGTTTATATATGGGATTGGATTTCCTACATTTTTCAACCGATTTCAACAAAACTACACTTAATTCACAAATTAAAGTTTAAACTGTAATAATAATTTTTCTTATAATTACTTCACATTACGATTAATACACACGCACACACATACACACACATACATTCATATATATATATATATATATATATATATATATATATATATATATATATATAGGGGTTGTGTACGTGTATAAAATAGGATATAGAATCCCGACAAAGATTTGAAGAAATTTGACAAATAGAAAACCGTATCATTCAAACTAGATTTGATTACGGTCTAATAATATACATCGATTATGTTTATTATATATATATATATATATATATATATATATATATATATATATATATATTCAAACAGGTTAGTTAGATAATCTAGATATATCATGTCAATTTATTTTGGTTGTGATCCTTTCAAGTTCACGGATTAGTTTTGGGAGCCTTAGAAAATTGATTAAGAACAATACCAAAATTTTCTTTCAAATAGTTTTTATTTTACCAAGTACTTTCAATCCCATCTGAAACCATTCTCAGAGAGTTAAATTCTCTGTGAATGTGAATATGTATTTTTGTAAATTCAAAACATTTAAAGTTTTCTTTTTACTGTTGTGTTCTAGATTTCCAAATTCAAGTGTTTTTTTTTCACCTTATAAGGGGGATAACTTTTATCATTTTATTTATTAATTTATTTATTATTTTGGTATGTTAATAAACTAGCTAAGTCAAAATTCCCTGTGTTGAAGTTCATTCATGTCTGAACTCAAACTTACTTGCGATCACGTGAGAGGACACAACATATGAGTGAATCGACGCCATTGCTCCAAGACCTCCCAGCATGAGGGGGGCTACACAACATATATAGACAATCGTACACTGACAAAGTAGAAAAATTTTGTGTAACGCGACGCGTTTCGAAGGACTACATCGGTCTATAAATTAATGTTTTTATTGAGATGTAATTATGCGTAGGAGGGGGGAGAAAAATATAAAAGCGAGGTTATAATTGTATACTGAGGGGGAGAAATGCCAAACATATGGAAAAAAAGTTATTATTTTAAATTTAAAAGTTTTGAGTTTTAAATTTTGTGTTTAAAATTTTTTCATCGGACGTGTCTAGGCCACATAAACTATTCGATCTCATTCTTTTTCCGTACACTTTTCTTTCTGTTTTTATCGTTTACATTTTCACCACTCCCTTCTAAGCATATATAAATCCATCTCCTCATGGGGTGCCTCATACTTTCGGCCTTGTGCCATATCTAAGCTACTTAAATCCATCTATAAATGCATTACTTTAGTACAATGAAGAATCTTTCCATTATCTGACATTTCTGACATTGACGCGATATCCAGAAATTTATATATCATATTGTACACACTTATTTTACACTTATATATCATATTTTATACACTCATTTTACACTTATATATCATACTTTATACACTCATTTTACACATATATCATATTTTATACACTCATTTTACACTTATATTTCATATTTTATACACATATTTTACACATATCGTATGTTTCTACACTTATTTTACACTTATATATCATATTTTATACACATTTTACACTTATATATATTTTACAGATTTATTTTATACTTATTACACTTATATATATTATTTTACACACTTATTTCACACTTATATATCATATTTTATACACTTATTTTACACTTATATATCATATTTTATACCCTCTTTTACCCTTGTATAAAATATATTACACACTTATTTTACACTTCATTATTTAAATTATTTGAACTATTGTCCTAATCTTTGTCGCCATATTTATTTCAACGTTTCAGCCGTTGTACGCTCCGGCCTTCTTCAGCTGGTTGGAAGGTCAAACTGAACCCTTTGCTTCACCTTCTGATCTTTCAATCTATTTAATTTTTGTACTTGACGAGCCTTGACTGCATCGAATTCATGTCTGAAGGATTTATCCAGGTCATTTTGGATCCTTCTCTGGTCTTCTTCATTAGTAATTCTGTTGAAGAAATCCTCGAGCCTCTGGAAGATATGAACTTGTAGTCTCCGTTTTATCCAACGATTGTACTGGATTCTCTCTCAGACAAGGGCGTGTCCCGCTTTTTCTGCGACCAGACGGGCTCTCCTTGAATTGATAGGAAGTCTTGGTGCCAAGCCTGAAGTTGTAGATCTCTGCATCGGTGTCAGATGGTTCGATATTCGAACCAGTTTCTGGTAGGATTTTTCAATTTGTCTTCATATTTTTGGTATATCGGGTCCGTACCGATCCTTCAGTATTTGTCTATATTTCTGAGATGAGGTATTATGTACATTATTTACATTATTCGGACTATTGTCCTCATCTTTGTCGCCATATTTATTACAACTTTTCGGCCATTGTACCCTCCGGTGTTATTTTACACTTATTATTCATATTTTACTCACTTATTTTACACTTACATATCATATTTTACAGACTTATTTTACACTTACATATATTTTACACACTTATTTTACACTTACATATCATATTTTACACACTTATTTTACACTTATATATCACATTTTACACACAAACACACACACACGTATACAGAGTAGGATGGGTAAATTATCGTCTAAATTACATAAAAATGAAATAGCACTGACATCACATTTTAACCGATATATTTACCAAAATTACGCAAAAATATCTTGAAATACTTTAGTATTTCTAGATATTTTTGCGTAATTTTATTACATTTTAGTACATTTATTCGATAAAATCGCCACTGGTTTTAACTATACGCCTCCAAACGACTTCGGAATCTCCTGCAACTGTTTTGGGCGGTTTCCTTGTTTAAGTTGGTGAATGCTGCCATAATCCTTGCCTTCAATTCATCTTTGGTATTACAATGAGCTTTGTTCATCTCTCGCTCAACTGCGCCCCCACACATAATGATCAAAGGGGTTGCAGTCTAGGGAGTTAGGTGGCCAGATGTAAAAGGTGATGTGGTTGTAGAAATTGTCTGACAGGTATGACAAGTATGAATTGGTCCTCCTGTTTGTGTGGCATGGTGCAGAGGACTGTTGCTAGATATAGTGTCTTCCAGTAACCTCCCTCTAACCAAGGGCAGCATTACCTCCTCAACAACCGCTTGCAACAATGGTTAGCAAGCTTGTCTAGCTAGAACAATTAGAATTGAGTAGTGAGTTTGATCCTCACTGGCTACTCCATGCTTTGTATCACATCTAAGCTACGCTTAGAAAATTACCAAACATGCTGAAAGCTCTAACCCCAATCCATTTCCTCAAATCTAAGCAAGATTCAAAATTCTTTAAAAGCCTCTTCTATTCGAGCCAATAACTTTCCGGCACCCTCTTTTAAATCTACATGAAAGTAACAAAAGTACATTTAACAAAATTTGCAAAAGTAAAGTTAAAGTAACAAAAGTATAGTTAAAGTAATAAAAGTACACTTAAAGTAACAAAAGTATAGTTACAGTAATAAAAGTACACTTAAAGTAACAAAAGTATAGTTAAAGTAATAAAAGTACACTTAAAGTAACAAAAGTATAGTTAAAGTAATAAAAGTACACTTAAAGTAACAAAAGTATAGTTAAAGTAATAAAAGTACACTTAAAGTAACAAAAGTATAGTTAAAGTAATAAAAGTACACTTAAAGTAACAAAAGTATAGTTAAAGTAATAAAAGTACACTTAAAGTAACAAAAGTATAGTTACAGTAATAAAAGTACACTTAAAGTAACAAAAGTATAGTTAAAGTAATAAAAGTACACTTAAAGTAACAAAAGTATAGTTAAAGTAATAAAAGTACACTTAAAGTAACAAAAGTATAGTTAAAGTAATAAAAGTACACTTAAAGTAACAAAAGTATAGTTAAAGTAATAAAAGTACACTTAAAGTAACAAAAGTATAGTTACAGTAATAAAAGTACACTTAAAGTAACAAAAGTATAGTTAAAGTAATAAAAGTACACTTAAAGTAACAAAAGTATAGTTAAAGTAATAAAAGTACACTTAAAGTAACAAAAGTATAGTTAAAGTAATAAAAGTACACTTAAAGTAACAAAAGTATAGTTAAAGTAATAAAAGTACACTTAAAGTAACAAAAGTATAGTTACAGTAATAAAAGTACACTTAAAGTAACAAAAAGTATAGTTAAAGTAATAAAAGTACACTTAAAGTAACAAAAGTATAGTTAAAGTAATAAAAAGTACACTTAAAGTAACAAAAGTATAGTTAAAGTAATAAAAGTACACTTAAAGTAACAAAAGTATAGTTACAGTAATAAAAGTACACTTAAAGTAACAAAAGTATAGTTACAGTAATAAAAGTACACTTAAAGTAACAAAAGTATAGTTAAAGTAATAAAAGTACACTTAAAGTAACAAAAGTATAGTTAAAGTAATAAAAGTACACTTAAAGTAACAAAAGTATAGTTAAAGTAATAAAAGTACACTTAAAGTAACAAAAGTATAGTTACAGTAATAAAAGTACACTTAAAGTAACAAAAGTATAGTTACAGTAATAAAAGTACACTTAAAGTAACAAAAGTATAGTTAAAGTAATAAAAGTACACTTAAAGTAACAAAAGTATAGTTAAAGTAATAAAAGTACACTTAAAGTAACAAAAGTATAGTTACAGTAATAAAAGTACACTTAAAGTAACAAAAGTATAGTTACAGTAATAAAAGTACACTTAAAGTAACAAAAGTATACTGAATGAAAATTAGATATATAGGCCTATGAACTGAGATATATACACATAAAACTATAGTCATAAATCAATGTTCAAAAGAAAACAGATTGATTGATTCGTTTTCTACGGCTCACCAATTCTATGCAGATTATTTAAAGCCAGGAAGTTATTTTTAGATTTTAAGAATTTTTTTTTTTTAAGTAATAATGATTTAGTTATACAATTCGTATTAAGTGATCTATAGCTAAGGTGAAGAAGATGTGGATTTATACATTTCTCAAGGGTTTTTGCACATAAGTAAATATAAGGAACCCAACAAGAACTAACAATACCATTACACCATTATTATTATCCATTACGCCAACAGCACATCCAAGCTTATAGCTTGATATTTGCAAGCGATCACCCATCTAAGTACTGACCAGGTTCAGCGTTGCTTAACTTCGATGATCGTACGAGAACCGGTGTTTCAATGTAATATAATTGTAAGCCTTACATACGTACGTACATTTATATAATAAATACGAATATCAGTGTCAATGCGTTACATTTTTCAATTAAAGGGACACAACTCTCAATATCTCATCTGCTATATAATAAATGCCAATGTCAGTGTGTCACACTTTTTCCAATGAAAAGGACACAACTCTCAATAACTCATCTTCTATATAATAAATGCCAATATCAGTGTGTCACTGCGTCACCCTTTTTCAATTAAAGGGATACAACTCTTAATAGCTCATCTTCTGACATTCGCATTTATTATAATAAATGCGAATGTCAGTGTGTCACACTTTTTCAACTTTACTCCTAGAGGCCGTAGCCCAGCATATCATACCATTTTGGAATCAGACCGAATCCATAAGCAAATTAAAAACATTCCGGGTCGGATCTGGACCCGCAATCCTGAAATTTTGGATTCCCAAGTTTTCATAACTGCTATTGTCTTCGGCGATATTTTACGTGATTTTTTGCGACATATCTTTTGTACGATAACAATTTTTATGACTTGGAAATAAATTTGGGAATAATCGAAATTAATTCAAAAATCACCCATGAAATAAGAATAATTGTTTGTATAGAAAGTAAGGATCTACGTACATCAAATTCTCTTTAAATTAAGTGGAGACAGAAGAATTATCGTTGAACTTTTAAAAGATAAGCTTAAATATTAATGCAATACTTAAATGTAGCGATCAATTTTGACTTCTGTAATTTATTGTTCCCTATCGCATCTACTCATCCCTACCTATTGTGATGAAGGCTCAATCAAGAGCCCTCCACAGGAGCTAGCTTAAATGCCGCCCGATAAGGTGACTTTTAAGCTGGGATACAGGATAAGTCAACAGCGCCGACTGATCGCCGGGACAACTCAGGACTGAGACAACTCAGGACCGAGACAACTCAGCACCAGAAAAACATAACTTTTTTTATAACAAACTAAAAGTAAGTTATTATGGATTAAAACCTTAATTAGTGAATATTTTTCTTCAAATAAGGTATTTGATAAAGCATTATGTAAAATATAAACCTGTTTTTTGAATTTATTTTTTTAATACAGTAAATAGTAAAGAAATTTATTTTTTAATAAAGTAAATAATTTCAATAATTCACAACATTAAATGTTATAGTATTTTTTTTATAAAAATATTTTAGAATTTCAATTTTCTTTATTAAAAAATAAATTACATTATGATGTACTTTATTAAAATAATTAAAAACAAAAAACTGGTTCATATTTTACATAGTGCCTTATTTAAAGAAAAATATTCACTAATTAAGGTTTTAATCCTTAATAAATTACTTTTGTTTGGTTATAAAAAAAAAGGTTATGTGTTTCTGGTGCTGAGTTGTCTCGGTCCTGAGTTGTCTCAGTTCTGAGTTGTCCCTTCCCGATCTTTTCAAACTTGCAGTTTTGCTTGGATTGTATGAATCTCATTTTTATATTTTGAATTATTTTTCTTTGAATTAAAAAATATATGTTACTTATTTACTTTATTAAAAAATACATTTCTTTACGATTTACTTTATTAAAAATGATTAAAAACAAAAGACTGGTTCATATTTTACATAATGCCTTTTCAAATGCCTTAGTTGAACAAAATATTCACTAATTAAGGTTTTAATCTTTAACAAATTACTTTTATTCGGTCATATGAAATTTTGTTTTTCTGGTGCTGAGTTGTCTCAGTTCTGAGTTGTTCCGGCAATATTCAGTCGGCAGTGTTGAGTTGGCGGTTTTGAATTGTTCCGTCTCGACATTTATATACACATGTACATATAATAAACACATAATTGTTATATATACGCGCACATAAAAACCTATATGCAAACGCATCCAAGTTCAAGACAACTTACATTAAGAGATATGTTCCCCGTCGACAGAGAGGTTTGACAGCCAGCATATATTGGTAGTTGAATCTGTGCTGTCAATATTGTCTTCATCTCGATCCTTGACTGACAGAACATTTCATTCCGACAATTCTTCCAATAGCTCTGTTACAAGATTCACGTTCAAACCTTTCTTAAATGGATACGTAAGTTTTCTAAAAGCACTGGTCACTTTCTCTAAAATCAATGGAAATAATAATTCAGCAGACCATCTCTTTGTACATTTACTTATATATATTTTGCTTGTCTTTGTCAAGACGGTAAGGGATTCGTTGTCTACGACAAGTGAATCACCTGTTGAATTTGGAAGCACTTTTCATATGTATGTCGGAATCATCACAATATAATCGAAATGTGAGTACGTCGATGGCTGTGAAGAAAACACAAATAATTCATAACATTCAAGATTTTAAGAAAATAAAGTTAGGCTTCAAAAAAAAAGAAAATGTTTCTAATAAAATTCCTTCTGATTGATTTCTACCCAACCACCTAGAAACTTAAAAAAAAGAATAAATGCGCCGACAAGTGCGATATTCTGTCTTCCTGAATTCTGTTCTTTTATTGTCCTTTTCCTTACTTCTCTTCACTAAAGTCTTCGCATTCTCTTTTACTCTATGTAACCCTCTACGTCCTCGTAGCATTATCGCTTTGCTTGGAGTGAAATGACAAACAGAAAAAGAAAAAAAAAACAATGAACAGGTAAATGAAATTCACTAGAAACCTGTAGATTAATAAGAAAATATTGAATTTTTACTTTTATCTTTCGATGAACGTAATAATTCATCCCTTTTTATTTATATACCTTGTCCCTTCAGAACGTGGATGATTAAGGCTCTTCACAACTTCCTATCTATTGTAGATCTTTAATATTTATATTTTTACTATACCACCAACTCCTTGTTTTGTCATCCATTTACACAAGCTCATTATGGAGGTTACTCGCTGTTTCTCTCTGTCTCTTTTGTCTTCAGTATGCCCTGTGAGTGTCAAATTCTCTAAGTCCTCTTTTCTCATTATGTCTCCTAGAAACTGGCTTTTATTTCTGATTCAATGTAAAAGTATCTTTTTAACTGCATTTTCTTTAAAACTTCCTTATTGATAGTACATGATATTTTCAATATCCTCCTGTAGAATGACATCTCTATTAACTTCAGTCTCCTCTTTATCTGTGAGAAAAATGTCCAGCATTCACAGCCATTTAGGGGGACTGATATTATATAACACTTCAATACACTTTTCTTTGTTTCTAACAAAATTCTTCTATTTCTTAATACTTTATTTTAGCTTTTCAAAAGCATATTTTGCTCTTCCAACGCTTCTTCCGTTGTTGGTGTCGTATTTTCTATTGGTCTATGAAAGCACTAACCAGATATTTAACACATTACCTGCCATGAGCTCCATTAGGGGATCTGTTAAAATTAAACTCACTACATGTTATTACTTGTATTTACATACATTGCATTTGCAGAGGTATATTTTACAACACTTAGCCTTTAAAGTTTTTTATTATTAGCCGTAAGAAGATACTTTCTGTCGTAATTTTACATTTCACGAGTAGAAAAATAATGACTATTTTGAAAAATATTTTTTAATATTTCTAATCAATATAATTTTATGATGTTTTATACACGTATATATTTGATGTTCTAGTTTATATAAAAATGACAATGGTAACTACTGAAATTAAACATAAGGAATAAATAAACTCCTAAGACACATGTCTGGACCAAAAATGAACATTAAAAAAATTTGGCAGTTAATGGATTAAATATCTTTCCTTGCTTGATTTTGACAGCTTGTATCATGGGTTGTCTGAAAAGTAATGGGACTGGTGTCACAAATAATTTATTTCAATTCCTACAAACTACTTGGTTTTCCCTTCAAAGTAATAACCCTAGAGTCTAATGTTCTTTTCCGTCATTCTCTGCCATGTTTCCATGCACTGCTGGAAGAATTCTTCTTGGATGCCCCTCATCTCTGTCGTTACGACCCTCTTGATGGCCTCTGCGCCTTTCAAAACCGGATCCCTTTGAGCTTAAAGAAAAGAAAAAAGTCACACGGAGCAAGACCATGTGAATAGGGAGGTTGTTCCCAGTACGGTGATCTTCTTCTCGGCCAGGAACTGCCGGATTCTCATGGCGTTGCGAACACTTTCATTATCATGGTGAAGCAGACACGATTTGTCCTGCCACAACTCTCTTCTCTTCTCGTGCACTAACCAAAGCAAACGTCATAGGATCTCTTTGTAGATCTGCTGATTGATCGTCTGGCGCCTGTGGTAAGTACTCACTGTTGACGATGCCTTTCACATAGAAGAATGGATAAGTCCCATAAGAGACTTTCTATATACTACCTTCTTAAAATTAATGGTTGGTTCTTTTTCGTTATTTTCTTTACTACCTTGTCTAGGAGATTTTTCTTATTTTCTTTCTGTATCTGCCATCAATACGGTTTGGTTTGGTTTGAGTTGTTTTGTTTTACGGTATATCACCCTCAATGGGTTATTTAATGTCGACAATTTCTTTTTTTAATATTTTTCTATTCAAAAATCTATTGCTGGTAATATTTTTTTCAAAAATCTATTGCTGGTAAATCTATTGCTGGTAATAATGTATTGCTGGTATTAAAACCTATTTTCATAGTTTTGAGCCCTTTTAGGGAGGGTTAACTATTTGCCCATAGCGGGGACCCTAATAGGTGCAACCACCCCTGGTAAGGGTGAACCTGGGAACACCAGCAGTTAAGAGGTTGTTCCACGCTCCTCAAAACCTTCCTGATCAGAGACCCTGTTGTCGGATGTAGTTTCTCAAGAATAATGCCCACTGCGGGTACCCCCGGGCGCTATACTTGAACCTACGTTTTTCCTTATCTGCATCAACGACATTCCCTATGTCATCAATTTCCAATTAGGTATTTATACTAATGACACAAATATTTAATCTTGTCTTATTAGCATGTGTTAAGAGAATCTATAAACTTCTGGATCATTTAGATAAAAGACTTCAAAGAATACTTTGACGTAGACGGATGACCTTATAATTGGGCGGGGGAGGTCTTTCGTCTGGGTATTCGTATTTGTTGGTTGGCACCAAAATTAAGCAAGTTGGCTGACAAAGTCAGTTGTTGTCGAAATCTACTCAAAGGAGTCTGTTTATTATTTGCCGATCTGACATGTAAAAATAATAGATTTGATTCGCACTAGCATTGAATCGGGATTAAATTTAATGTAATTTTCCTTTTCTTTGGTTGGTTATCATCCTTATATAACTTGTGCAGAATTAACATATTCTTGGTCTGGCATTGTTACTGTAGCCCTAGAACAGTTGCCACCATGTTTACGTTTCTAACAATCATTCTACAGTGTGAAACCTAGTCTGTAGTCACTACCTGCCTATGCTAAATTACCTCTTTACCTATTAAATTACATATAAATCTTCTGAATGAGTTCGTCTGTACAAATGCTGTCTCTAATATTTTAATACATCAGTTTACTTTTTGACAAATATGAAAAAAGAAAAAATTATTCAAGAGAAAGAACAATAAAAGAACCAGAATTAAGAAGCTAGGAAATAACATTTTAATTTTTGAGGATATAAGTTTACTGAGAAACCAGAAAAGATTTCCACAAGTGAGAAATGTGAGAGAAGAAATGTTAGCATAGAACTTAAGGTTACATTTCAACAGTAAAATGAGGCCTCACTGCAAATCTATTTATTTCACCCCAAGCAAGGCAATAAATACACTAAGACGCCAGGGGTTACTGAGTATTAGAGAATGAGAAAAATACACAATTAAGGAGAGAGAATAATAAAAGAACAAGAATTAAGAAAACATAGGATACCGATTGACACTGTATTTAAAGTTTACTGGGAAACAAGAAGACGGAATTTAGATATTTTAAACCACATTTTATGTGGAACTATTTCTTAATCCGTGGTAATGTAACATGTATGATAATTATTTTAGCTAGCAGTTACAACATGAAAGTGTCCTGAGTATGACGATAAACTACATCTGGCAACAAGGCATCTGATTAGGAAGTTTTGAGGTGCGTGAAACCACTTCTTAATTGCTGTTGTTCCCGGGTCCACACTGACCCGGGGTGGTAGCACCTGTTAGGGTCCCATTTATAAACAAATAGTTAACCCTCAAAGTGGAGTCAAAAAAGAAAGTTGAAAGTTTAAAAATAGGTTTTTACAGTAAAAATACCAGCAATACATTTTGGAAAAAAATTATTAGCAGCAATACATTTTTTGAAAAAATAAATTATTGCCTGCAATATATTTTTATTTACCAGCAATACAGTTTTGAAAAAAATATTATCAGTAATAAAAATATTGTCCAAGTTGAAGTTAATATGCCGTAAGACAAAACAAACCAAACCAAATCAACATGAAAGAATTTGCAAAATGCTGATGACTTTTTCTTTTAAAAATGTAAATAAGTTATTTTCACATATTTTAAGAATATGCAGAAAGAATATAATCCAGTACACATGAAATATTACATTTTTAAGTACTTTTGTAATTACTTTTTATTATTTTTAGTGGGTACACGTACATTGTATCAACTAAAATAGGTACCCACGAAAAATAATGTTTATAGTACTATATATACTTGTGTGCAAGTCTACTTCATGTATAGCGTGACCTTTGAATTTCTTTGTGAAAACCTGATATTTTTTATATAGTTCATGTATAATGCGGCCGCAGCCTCTGAACAATACTAGTGGGCGTACCGTAGTCAAATATTGCAGTACTGGGCATCATCCTGGAAATATTTTGTAGTAAATGAATGGTATTCATTCTTTTTTGTAGAAAGCTAGTCCAAAATGGTGTGAAAGTCCACTTACTGTAAAATATCTGATACAAAGATTTTAAATAATGTACTTTTGTTTATGTTCATACCTGACTAGGGTAACTCCATTTACCCTGGGTATGTCTCCTACGTTGACTAAGTTGCTTCCCTTTTGTCGATACATGAAGAGCAAAACCTCATCCACTATGGTCATTTTCTAAATGTAGTTTACATGCGGCACAAAGCCGAAAGTATGATGCACCTAGGGAGGATTGAACTCACTTTTTAGTCGTAATTAAGTTATCGAAACAAACTCGCTTATCATTGCACCATGTTGAAGTTCCCCAACCCTATCCACCATGTATGCCACTTAAAATCAACAAATACCTTATATAAATGAAGAATTAATAGATTTTTTCATATCTCAAATTTGCATTAATCTTCATTTCGCATTCATTACTGAGGTATTGCCTTTCCAGTACTAATATTTGTGTCAGGACTACTAGCACATAATGCAGGGTGGGGGATTGGTGACGAGTTGTGGCATATACTTTGGATTATGATAATTGAAGTTAATCTAAGTAAAATATATTCTATAAACATATGTTGATCGTTTTTTACTTATTTTGCTTAAAACTGAGATTGTATAAATATGTGCTGTGGTGTATTGCGGCTTTTTGTTGCTGCAGCTGGTCAGCGGACTTTGTTAACCCTATAGTGGTACTGCTAGAAAACGGACTTTGGTTATCCTAATAGTGGTACTCTGATGACCAGCGAACGTTGGTTATCCTATAGTGGCACTCTGCTGCTGCTGCTGCTGGCCAGAAGACGTTGGTATCCTTCTGCTGCTGTTGGACAGCGGACGTTACTAACCTAGAGTGGTACTGTGCTGGCCAGAGTACCACTCTAGGTTGGTTAGCCTAGAGTGACACTTTGCTGGCCAGCAGAAGTTGGTTAACCTTGGCCAGCGAACGTTGGTTAACCTATAGTGGCACACTGCTGCTGCTGGGCAACGGACGTTGGTTAACCCAGAGTGGCACTCTTTGGTTAACTGGTCAGCAGACGTGGTTTAACCTAGAGTGGCACTCCGGCACTGCAGGAGAGCGGACGTTGGTTAGCCTATAGTAGCAGTCTGCTGAACAGTTGACGTCGGTTAACCTAGAGTTTCATTCTGATGCTGCTGGCCGACGGACGTTGGTTAATAATGGCACTCTCCTGCTGATGGACAGAAGACCTACAGTTACATTCTGATGTTGCAGGATAGTGGATGTTGGTTAACCTAGAGTAACACTCTGCTGGACAGCGGACGTTGGTTAACCTATAATGGCACTCTCCTGCTGATGGACAGAAGACCTACAGTTACATTCTGATGTTGCAGGATAGTGGATGTTGGTTAACCTAGAGTAACACTCTGCTGGACAGCGGACGTTGGTTAACCTATAATGGCACTCTCCTGCTGATGGACAGAAGACCTACAGTTACATTCTGATGTTGCAGGATAGTGGATGTTGGTTAACCTAGAGTAACACTCTGCTGGACAGCGGACGTTGGTTAACCTATAATGGCACTCTCCTGCTGATGGACAGAAGACCTACAGTTACATTCTGATGTTGCAGGATAGTGGATGTTGGTTAACCTAGAGTAGCACTCTGCTGGACAGCGGACGTTGGTTAACCTATAATGGCACTCTCCTGCTGATGGACAGAAGACCTACAGTTACATTCTGATGTTGCAGGATAGTGGATGTTGGTTAACCTAGAGTAACACTCTGCTGGACAGCGGACGTTGGTTAACCTATAATGGCACTCTCCTGCTGATGGACAGAAGACCTACAGTTACATTCTGATGTTGCAGGATAGTGGATGTTGGTTAACCTAGAGTAACACTCTGCTGGACAGCGGACGTTGGTTAACCTATAATGGCACTCTCCTGCTGATGGACAGAAGACCTACAGTTACATTCTGATGTTGCAGGATAGTGGATGTTGGTTAACCTAGAGTAACACTCTGCTGGACAGCGGACGTTGGTTAACCTATAATGGCACTCTCCTGCTGATGGACAGAAGACCTACAGTTACATTCTGATGTTGCAGGATAGTGGATGTTGGTTAACCTAGAGTAGCACTCTGCTGGACACGGACGTTGGTTAACCTATAATGGCACTCTCCTGCTGATGGACAGAAGACCTACAGTTACATTCTGATGTTGCAGGATAGTGGATGTTGGTTAACCTAGAGTAACACTCTGCTGGACAGCGGACGTTGGTTAACCTATAATGGCACTCTCCTGCTGATGGACAGAAGACCTACAGTTACATTCTGATGTTGCAGGATAGTGGATGTTGGTTAACCTAGAGTAACACTCTGCTGGACAGCGGACGTTGGTTAACCTATAATGGCACTCTCCTGCTGATGGACAGAAGACCTACAGTTACATTCTGATGTTGCAGGATAGTGGATGTTGGTTAACCTAGAGTAGCACTCTGCTGGACAGCGGACGTTGGTTAACCTATAATGGCACTCTCCTGCTGATGGACAGAAGACCTACAGTTACATTCTGATGTTGCAGGATAGTGGATGTTGGTTAACCTAGAGTAACACTCTGCTGGACAGCGGACGTTGGTTAACCTATAATGGCACTCTCCTGCTGATGGACAGAAGACCTACAGTTACATTCTGATGTTGCAGGATAGTGGATGTTGGTTAACCTAGAGTAACACTCTGCTGGACAGCGGACGTTGGTTAACCTATAATGGCACTCTCCTGCTGATGGACAGAAGACCTACAGTTACATTCTGATGTTGCAGGATAGTGGATGTTGGTTAACCTAGAGTAACACTCTGCTGGACAGCGGACGTTGGTTAACCTATAATGGCACTCTCCTGCTGATGGACAGAAGACCTACAGTTACATTCTGATGTTGCAGGATAGTGGATGTTGGTTAACCTAGAGTAACACTCTGCTGGACAGCGGACGTTGGTTAACCTATAATGGCACTCTCCTGCTGATGGACAGAAGACCTACAGTTACATTCTGATGTTGCAGGATAGTGGATGTTGGTTAACCCAGAGTAGCACTCTGCTGGACAGCGGACGTTGGTTAACCTATAATGGCACTCTCCTGCTGATGGACAGAAGACCTACAGTTACATTCTGATGTTGCAGGATAGTGGATGTTGGTTAACCTAGAGTAACACTCTGCTGGACAGCGGACGTTGGTTAACCTATAATGGCACTCTCCTGCTGATGGACAGAAGACCTACAGTTACATTCTGATGTTGCAGGATAGTGGATGTTGGTTAACCTAGAGTAGCACTCTGCTGGACAGCGGACGTTGGTTAACCTATAATGGCACTCTCCTGCTGATGGACAGAAGACCTACAGTTACATTCTGATGTTGCAGGATAGTGGATGTTGGTTAACCTAGAGTAGCACTCTGCTGGACAGCAGACGTTGGTTAACCTAGAGTGTCATTCTGATGGCCAGCAGATGTTGGTTATCCTATAGTGGCACTCTGCTGCTGCTGTTGCTGGTTAACAGATGTTGCTTAAATGAATGCATGCAAAATTTCACAGCTCTAGCATCACTCCTTCATAGTCAGCCTATGAACTTTTCAGCCTACCCTCATATTGTTTTTACTCATTCTGCTCGATTCAATATGAAGAGAAAGATAAGATTACAGAAATAAGCAATGACGTCATCTCTGGTTAGTAAAAGTAATAATAAAAGTTTAAAAATTCATAAACTATTTTTATCATCTTCACAGATTTAGTGAATGTTCATAAAATTTATCAAACATGGACAAAACAAATGAATCATTAAAAATATAATAAACAAAAAGTAAGAAAAATGCTGAATAGAACTTTATTGTTTTGAACTTTTTGTTACTTAATTCGGGAGCATATACAAGAAAGTCTTTTAAAAAAATCAATCAAAATCATGCAGAGGTATGTACAGATTCATCAATTACAGATGATTAAAAATACAATATTTAATATTTTAATAATATTAATTAATATTAATGTTTTATTAATAGTAATTAATACATTTAGCATAGAAAATAGGAATCAGGATAGTGGCAGATGAGGCTGCTGTAAATATATAGGCACCAGAATTGTTGTAGCCATTGTAGTTCAATGCAAAAATAATGTTTGTGAGGTTTAAACACAATATATCAATGTACTCTCAATCCCTTTCTAATTACATTTAGGCAAGTACATGTTTTTGTTGTTTTTTTAGAATAAAAAAGTAAAAAATTATATAGCTCTTATGAAAACTAGTAATAAATTTTATCCTTTTATAGATTTTTTAAAAATAAAAAAATACGATTAATATAAGTGTCTTGAATTTCCATTTATATCTGAGTTAGGTGAGAAGGTAAAAGCTGATTTATTTATATTGATTATTTACAGGAGTCTATTATAAACCTTTGAAAATTAGAAACAAGTATGGATTACTTCCCTTGGTTTTAAAAGCAACATTTTAAAATAAAGGTAAATAAAGTATTCTATGATAATGACAGGTAACTTCCTTTTTTTTTTCTGTGAACACATCAACATTTTGATTCAAATATCACCTAAAGAAAAAAAAACCTTTAAGACTTAGATAATGTTTTCTAATGAGTTACAAACCAGAACAATATATTTATGTATTTATAAAAAAAAATCTCTTTTTAAAATATTAAAAAGTTGTTTAAAAAACAAAAAAAATTATTTACATGATTCTTTGAATAAATGAAATATACTGTTTCAAATAAAGGATTTTTCAGATTATTATCATGTTTTTTTTACATTACATCCTTTTAAATCAAGTGGTATAATAACAATTTTTTTCAAACTTTTTTTTATCATGTTATAGAAGATAATTAAAAAGAATACCCTTACTTAACTCTGTATACAACTTCATTTGCTGTACAAAACATTTATCCTGCCACTGAAGATGACTCTGATTGCAGGATTTGAATTTCATATTTGTGTTGTCATATCCTGCTATGGCAACAAAAAACAACTTTCAGCTAGATTAACACTAAGGATACAGCAATTGAGAGGACTTGAAAAAGAATGCAGTAGAAAGGGAAGTAATATTAATAAAGGTGCTAAAGTTTAAAAAGATTAAATTGATAATATAGTCATTTAACACATTTCTAATTCTTAAGAAATAATATTCATTATTACATTGGACTAATTTGGATTAAAATTATCAAAAAGTGCTTTGATTGCAATGTTTGTGTTATAAAAAATCTTGTTGAGATGTTTTGTTGTGAATAAAAAAAATAAAAAATAAAAAAATAATTCAATCAAATGTTTTAAATGATGCAAATTATAACTAATAAACATGAAGTTTTAATTATATCACATAATAAAGAGAACTTACAATTTGTATTTATTTAATTATATTTACTTGGAGTATATAAAAATGAAACTAATTTTAATCTTACTATTGAATTATTTACCCCTATTCATTAATTCTTTATTTTTCTTTTGAATAAAGGTCATTTTAATAACCAACATTTTTTAAATATAACATCATGAGTGATGAGAAAATTAAACCAAATTTTAAAAGAAAAAATAAGGTCTTAGAGATTGACATTTAACCTTTTATAATGTGCACAATTTTTTTTTTTTTAAATATCAGAGTTGGGTTTTTTTTACAGATAAAAACAAACCTTTGTCTACTGAAAAAGAATGAAATTTATCTTAAGTACTTTATGCAGTAAAAATTTATTTCTAAAGTACATAATATTTAATAGATAAAATAATACTTTACTATAAAAAAAAGTATTGAAGTCATTATTAAAAGCAAACTTTAACAACTTAAAGGACTGGGTTAATTTTTCAGTATGTATCCAAATCAAAATTTTCACATCATAGTAATTTTAATGTGCATGGTGATTTTCTAACTGCAGCTTAGATGTTGTACAAGCTTTGTGGCACCCAGTGAGGATCGAACTCACTACTCACTTGTAATGGTTCTACTGAGACAATCATGCTAACAATTTCCGTCACATCAATGTGCTTAGAAATTCAAAATTACCTAGAGTTATCTGTGTTTCCATATACAAATTAACAAATAAGTGTGCATTATTTTGTAATTTTTGTAAATGCAATCAGAAAAAAACAATAAAATAACACTGAAATGTTCTTTTTACTCCTTCTTATCATAGATATACCCATTTTTTTTCTTTAAAATCTGATTTTCATCAGAATTATGTTTTTTTTTATTTTTTTTTATTTTTTTTATCTATGGCCAAAAATTTGAAAGTAATAAAAAAATTAAAAAGACAAAAAAAAAATTCAGATAAACACTAGGGGCCTTAAATATTTCTCATCTTAAAAATGCAAACATTTTAGTGTTTAAGTGAAAGAAGGCAGATAAGAGATGTTATAAAAAAAAAAACTGATAACAGTGTAAGAGTGTATGATTAGGCACTTGATACTTTGTCTAAACACTTTTCGATTGAACTACATAAATAATTACAGATAGCAATGGAGAATCTGTGTAAAACCATCAACAGATAAAGAAAAAGCATTGGTGCATGTGCCTCAGCAAAAGAATACAGAAATAGTCAAAGAAATACGCTATATATATATATATATATATATATATATATATATATATATGGAAAAAAATTGCAGCAATGATAAGTGCATATAAAAAAAAAACAAGAAGTATAAGCAGTCAATTGCTGATACACCCTGATGAGTGGATGAATGGGTTCGTCTACGAAACTCTGGAGTCAGGATGCTAAAGTGACAAACATTTTACTTATATATATATATATATATATATATATATATATATATATATATATATATATATATATATATATAAGGCTCAATTGTTACAAAATCTAATATTTACTATAGCTGGAAGCCCATAAATTATTTGCTTGGGATAGAAAGAAAAATAATTCCTGTATGGATAATGAGTAAGACATTGCTGAATTATATTAAAAAAAAAAAAAAAAGTAAATCAAAATAAATTTAAAGAAAAATAAAATAACTATAAAAATAAGTAAAACTTGAAGAAAAGTGTAATTTTCTTTATAAAATAGAGTTTTACTTATAGAGATTCAAGACAAATGTATTTTTATTCTTTTCAACAGGTGAACAATTTTGGGGAAAAAAAGAAAGAGAATCATATAACAATGAAAGACTTGCAATCAGAAAAAAAAATAAGCTTTTTTTTTCCTCTCTTTCTTCCTATGAGATATATATATATATATATATATATATATATATATATATATATATATAATGTTTTCAATACTTCATTGTTTTTATTCCCCTGTACTCTTTTGTCAATACTAACAAAAGAAATCAATTTATACCATTATAAAAACAAATTCAAAACAAGCCCCATAATTTATCCATAAGTAAAGATAATATCACATAAATATGTTTGATTTTCTCTTTTCAAAAAAGTTCAATGTAACAACAGAAAAAAAGTATTGCTAGTAAGTTTTGAAATTTGTATACAACACAAATAGAATGAAATTATTAAAAAAAAAAAATGAAAAGATAGAAAAAAAGAAAAGGGTTTCACCTTTTACTAAATGAATAAAAAGACAACAAAATACAATGGGAGTACTGAAAAATTTCTCAACCCTAACACTTTTTGGATTTAAAAATAAAAAAAAAATCTGATGTTTGGTCAAATTTAGGGGAGTGAGTGTCAGGCTGAGAACTTTTCAGTACCACCTGATAAAGCAAGACAACCAAAAACTAACAACAACTATAACAACAACAACAACAACAATCACCTCAATATCTGTAATTGATGGAATGCAAATTATATTAAATACCTAATAGCCTAACTTAAAAACAGTAAACATTGTTGAATTGTCATCTCATTCAATTTTTTGTCCTTTATTTATTTCAACAAATAAAAAAGGGTCACTAAGCCATATTATTTCTTTTCCCCCCCTCTTCTTTGATATGAAAAGTTATAACAGACTCGTTTCTTGTATGTTGTTAAAAGATATATGTTTTAGGTAGAGTATTAATGTGAATGTTTATGTAAATGTATCTTTTGTATAGCTATGTGCATATGGTGTCAGTACTACCTTAGCCACTAAAACTGTGTTACCTCCCCTGGTTGGCAGAGTATTGGATGTGCTTTCACATGTATGTAGAAAAAAAAGATATGTGTGTATATATATATATATATATATATAGGGGGGGTGTATGTATGTATGCTTATACACAAATAAGCATTTCACACAATCATTGTTTCATACATATGCACAAAGTTTATAGTGCATAATGTTAAAAAGATTATCATCTTTATACTTCATTCTGTTTATCAATTGTTTTACATTCTCTATTATGTGGTATTACACTTTATTTTTATGTCCATCTGTAAACACATTTATATAAAAATACACAGATGCTGAGTCTACAAATTATTTTTTTATCAAAATAAGTAACATATATTTTTCAATTCAAAGAAAAATAATTCAAAATATAAAAATGAGATTCATACAATCCAAGCAAAACTGCAAGTTTGAAAAGATCGGGAAGGGACAACTCAGAACCGAGACAACTCAGCACCAGAAACACATAACCTTTTTTTTATAACCAAATAAAAGTAATTTATTAAGGATTAAAACCTTAATTAGTGAATACTTTTCTTTAAATAAGGCACTATGTAAAATATGAACCAGTTTTTGTTTTTAATTATTTTTAATAAATACATCATAATGTAATTTATTTTTTAATAAAGAAAATTGAAATTCTAAAATATTTTTATAAAAATATTATAACATTTAATATTGTGAATTATTGAAATTATTTACTTTATTAAAAAATAAATTTCTTTACTATTTACTGTATTAAAAAAATAAATTCAAAAAACAGGTTTATATTTTACATAATGCTTTATCAAATACCTTATTTGAAGAAAAATATTCACTAATTAAGGTTTTAATCTATAATAACTTACTTTTATTCGGTTATAAAAAAATGTGTTTTTCTGGTGCTGAGTGTCCTGGCGCTCAGTCAGCGGTGTTGAGTTGTCCTGCACCCTGAAAAGAGAACCAAAATTTTGATAAAATCATAATAAAAACTAATCAATGACAATAAATATTAATAAAAAAAATAATTAATTTTTAGTAAAACATAAAACTCTAATATAAATAATTAAAATAATGATGATGATGATGATGACAATTATGGTAAAAAAAGTAACAAATGATAAGAAATAACTGGAACATTTGAAATTCAATAAATAAACAACTATTGTAACCCCCACACCACCACTTTCATCCATAATGAAGAAATACAAATTCTAAGAATAATAATTGTGGTGGATTTGTGACAGCAAAAACAGTAATTATTGTAATGTAGTTTATATTATAAATAGTTCATATACCAGCAATAAATGTGTAATAAGGAAAAATAATGGTGAATATAGTAAAAATTTAGATAAATCCTTTTTTATAAAGTTTTTTATATAAAAAAATGTTATTTTGTGGGGTCTTTTTATAGGGTCTTTAAAAATATGAAATTTAAGAAAAATATCTTAAAATAGAGAATCAAAATTGCATTTCTATACACATAGTAGTCTTTAAAATAGTTAAAAATTTCTGTCTAAATTTCTGCAATAAGAAGTTATCATTATTTCAATATTTATATTCAGACTATTGTCATTTTTGTTGTTATTACAATGTTTCCTTCCTCAGGTGTATATTGATCTTGGTAACTTATAGAGAATTTTGAAATAGTCCCTTTACTTAATTTAATATACCATGGACCAAACATGTGAGCAACAACAAAGTTTTAGAGAAAATCAAAACTAAAAGGAAACTTATATTTAAAATCAGGAAGTGACAGTTGAAATTTCTAGGACACATAACAAGAAAAGAGGGTTTCAAAAATTTGATACTCACAAGATAGAATGAAGGCAAGAAGGAGAGAGGAAATTTATAACCTACTTAGTGAACTTGAGTAAATGCATGGCAGAACAGAGTTTAGGAGAGATAACAAGAAGATCAAATTTATTAAGAGATACAAAGGGAAGGAAATTGAGGAGAGCCATGATTGCCTACATCCTGAAGGCACATGGTACAAAAATGAAGAAGAAGAGTGAGCTTGATTAAATGATTGGCAGAACAGAGTTTAGGAGAGATAAGAAAAAGATAAAATTTATTAAAAGCTACAAAAGTCAGGAAATTGTGGAGAGTCATGATCGCCTATAACCTGAACAGACATGGGACAAAGAAGAATACTAGAAATAAGAATCAGACAATATACCTAGGCATGGGCAATGAAATGAGAATAGTCTATCCCCTGTAGATTAAATAAAAGGTTCAGTTCAGAATTCTCTGTAGGTTACCCAGATTGATATACACCTGATGAAGGCGGGAGAGTACAATGGCTGAAACATTGTGATAACAACAAACATCAAGACAATAGTCTGAATATAAATAGCTAAAAACATCTAAAAATATATAAGAAAGGAAGAAATAATTAAGGACCTTAAATGCTGCCACATATGGTCCAGTGTTCTCACTATATATTTAGAGATTTTTGATAAAATCAGCAATATTATTGGTCCTGACCTGGCATCTTGGCTTCAGTCACTTTCCCACTGCCATAAAATTGTCTACCTGTGCCTTTTCTATAAATAATTTTGTTGTAATTGTTCAAATGGGTTCTTCGTTATGATACCTATACTTTATGAATTCAATCGCAGTACTAGATTGGTAACAAGACATCATCAATTTACAGTTGAACTGGCTAGACATTACCATATGTTCTATGTTAACAGTTTCTTTTCTCACACTTCTCACTTGTGGAACTCTCTTCTGGCACCAGGTCATCCAGTTAAATTGATCTTCAATAGTTTAAATGCAATAACAATCATTATCTACTGTCTTCCTGATTACTAAGGAGTGAGAGCAACAGAAGAGTAATGTTTCTGTTTTCTAATTCTTTTACACCCAGTAAGCCCTTGTGTCTCAGTGGCTTTACTGCCTTTCCTGGGGTAAATCTGATTAAAAAAAGAATAATAATAATTTTAAGAAAAAAAAAAGAAACAATAGTTTCTCTTTCTTACTTTCTTAATATTTATATTGAATAACAAGCTGATGTGTGTGTGTATGTGTGTGTGTGTATATACACACACACACACACAACATAGGTAAGCTTTCAACATAGGTAAAAAATATAAACGCTTGCAATAAGATACTGTTATTGTCTTCTTTATATAAAATGTTGTTAAAATAATTTCTCTTGTTTTTCAACTTCAATTAAAAATAACCTATTTTGCAAATACTTCAAAGTTGCAACAAATATATTTATAACAAAAGTAGCTTATTGATTTTTCTGTAATTATGATAGAGTTAGTAGTCATTGAAATAATTATGCTGTATATTGATTCTGGAAAAAAATATTTCAAGAGTTTATATTTGGACTATTATATTTCCAAGAATAGTCCTATTTCTGACTGTAAAAGAATCATGACAATAAGTCTTAAATTTCTAAACTAAAATTTGAAATTTTTTGTTAATCATATTTTTTATAAAGAATGTAAAAACACTACAGAGAAAATTTGAAGTCAAAAAATAGTTTTAAAACATTAACACTTAAATGTATCACTACTCTTCTTCATATATAAAACTAGTATCATGTAATTTACTGTATTAAAAAATGGAACTCATATAAAAGAAAATAGTTTAGAGGCAACATTAAAATCTAAATTAAAATTTAAAAGAATAAGATCTTCAGTAAAGAAATAAACTGTCTTTGCAAAAATTAAATTGCAATGTTCTTCAGACAATCACAAAACAAAAGTGAAAAAATTACTAACAAAAAATGAAAAAATTTATTGATTTTTCAACACCAATTGCTTTTTTTTTTTAATAAAGAAATGGCATAGCATCACAGAAATAAAGAAATAAAGAATGAATATAAAATCAAAATAATCACTTTTAATTATGTTTTCAAATTTATGAACCCTTGGTGGTTTTGATTTATTTATATTGTTCTGCTTTCTTTTTTTTTATATTTTACTTACATTTCTTTTTTTTTTTCTAAATTACTTTAATCTATTCATTATTATATTGAAAAAAAATATTAACAAATGAAAATAAAAACATTGCTTTATTGTTTGGTCAGTAAGTCAGATTGTGTTGAGTGCATGAATCCAGCTGAGAAAATCTATAATTTTATTTTAATCAGTCTGTGTTGTGTTAATGAGAAAGCAAGAAACATGAATTCCAAAAAATTGGGCCATGAAATGAAAGGAATTAATCAAGACCTTATTGATGATATTGTAACATGAAAAAAAAAATTTTAACCTTTAAATATATTTATATGTATAAGAGTGTGTGTGTGTGTGTATTTATGTATATATAGATGCATTTAAGGATATGGGCTTATGATTATATGTGAGTAAATATATATATATTCATAAATACATGAACTTAAATAAGTATTCAAATGTGTGTTTACATATTGTTTTAGCAGTATTTCATGAAAAGAAGAGAAATGGAGAAGAGAGAGAAAAGATGAAAGACAAGGAAGGGAGGGAAAAGGAGAGAGACGAGGCAGGGAGGGAAAAGACGAGAGACAAGGAAGGGAGGGAAAAGACGAGAGACAAGGAAGGGAGGGAAAAGACGAGAGACAAGGAAGGGAGAGAAAAGGAGAAAGGCAGGGCAGGGAGGGAAAAGGATAGAGACTGGGCAGGGAGGGAAAAGATGAGAGACAAGGAATGGAGGGAAAAGGAGAGAGACAAGGAAGGGAGGGAAAAGGAGAAAGGCAGGGCAGGGAGGGAAAAGGAGAGAGACAAGGAAGGGAGGGAAAAGAGAGAGACAAGGAGGGAGGGAAAAGACGAGAGACAAGGAAGGGAGGGAAAGTAGAGAGACAAGGAAGGGAGGGAAAAGAGAGAGACAAGGAAGGGAGGGAAAAGGAGAGAGACAAGGAAGGGAGGGAAAAGGAGAGAGACAAGGAAGGGAGGGAAAAGGAGAGAGACAGGGCAGGGAGGGAAAAGACGAGAGACAAGGAAGGGAGGGAAAAGGAGAGAGACGAGGCAGGAGGGAAAAGACGAGACAAGGAAGGAGGGAAAAGACGAGACAAGGAAGGGAGGGAAAAGAGAGAGACAGGGCAGGGGAGGGAAAAGACGAGAGACAAGGAAGGGAGGGAAAAGGAGAGAGACAAGGAAGGGAGGGAAAAGACAAGAGACAAGGAAGGGAGGGAAAAGGAGAGAGACAAGGAAGGGAGGGAAAAGGAGGGAAAAGGAGAGAGACGAGGAAGGGAGGGAAAAGGAGAGAGACTGGGCAGGGAGGGAAAAGATGAGAGACAAGGAAGGGAAGGAAAAGGAGAAAGGCAGGGCAGGGAGGGAAAAGGAGAGAGACAAGCAAGGGAGGGAAAAGACGAGAGACAAGGAAGGGAGGGAAAAGATGAGAGATGGAGCAGAGAAAGAAAAGACAAAGATGTGACAGAAACAGAGAAAGAATTTTAATAGAATATTTTTTAACTTATACAAATATTGAGAATTCTGGATTATATTTCCTATTTTGTCACTAAATTAATTTTTATTTTTATTTTAAATACTCAATTTATTAAAATGTTTTGATTGCATGGCAATAAGAAATTTATGTAAATAAAAATAAATATAATCTCTACAATTATCGCCTCACTGCTTCCTGCTTTACAGTTTGTTGGAGGTCCTCCTTTGTAGTCCCTGTTTTTAAAAACTCTGAAGAACCTTCTGACCCCTCTATCGCCCTGTTAGTCTCTTACAAATTTTTGGCAAAGTATTTGTGGCTTTAATCAATGCTGAGCATCTTACCATTCACGATCTAGTCCCTGACAAACAATATGGATTCCATTTTGCCCAGTCTACCACCAATGTGCTAATGGCCATTACTGAATATATATATATATATATATATATATATATATATATATATATATATTAACATCAAGGAACTAACTGATTAGAGAGCTGGAAAGGATTATAAAAATAAGTAGACATAATATGTCTAGATCATTCAATGAAACATATGAATGAATATATATATATATATATATATATATATAACATCAAGGAACTAACTGATTAGAGAGCTGGAAAGGATTATAAAAATAAGTAGACATAATATGTCTAGATCATTCAATGAAACATGTCTGAATGAATATATATATATATATATATATATATATATTAACATCAAGGAACTAACTGATTAGAGAGCTGGAAAGGATTATAAAAATAAGTAGACATAATATGTCTAGATCATTCAATGAAACATGTTTGAATGAATATATATATATATATATATATATATTTCAAGCTCAAGCTGTGCTTCTAGATATGTCAAAGGTGTTTGACAGGGTTTGGCATGCTGGTCTTCTACATAAGCTTCAGGGCTACTGTATTACAGGATGACCGTTTCATTTATTCCAATCAATCCTATCAAATTGTGAAATGAAAATCATTCTAAATGAGCTAATTTTCAGGTACTTTCACACAAATGTGGATGACCCCACCTGCAAAGCTCTATCCTGGGTCCTATGCTGTTTTTGATTTTCATCAATGATCTTCCTGATGTCATCAGTTTCCAAGTAGTCATTTATGCAGATGACATTTATTCCTGTCTCAATAGCAAATCTGTCAGAACTGACAAAATTAACCTGGTCACTGTTCTTGAAAAAGACCGCCAATCAGTCATTAGCTGGGGCAGGAAATGGCTTGTAAATTTTAATGCCTCCAAAACTAAACTGCTCTCATTTAACCACCATAGAGAAACTTCCCTCCCCACTACCAGCATGGCTGATGCTTGACTCCAGGAGAGCATCTCATTGAGCTTTCTTGGCCTCACATTTTCAACTGAATTGAAGTGGATCATCTACATTGAATCAATAGCTGTATCTACTGCAAGGGAAGTTGGCTCATTGGGAAGGTTTTTCTCATCAGAGTCCATCTTGCCATATCTGATCTGGTGCCCCTGTTATTCATCTCTAGGTTCTTGACAAAATCCAAAGAAGGATTTGCAATGTAATCAATCCTGACTTGGCATCTCGACCTCAGTCACTTTCTTACAGACATGATGTGACTTCCCTCTGTCTTTTCTACAAAAATTTTCATGGCAACTGCTCTGACTCCTGCTCATGATTCTTCAGAAGTAGGCTAGGCTTTCACACCCATCTCCATCACTACAACCAGAGGGAAGATATGGAATAAGGAGGGAGGATGACAATCCTGATGTGAACAGGTGCCTAATTAAAAAAGTATTTAAGGATTGTTTGCCTTCTTTAATAATTTGGTAAAGCTAATATCTGTTCCTATTTAGAGCATTTTCAGGCCATTTTAAAATGTCTAACTCTAATAAGTAATTAAATCAAAATGAAAAATAATTTTTGAGTATATTTATATACACATTTTCATGATAGCAAGTTATTTTTTTCTTTTTAAGATTGCATAAAAATTATACTTTAATTTCAGTAATAATTTATTGGTTTTTGATTTATATTTAACTCACTAATAGAGTAACTATTGGCTAGCATCTCAAACAGCCAATAAGATTCACTTCAGAATGCTCAGTAATATTTTCATTATTTTTTTAATTATGATTACAGAAAAATCAGGTTATTATAGAAGATGACTTCTTTTTTTTATTAATACTTTCTTGTAACTAATGTGTGTCAAAAGAGAAGCCTATAAAAATCACTTTACAAATACCTGTACATAGGATTAAATGAAAATAGTAATCAATAAAATTGCATCTTTGAGAGAAATATTTCATTAAATAATTCAGTATCAAAATAGTATCTAATCAGTTTATTATAAAGAAATTATGAAAATGTAACCAAATTTAGGTCTTTTTCTGTGTATGTGTGTGATCTAATAAAAAAGTAAAAAATAAGAAATAAGTCCTTCATTGAAGACTACTAATAAACAATTCACTCTGGTAGTTGTTTATTTGTTGTGAAGAGATGTTTATTACTTAAAAAGGATAAGTGAATTTTACTTTACCATGAGTATTTAAGAATTGTCTAAAAATGTGGGTAATTTCAACCATTACTGGTCATTATCAAAATTGGAAAGTTATAATTTTTAAAGTCAAAAATTTTTATCATAAAAAATCAAGATCAAAAAAAGTTTCTTTAAATTTTAAAATTATAATATTCCATTCTTAATAATGATCGATGAGGGTTGAAATTACTCAAATTAATAGACAAATTCTTAAATACCCATGATTCAAATATTCATTACCTAATACAAAGACAAAAATCATGCAAACTATATGAACAAAATTTATCTGTGGTCAGTAAACAAAACTAACAAAAAATATTGTTGCCAAAGTAGACAATATTTATATATATGTATATATATATATATATATGTGCATTTTTACATATTCAGTTCTATATAAATAAAAAAAATATACATATCATATGAATGTGTATATTTGCTAATGTACAAATGGGAAAAACTATATATATATATATATATATGTTCTAGGAATTGGTTCAGTTTGTCATAAAATAATGGTTAGAAGCATCGAAATGTGTGATTGTGTGTGTACAAAAATTCAGATATAAATAAAATATATTTATAAAGACAATATAAGCAAAAGAGAAGACAAAAGAAAAACTTTTTTACCTTGATAAAATTCCTTAAGGAATTAAATGTATTGGCATAAAAGTGTTTCTCTTGTCTTTTCTTGTATATATATATATATATATATATATATATATATATATATATATACACACACACACACAAGTATAGGATTGATGTAGACAAAATAAAATTCCAATAACCAAAAAACTATTCTTAAAAGAGCGCTCAATACAAAGTAGAGCGAATATAATTATTTATTTAAAAATTATAACATAAATATGTTATAACATCACTACAAAAATAGTCATTTTGTTTCAACACTTCTGGTGTCTTATTAAAACAATCAACAGCATCACTTGAAAAGGCACCAGAAGTGTTGAAACAAAATGGCTTTTTTTGTAATGATGTTATAACATATTTATTTTATAATTTTTGTATAAATACTATTTGCTCTACATGCGTGTGTGTGTGTGTGTGTGTCTGTGTATGTATAAATTGAAAATTTCAAATTACAAAAAGAGTTTGAAATAGATGATTGTTTTACCTTCTTAATACCAATAAACAAGTGAAGATTTAAAACAAGTACTACAGCTGACTTTTTTGTATAAGAGTTTTTATTAGTAAAATCTAAGGAAGCATATATAAGCTAATCAAAATTAATATTCTAATTAATTCTTCATTAGATTTTAGATGATTGAAATTTATAAAGAATACAAAAACAATCAATTTAAAGGGATACTATATCAATGACAAAGGAAATAATTACTTATTTGTTTCAGTCAATCTTTTAATAATCAAAATGGTTTCAAGTGTACTAGTCTCCACAATTTAAATGATAAATTATATACAAGCATTCTTTTAAGTATAGATTTTCTTCTTGAATAAATTATAATAAAAACCTAATTTTGCATTCACAATATTTTCAAATTAAATACTGATGGTGTTAATGCAAACCAAGCAACAATAAAAATTGTTACAGTTGTATTTTAAGTGTATTGCATTAATAATTTCAAAGCTAGGGTTAAGCATTATCTTCCACTCCTATAAACACAAATTGCCTCTTAACGTACCCCTCTACCTCAAGTGGCCTCTGGATCTTTTAAAGTGGGGGCCTTAATGTAAAAAAAAAATATAAATACAATGATATTAAACTAAATGATGATTATAAAATTTTAATAAGAATAAAATGATGTAAAAATAAATAGAATTTATATATTGTAAATATTATTACAATCAGACAACCACAAATATTTTTAAAAGAATTTCGATTTGTTTTGTATGTGTATATACATGCAGAATTTCTGAAGTATGGATGTTCAAACCTATAACATTATCATTAAAAGATCAGCTGTTTTAAAGGTTGTACTCCCACTTGCGGGGGGAAAAAACCCTTACATAAATTGTTTTGAATCAGGTTAATTTAACTTTCAATTTGCTAATTTTCCTCAAATAATGTTTCAGAAATATATATTTTATTTCTGAAGGGACATCACCAGTAAAACAAAAAATAAAGAAAGCATTCAATATCTAAAATCAGAAATCACAAATACATGTATATGACAATGGTTTTAAAGAGCTTTGTTCAAAGAGTTATTTTATGTAGGTATACAAAATGTTACCATAATGTCATTATATTTTCAGTTCAATCATGATCCTGTACCAATTAATGACCAAAATGCTAGAGTTATTTTATGTTCTCATAGAAAAGTGACCCAGGATAAAAAAAATATCAAGTATTAAAACATAAAAAAATAACACAGAAAATATAGAAAAAAAATCTTCAAATGCAACACAAGCAAAAATAGAAACACATTTAGTTGCTTCTAACCCTTATTTTATGACAAACTGAACCTATCCCTAGAACAAATCTGCACATTCACATTATATGTATATTTCTTATATTTACATAGAATTTGCATGTACATAATTATGCAAATATATATATATATATATATATATATATATATATATATAATTTTATGTAAGAGCTTATGAAAACACACATTATATAATTTCCATATATAAATGCATACTTATACCTATACAAGAAAGCTTTATATACATAATTCCCATCCTCTCTCCCACATGCACTCACTCACTCAGAATATTATATAAACAAAAAAAATACACATCTTAAAAAGCAAACGACAAGGAACAGCAATCACATTAGTGATATTAATGAAAATAAATCTTAAGAGTACCAAAGATCTAGAAGGGGCACCTATTATGTGTATTAAAAAGCCAGAAAATATAAGTAGACAAAACAGACCGCATTCACTTATTTTGGAGGTTGAGGAGTAGGGATGAGTTAGTGGACAGTGGTGGGGGAGGCATGAGAATGGGGCCCATCAGATGAGGAAGGTGAGTGTGTATGGGGCTTACAGAATAGAAAAATATACACAAGAAAAAAATTAAGGTAGGCTATATATATATATATATATATATATATATATATTATATATATATATATATATATATATATATATATATATATATAATTTTACATATGCACACACATTATATATATATATATATAAGTGCATATGTAAGAATTCTATTTTAGATATCAGGAACCATTTGTTGTACCTCTTTCTGCCTATAGCACTTAACTGCTAAGGAGATAAATAGTGTGTGTGTGTGTGTGTGTGTGTGTGTGTGAGAGAGAGAGAGAGAGAGAGAGAGAGAGAGAGAGCATGCAAGATGTTTGTGGAGAAAGGGAATAAAAAAAAACACTAAATAAAATTAAAGCATTTTTTATAAAAATTACTCTAATATTTCCATTTTCATTCTTTTCCTGCTATCTGTCTAGTGTTCATTTCTTTTTTTTCTTTTTTTTTTTTACTGTCTTTGACTCAATCATCTCTGCTATGTGGTTTGAATCTTTCCACTTGTATAAGATTTCCATCATATATTTCCAAATATCTACATCTATATATTCTTTACATAAAACACAAGAAAAATACAAATAAAATGCAATTATAGAAACCAAATTGTAAATGAAATCAAATTTTAAAAAATAAAAACAAGTTTCTACTGTCAAAATAGGTATACCATCTCTATATCTCATATAGGATTATGTGTGTGTGTGTGTGTGTATGTGTGTATTTAGGCAGCATATCTTCATTCAAACATGTTTCATTGAATAATATAGACATATTATGTCTTTATTTTTTTTATAATAATCCTTTCTAATTCTCTAATCAGAATCTTGATGTTAAAATGAAATTCATCAAGGAAAGCGCCATAGATTTTAAAAATCACCATCAAATTGATCACAGTTACAATAAGTTTGTCTTTGTAATTCACTCCTCAGGATGACCTTTTTAGGAGATTGAAAGTACTTTGGTAGGAAAAAACTACTGTGCCTTCATCTTAACATCAAGGAACTAACATTAGAGAGCTGGAAAGGATTATAAAAATAAGTAGACATAATATGTCTAGATCATTCAATGAAACATGTTTGAATGAATGAATATATATATATATATATATATATATATATATATTAACATCAAGGAACTAACTGATTAGAGAGCTGGAAAGGATTATAAAAATAAGTAGACATAATATGTCTAGATCATTCAATGAAACATGTCTGAATGAAGATATATATATATATATATATAAGCAAGTGTAAATGGATATAAATCCGACAGAATGTAGAAATTTTGAAAAACAAACAAAAATCCATAAATGTAGTTAAAATGAAAGAATTGTCGACGTCAGACGTTTGGTTTTAATAAACCATTTTCAAGACAAAATTCATTAAAAATACAAATTCAGTTCAATATGAAAACGATGGACATAAAAACACAAGTCTTATCCAAGAGTAAAACAGATAACTGACAATTTTTAAAAGATCAGCTTTCCGTTTAACATTGGTCACGCCCGTAGTCACATGGGCGGCGCTTTCATAACGTATTCCTAAAAGTTATGTGATTATTTTAAAATTCCTGTATTTCGGATAAGCCTGCAATCTTCCATGTTGTAAAAACGAATTTAGGTTTGTGTTTAAGTAGACAGTATATAAGCTGAAGTGTAAATGGATATAAATCCGACAGAATGTAGATTTTTTTTGAAAAACAAACAAAAATCCATAAATGTAGTTAAAATGAAAGAATTGTGACGTCAGACGTTTCGGTTTTAATAAACCATTTTTTTTTTACAACATGGAAGATTGCAGGCTTATCCGGAAATACAGGAATTTTAAAATAATCACGAACTTTTAGGAATACGTTATGAAAGCGTCGCCCATGTGACTACGGCATGACCACGTTAAACGGAAAGCTGATCTTTTTAAAATTGTCAGTTATCTGTTTTACTCTTGGATAAGACTTGTGTTTTTATGTCCATCGTTTTCGTCATATTGAACTGAATTTGTATTTTAATGAATTTTGTCTTGAAAAATGGTTTATTAAAACCGAAACGTCTGACGTCGACAATTCTTTCATTTTAACTACATTTATGGATTTTTGTTTGTTTTTCAAAATTTCTACATTCTGTCGGATTTATATCCATTTACACTTGCTTATATACTGTCTAATGAAAACACAAACCTAAATTCGTTTTTTACAACATGGAAGATTGCAGGCTTATCCGGTAATACAGGAATTTTAAAATAATCACGAACTTTTAGGAATACGTTATGAAAGCGTCGCCCATGTGACTACGGCGTGACCACGTTAAACGGAAAGCTGATCTTTTTAAAAATTGTCAGTTATCTGTTTTACTCTTGGATAAGACTTGTGTTTTATGTCCATCGTTTTTCGTCATATTGAACTGAATTTGTATTTTAATGAATTTTGTCTTGAAAATGGTTTATTAAAAACCAAACGTCTGACGTCGACAATTCTTTCATTTTAACTACATTTATGGATTTTTGTTTGTTTTTCAAAATTTCTACATATATATATATATATATATATATATATATATATATATATATTACATCAAGGAACTAACTGATTAGAGAGCTGGAAAGGATTATAAAAATAAGTAGACATAATATGTCTAGATCATTCAATGAAACATGTTTGAATGAATATATATATATATATATATATATATATATAGTACTAATCTTATAAATATAAGAAATTATACTCATCTGGAAAACCCTGGGTACTTTGATATGTAAATAAACAGACCAATACCCAAGGGAAAAAAAATGGTACAAAAAAAGAAAGAACAGAGAACATGTACATCAGCTGAAGACAATCTTCTAGCATCTAAGTTCAGAGTCCAAAGAAAAAAACCCCGATACGAGTAAGTAAAATAACCAAGTCAAGTGCTCAATACACTAAGTAGAGCAAACCTAATTAAACATAAAGAGCCAGATAAACCTACGAAGGTTTCACCTACACGGACCATCAGTGTTCACTGACAATCCGCGTAGATGAAACCTTGGTAGGTTTATCTGGCTCTTTCGGTTTAATTATATATATATATATATATATATATATATATATATATAACCAATTTGTGACTGGTAGGAAAAATTCCAAGGATGATATTACTCCAGAGAGAGTTCAATGTAAATTGCTGAGTATTATTATAATAATAATAAATCAGGAAGAAAACCTTAAAGATCCATTTTGGTCATAATTTATTTTGTGAATATTTCTAAATACTCATCTCCTCAGACCAAAAGTTCTTAATAAATGGAGATAATTTCTCTAGACTAATATACTTGATTAACAGGAGGGAGGGGAAGAAAGAGGAAGAAAGAAAAATAACACATTATAAAGTTCCTTTTAAACCATGAAATAGAAAGAGAGGGGAAGAGAGAAAGGTAAAGAAAGTGAAAAGAAAGAAATGAAGGGATAGTAATAAAACTAAAATAGAATGACTTTGCCAAAAAACAGTAAATTGACCGATATGGCCTGTTATTTTAGGCAGGACAAATCAACACAATTTCAAATTAGTTAGGCTAATAAAAAGACCTTAATAAAAATAATAATAATAATATCAAACATAAATGAATTATCTAAAATAAGTTAAGTAAATTAAAGAGATTTTTAATAAACAACAGTAAAAGATAAAAAATAAAAGAATATAAGTAATTTGAAGTATAGATAATAATACTAAAGATGTTAATTTACAATTATAGATGATGTATATATCGGTAAGACAATTATACATCCAACTACGTACATATGCAAAAAAAATCCATGGTTTTGGTACAACCAACAGAAAACCTACCAGGTGACCAAAAGAAAACTCAAAAAGAAAAAAAATTATTAACAAAAATCAAGAAAACCTATACAAGAACAGAAAAATAAACAAAGAAAAAAAAGAAGAAAAATGACCAAAGGGAAGATACCTATCTAAGCCATAACCAACAGTTCTCTATGCCTAGATTATTAAGCAAAAACAGCGTCACACTCAGAAGAGACAAAGTTTAGACCACCACTTAGTTTTCCCCTGCTCCCACAATCATCATCATCATATATGCATATATATTTTTAAATCAGTAGTCCTTGTATTTTCTGTGCAAACCAGATATTTTTAATAAAATTTAAATTATATAACAATCAGTCTGTAAACAACACCTGACGTTTGTGTTGTGCATGAAACTCCAAGTTGTGCTACTGGCGAGGAAAAACATGTATATTTATTAATATACACTTAATAGCTTTCCTATACTACATCAAGCACTATTTCATTAACACCAGTACTCAATGTGTCATATATATATATATATATATATATATACATATATATATATATATATGTGTGAAAATATATAGAAAATAGGAATATTAGGTAAATAATCCAAAGTCCTTTAGTATTTTAGTTATTATTTTTAAAAAATAGTGCTCGATACAAAACAAAAATTTCGCTTGAGGATGGAACGGAGCCCATTTTACTTTCAACTCAATTTAATTTAAAGGATTATATTGAAGTTTTCGGCTCTAGTTTTGAAACATGAGACCTCTTATGTAGCGATTTGGAATCATATTTTAAATAAATAATTATATATATATATATATATATATATATATATATATATATTAAATAAAAACAGACCACTTTTAAGGTTCCATGTAATAAATTATTTCACCACAGCCCTTTTAAAAGGACTGCGGATCATCAGACTTTACTTCCAAACAAAAAAAAAAAGAAATTTACACATTTTTTTGGGCGTATTAAACATATGTAAATTAAGGGCTGTGGTGAAATAATTTATTACATGGAACCTTAAAGTGGTCTGTTTTTATTTAAATTATTTGCTCTGGATTTACATTGAGCTCTCTGGATTTCATCTTCCTTAGGTTTACCTATACAGATTACCTAGTTTTTCATAAACTATATATATATATATATATATATATATATATATATGTGTGTGTGTGTGGTGCTTTATCCAGGCAAGTGCAGAAGGTATATACACACTCACACAGAAACACACAGGTGTATATACCTATGTGTGACATAAATAATGATTTTATTTATATTAATGGTTGAAATATTTTTGTATATGGTCTCATTTAAATCTACCTAAAAGCACAAAAAAGTCATTTTTATTTTGCTTTTGATTACAAAATGTATCTCATGGTAAAGTTAGCCATTTCCATGCAAGAAATATTCAGCATTGACCAAACATTTGTTGAAATTTATAAAATCTTTACCGTTGGTTGAAATTTATAAAATCTTTACCGTTGGTTGAAATTTATAAAATCTTTACCGTTGGTTGAAATTTATAAAATCTTTACCATTGGTTGAAATTTATAAAATCTTTCTCTTAAAACAGTTTTTCAGAAAATTAGACATCTTAAGTCTAATATCTATTATTGCACTTTATTTAAAGTAGTGTGAAAAGTCAACATTTTGATTATATCATTATACATCCTTCTAATTAGATGTGCTACTCATTTTTGTTATTTCTGTTAGAAGTTTGAGAGAGAGAGAGACAGGTGCCATTTTTCTTATTTGATAAAGCTCTTTGTTTTTAATTTTGTAACACTTGTCTATAAGATCTAATAATGGATTGTCTTATTTAAGACCTAAAGAATTTATTCACTTTAAGTCATTTTTTTTTCATTGATATGATTGTCTATAGCTGATGCTTTCTGAATGGGCTGAAAGTCATATATGATATCTACATTAGACTAGATCTTACCAGGTTATTTAAGAACATGACTTGAGTTTTCAACATTTTGGTCTTATAGCATCTTACAGTGTTAGACAAAAGTATCTTTAATGCAAACTCCCTTGTGTTCAATTTCTTTATTTCCTTTACTGAATTTATTATAACTGATTCATACATTGACATTTATTAATTCTACATTCTGAACTTTTATGGAGTCATCATATGTGCCATCATAGCATTCATTCTAAATCATAATTTCTGTTTTAGAAAGCTTTATCTTGAGTCCTATTTTTTAAACACTTTGTAAAGAATGTTGATTTTTTTGTTCAAGATCATGCAATGATGATATATATATATATATTGTAATATATTATTTTAAACTTTAAAATAATTTATAAATCAATTAAAAACTTTTGTCTAATTATTTTACTTGTAAATCAAACACAAATTCAAGCAGGTGCTGAAAAGTTCTTAGCTTACTTCACTTCCTAAATTATGACCAAACATTCTTTTAGAGGTGTTAATGTGTGTATGTGTATAATTAAATTACTAGTGTTCAAAGACAACAGATTTTTATAAATTGACCAAAATATTAAAAAATAAGGCAATAATAGTTTTCCTTTTAAATTATTTTTAATCATTGCACCCCAAGCAAGGTAATATATATGTGTGTGTATCTAAAGAATTAATAAAATTAATGGATTTATTTTTAATCAAACATTTTTATTACTTCAAACATTATTACAGGAGATACTTCATATTTGAAATACAGTTTAATAAATATAAATGGAACATTTTTTTAAATACAGAGTATCCACTAAAATGATGTTTGAATTATATATATAAATTTATATTAAATATTTAGATTCACAGAAACATATATACATACTCACAGACAACCCCCTGAAGATGGTCCCTGATGAAATTACTTGGAAAATAAAAGATATTCAAATGAAAATTCTGGTAGTTTTCTTACTTAATTTTCTAAGTCTACCCAAAAATTAATCCATGAACTTGAAAGGATCACAACGAAAACCAATCGACATGATATGTCTAAATTATTTAACAAACCTGTTTGAATTCATATATATAAATATATATATATATATATATATATATATATATATATATACCCTGACTTGACATCTATGAAAGTAACTCTATACTAATACTTATTATTAACACCCAACACACGCCTACCCAATTTAAACAATTCGCCCTAGCTGTTACCATGGAAATTTTGATTTCAATTATTAAAACACGTAAATTTCTGAAATAAATTATTCAAAAAAAAAAATTTGCTTGAATATGGAACAGAGCTTTCTTTAACTCAATTTAATTCAAATAATTTTATTGAAGTTTTCGGCTCTTGTTTTGAAACATGAGACCTCTTATGTCGCAAGTTGGAATCATATTTTTAATAATTATATTTATGCTCTACATTTGTATCGAGCACTATTTTTAAAAAATAATAACTAAAATACTAAAGAACTTTGGATCTACCTAACCAGTTCTTTCCTATTTTCTATATATTTTCACAAAAATATATATATATATATATATATATATATATATATATATATATATATGAATTAAATAAAATATGAGCAACTATATATGTGTGTGATTACATTCATATACAGATTTGCAAATAAATGTTTATTTAATTTATGGTGTAATCAAAACAGTGCTCAATGTAGTGTAACAAGCTATAAAGTATATATTAATAACTATACATATTACCTATGTCAGTTGTACGACTCAGAGTTTCATGTCTTTACAATCATCAGGTACTAATAGCTATGAGCTTTTCAATATAGTTGTTTTAAAAAATGTTGTATCTCATGGTAGAAATGCCTTATTGTATATTGATTTATATATATATATATATATATATATATATATATATATATATAATGTACTGTATATGCCTGAGTATAAGGCAACCTTTAGATAAGATGAGGTCAAAAAGTATAACAAATTTTCATGAATTTATCATATACCTGTAGTAGAAGATAACTGCTTATTGATTATATAAAGATAATGATATTGGAAATGTTATTACTGTATCCTTGGAAATTCAAAATAACAAAACCAATTCTATATCATGTTTTTTCTACTCAAATCCCCTAAAAGGGAAACCATTGTTTTGTTTACATTTCATCATATGGTCTATTGCTAATACTGATTCTTCTTCCTCTTCTTTTCCTATACCTAAACAGTTACAAACAGCCTGGTGTACTAATGCCCATTTACTTATACATCATTAACAATCACAAAATACCACTAATAACAATACGATAATAGTACTGCTGTAAATGCAATCATAACTCAATGTTTACATTTTCTTAACTGAGCTTTGCATGGATACAAGTTGATTTCAATGATATTGAATTATTCTTCAAATAGGCAATTTATTATAAAATTATGCCAGTAATACATAAGGTAGAAATAGTCTTATTACTTTTATTATCAGTTTATTTGATAATGCAAATATTTTCATCATTATTGATTATTGCACCGAGGACAAGGTTAGCTACAAACAAACATCACTTAGAATTTAAAGTTTCTTTTTTAGAATTGTAGTATAAAACAACCACCAATTTTTAAGTGTGATTTTTGGGACCCAAGGGTTGTCTTATATACAGAAACATATGGTGTGTGTGTGTATATCCTTTCAGCCAACACTTTGCCAGAAGAAAAACATTGGCATGATGTTAGAAGTCACATTTTTCTTTTCTTTTATTCACTGCGTGAATTTTTCTTTTCTTTGTTCTCATCAAAAGTCACATGGACATTTTCCTTCTGACAAAATGTTGGCTGAAAGGATTCCTTAAGGTAAAAATGCCTTTGTGTATTTTCAAAACTGTATTTATATTCTGTGGCATCAAGTCCTTGTTCAAATATGTGCGTGTGTGTGTGTATATATATATATATATATATATATTTTAATTACCACCCAATATAAGACAGACATGAAGACAAGAGATTATTATCTCTATCAGTTGCATATATGTTGACTATGCACTTTGAAATACTGAACCATTTTATACTATATATAAAATCACACTTATATTTGATAAATAATAATACTAAAAAAATATCAGGAAAAAAAAATGAAGATCACTGATGCTATTTTTATTTTGATTTTTAAATCACAACTGAACATATATGAATCCTGCTTTTGAATAATGTTTATTTCAACAACCATTATTCACTTAAGCAGGTTTTATTGAAAGCCACAGACAATATTATTTGTTATTTTTTCATTTTCATGCAGATAACAAATATTTGATTCCAATATGCATCAAATTGGTCATTTATGCTTTTGCTCATAGTCATTTTCAATAAAACAAATTGAAATGTGTTTTTGAATTTCTAGAAAAAAAAAACTTGTCTGAAATGTTTAATAAAAATTACTTAAAATCCTTCTTTTTTCTTAAAGAAAAAATTTTACCCACACAAATATTTGCAATATACTGCATTTAATCTACTCATATATCATGCGACTATTGAAGATCTAATTTTGAAGCAAATTTTAAGAGGGTTGCATCATACATGAGATATAAAATTAGCATATGTACTGCTGCTGGTTACATCATTGACCAAACTATATATCCATTTAGTCAAATTAGCTTCAAAATTAGGTCTTCAAATGTCACATGATACATGAGTATATACAGTAAATGTTTAATACAATTTTTTTACAGTATTAATAACTTTTTACATTCAATTCTTAACATATATGAAATAAAAGATAAAATACATTTTTTTAGTGTTGATTAACATAATTTTATCTTAAGTATCTGCAATTAAAAATTGAGATCAGAAATAAATTCAAGTATCAATAGGTTTGATCTGTAAATGTTAGGGTGTGTATTCAAAAAAAAAAATTAAAAAACTACTGACCTTATATATACACACACACACATATATATATATATATATATATATATATATATATATATATAAGCATTATGTGCATAATCCATAATCAAAATTGTTACCAATGTAATTTAGTAAAGTTTAACCACCAAGCATTCACTAAAATAAGTACGTTTTATAATACTTATGAATAAACCTAAATCAAAAACTTTTATAGATGTGCTCTTACATTGTAATAGATAGATATTTTGTTTGTTTCACACAGTCAATAAAAATCTTTTTGTAGTCTGCCTTTACAATTGTATTTCTGTTTTATAAATAGATTTTAAAAAAATAGAAAAAAATTAATTTGATTTAATGTGAGTTCTGCAATTTTTAATGTCATCAACTGACAATTATGTGAAAACTAAAAAAAAAAATCATTAAAAAAAAAAGGATTCTTTCTGCCAAAGATATTTTTATAAATATGTGATAAAGTACATTAAAAAAATAAATATATCTGGACAGGCATTAGCTCTTTTTGAGTGAAAAGTGGAATTTTACTAATATACAGAAATATATAAATTTTAAGTTTATTCAAATTTTTCCTTTTATTTCTGTGTATGCTAAGTAGGAAAACTTTTGCTTGTATCTTTAAGTGCAAATTTTTCTTTTAGATTTAGAATATATACATAATTTAGAGCAATTACAATTACTGATAAAAAAAATATTAATTTATTTTTAAGACTTCATTGTCATCATTAGACAAATCAAAACATTCCTTATCATTTTGTAATATTTTTACCGGCCTTTTAAAGATGGTATTCAGTATATTTTAGACTAAGATATATAAAAGCAGAATTAATATTTAATTCCATTTAAATGTCTTCATTTCAAAAGAAAAAAATGTTAATCAGTGGTACAAAGATTTAAAAAGAACAATCACAATACTATAAACATTCAATTCTGCCATACCTCATTTGCATTTTTTTACAGTTTCAAAAATATATATACAGTGAAGAAGCATTAAAAAAAAAAAAAAAAGCAAAAAATAATGAAGCAAAAAAAAATTAGATAAAAGGGAATACTTTTTTAACACATCAGATTTCATGTGTCCACAAATGTCTATGAGAGAACATTTATATAGCAACATATGATAAAAGCAGCTGATATCTTCATATTCTTATAAGTAGATAAAACTTTATATCTAAGAATACAGTAATGTATCCTAAATAATAATACTTTATCTTATATATGACATGATTCTAAAAATATCTAATTTCAAATTCAGAAAATATTAGAAAAGAAAATTATCATCATCACATCATCATTATTTAGGACATTTAATAGTTTTACTGGGGATGTGCTGGTTGCGTAATTTAAAAAGTAATTGGCAAACTGTTCAAATTTTAGTCAAGGCTGCTGTGTTTACTTATGCCCTTGGGAAAGGCACATATTCATTTTATCCCCTCCCCAGATAATAATAGGGGAGAATGGACTCTCCAGCATTGGTAGGGCAACCAGTCTAGGAAAAAGATAACTGAATTCAAAACTGAAGAAACCACTTCACTACCTTTCCCAAAAATTATCATGACCCTTCACAGATATTAAAATAAAATGGTAGCTGTGGCGAATCATGATTAACAACATCCCAAAGGGAGATGGCATTTAAAAAAAAAAAAAAATAGTTTTATTCAGGTTTATTCTAAAACAGAAAACAAAAGAAGCATAACAAAATTTTAAAATAAAATAAAATTTAAGAAGCAAAAGGCTTCTTCTTTCCAATATCGAAGGCTAACAAATAATTAAACCTTACAATGTTGAAATACACATTTGCATTAGTGTACCCAACAAAATTCACATGTGTGTGCGCATATGCACATATTCATTAAAAAAAGTTGCAAGTGAAAGGTAACTTCCCTACAATCTTCACATTTTGACAAAAAGTAGCCATTACTGAATGACACAGGCTCTTTCTTCTTTCAGGAGATATCCTTGGGTAATTTTTTGGTCTAATTCTTCATCCTCAGCAATACTGAAAAAGAAAATAAGTTTTAGTTTCATATTTGAAATACATAAGCAAAAATATTAAAAAATAATTATTTACAATTGTAAAAAAAAGAGAAGTCAAAAATACTGAAAATTAAAAATTTTATACTAAATGATAAAATTTTTATATTTTTTTTAAAATTTAACAAATATATTAATTTAAATACATATTCCAATGGGTAGTAAAAATTGAACCAATAAAAAAATACATAAACTGACAAACAGAATATTTTAAAATATAAACAAAAAAATTTGATGGTTAGACAGAGAAATTCAAGATTAAAATATAAATTCTTTTTGGTGATATATACATTTATTCAAAAGTATATAAAGAGTAATATATATATATATATATATATATATATATATATATATATATATATATATATAAAATCTCAAAAAGAAAAAATACTATTACTAATATAGTTGGAATGTAAGAATCAAAAATCTTTGAAATAAAAACCCAAAGCTTTTATTTCTGAAGAGGAAAAATTCAAAATTTAAAAATCTAAAAGTAAAACTAGTTTCAACCAGCAAACAAGTTAGTTTGACTTAACGGTTTAGAGTCAGTCTATACTAATATAACAGCCTATATATATCAATAACTTAATGCAAAGTTATAACTAAAAATAATCTAAGTGATGATCATCAGCATACTTTTTTGAGCTATGTCCCTTCAGGACATTGGCTGTCATGTCTCTCCACAACTTCCTCTCCTTTATAGCTCTTAATAAATTTTGTCTTTTTGTTCTCCTAAACGTTCCACCATCTATTTACTCAAACTCACTCTTCTTCTTGCATGTGCTGTGTCCCTTCAAGACATATATAAATATGGCTGTCCACAATGCCCAGTCCTTTGTAGCTCTTAATAAATTTTGTCTTTTTGTTATCTCTACTAAAACTTGATCTGCCATTCATTTACTAAAGTTTATTAGGTAGGTTATGTGACTAATTATGTGCCCAAGAAATTTCAAATAATTCTTCCTGATGTTAAGTATAAATGCACTTTTTGTTTCCATTTTCTCTAAAACTTTGTAGTTGCTCATGTTTGGTCTGTGGTATTCTCAGTATCCTTCTATAGAACCACATTTCTGCTACTTCAGGTATCTTCTTCCTCTGCGAGGAGATTGTCCAGCATTTACTGCCATATAGAAGGACTGATATTAAACACCAGTTCAGTATGCTTTTCTTTGTTTATAGCAAAATTTTTCTGTTTCTTAATACATTGTTTAATTTTTGGAAAGCATATTTCCTTATCCCAATATGCCTTCAGGTTTCAATGTTGCACATTCTAGCCTCTATAATGATAATCTATGAACTGCAATTCTTTGTGGGAAGTTTTGTGATTTGGTTTGGTTTGGTTTATTTTGTTTTACGGTATATCAACCTCAATGGGTTATTTAATACCGACAAAATTTTTAGGATAGATTTGTATGAATAGAATATGTTTTCTTTGCTTTAGATTGGTTTGGTTTATTTTGTTTTACGGCATATCAACCTCAATAGGTTATTTAATGCCAACAAAAATTTTTATTGCTGGTAATATTTTTTTTTTTTTTGTCAAAAATCGGTTTCTGGTAATATAATTCCTTCAAAATTGTATTGCTGGTAATAATTTTTTCCAAAAATGTATTGCTGGTAATAGTTAACTATTTGCCCATAGCTGGGACCCTAACAGGTGCTACCACCCAGGGTCAGGGTGGACCTGGGAACACCAGCAATTAAGAGGTGGTTTCACACGCCTCAAAACCTCTTGATCAGAGGCCTTGCTGCTGGACGTAGTTTATCGTCTTACCCATGACGCTTTGTGATTTGGGGAAAACTATATTTTTTTGCTATAGACAAAAAAGCATAAAAAATATGCTATCTTTTTCAACAAAGTCAACTGAAAACTAAGATAAACAACTGGTCAAATAATAACATTTTAATTTAGTTTTTAATCAACAGTAGATTATTGAAAAATAAGGTAAAAATGCTAAATCAAATGAGAATATTAAATACAACAAATTAAAAAAAAAAAACAACTGTGTATAATTTTGAAAAGAACTTATTATTCAAAGATATTTTTGGATACCTTTCTCCTTCCAGGTACAATTTGCCAAAGCAGATTCTTCTACATCTCATTTACATCTGGTCTTTCCAGGTAAATTTACAAAACATTCACTGTGTGGTGCTAGACAATTTTTCTCACCAGAATTAACCTTACATATTTATATGTCTACCATTCATACATGCATTGAATATTGCTGCCCTATTTGGTATGGTGCTTCTGCTATATACTTAAAGATTTTTTATAAAATCCAAAGAATCTGCAATGTTACTGATCCTAGCCTGGCATCTCAGCTTCAGTCACTTTCTCACCACTGTAACACAACATCCCTGTGCCTTTTCTATAAATATTTTCAAGGTAATTGTTCTAATGAGCTTTCCTCTTTGCTACCTTGACTTAATGAATTTAAGTGCAGTACTAGATTGGCAGCTAGGTCTCATCATTTTACAACTGAAATGGTTAAATTAATCCTCCTAAGTTCTATGCTAACAGTTTCTTCTCATGCATTTTTTGTCTGTGGTACTCTCTTCCAGCTTCTTGCTTTCCACTCAACTTTGATCTTCAAAAATTTAAATGTAATGTCAATTGTTATCTTTTGTCTTAATGCTTTTATTTATCTCTCATTCTTTTACATTCAGTAACACTTGCACCTTAGTGGCTTTATTGCCTTGCTTAGGGTGAAATGAAAAGAATTTCATATAAAAGTGAGGCTGGTTGTCTCTTGAATAATATAGAAAGGCCAGATTCAAAAGAGAAGTGGGAAAATCTTATTTAGCAGAAAAGAGTGTACATTATCCTTTCTGATTGGAAGTCTAAATAAGACAGAGAATACCAATGGAGAGTGAGAAAACTAAAAGAATCAACATACAACAATTTGTCAGTTAGAAGCCTAAGTCAAACTCGTGTGGATTTCAATGCCATGTGGCTTTTGTTGCTCAATTAGTATGCGATTATTTGCTTAGCTAGGGCTTTAAAAGATCTTCACATCACGAAAAGCTTATTTTACAAATGTTTAAATATACTATGTTCCGTTTTCCTTTTTGCATTGCACTAGAGTAAAAGAGGCAATCTCTTTTCATATGAATAATACATTCCTCCAAAAATCTCTTCAAATAAACAAATCAAAATCTCAGAAGGTTCCAAAATAAGATAAATGTAGTTTATGTAACCTGATAATAATTGGGGCATGATCAATGATTAAAAATGGCACCAAGTAAATAAATCCTTTACATCTTAGAGAAGACAATTTTTCATCAAACCCTATAAACTGGCACTACAAAATCACAAACAATGAGTTTTACTAAATAACAAAAACCACCTATCTTGAACACTTCTAACAGCAATAAGAAAGTCAAATAATGATATAATCAAGGTGTTAACCTTCCACATTATCTTAAACAAAAGATTTGGAAGGAAACTTCCATCAGTACTATAAAGAGTGATAACAGTTAATAGACTTGAGAATTCTGTTCTGAAAAACTGTTTGACAAATGAATGCTGAATGTTTCCTGTACAGAAATGGTCAATACTATTACCATAGCTAATAAAGAATTTGTCAACTTAGACATAAAGGATAAGTATAATATGTCAGTACTTTAAGTGGATATTTGGTTAACATTCTTTGTATTCTTCTGTTACCAAAACTGTTTAAACCATTGCTATGATTATCTGATTTTAGAACCAATCAGAAGTCAAACAATTCATACCATATTTATTTTTAAAATATTCCAAAGAGAGAATGAAAATTAAAAGAGAAAGCCATCATGTCAGCATAGAACATAAATATACAGGATGTTTATGTGTAAAGAAATATAGCAACTATCTTATGTTTCAATGATACAATGGTGGTTATATTGAACATAGACAAAAGTTAACATTCAAACACACAAACATACCACAGAAACTGGCCATTTCTGGCCATTGTATGCAATACAATTACTTGACCAACCCACTTGCCAATATGTATACAAAACCACTCTGCTTGCTATCCACTTAGTTGAATATATCATACATTTATGTGTCCATCTATTTCCTACCTGTCTACACTAACAAACCATCTTTCTGTATATCCATTTGTCTGTCAGTCTATCTATAAAGGTAGATTACATCCAATGTACTGTTTAAATGTGTCTGCCTATACATAGGTAAGTGTGTTTACATGTGCATAAAGAGCAAATGCATTTGGTATATATGTTTATTAGCTTGCATATAATGTATAATATACTATAAGCATTAATGCTATCTTACAAATATTCTTTCATATGTTCTTCAATGTGTGTATGAATATAAAATATAGTCATGTTTACAGTGAATATACCTACATTATATGATACACATGAAAAATTATTATATACGTACATAATCACAAACACCAATGTAACTTATTTCAGTCATTTATAGTTTAGAGGTATATTTGTTTATATATTTAAGTAGATTGTAGATATATATTTTAAGCATTTGTCTTTGAATGTGAACAGTTATGAGTATAGGTAGGTTGATACTTATGTATTTATGTCCAAATGTCAATTTGTTTATCAAGCCACCTATAAAAATATCTTTGAAGACTTCTTTGGTATTAAAATTAAAAAAATAAAAATTAGAGCATTCATCTCTATCTTCTAATTTTAAGTTGTTTATTTTGTTTTTTTTTACGCTGATGTGTAGAGCAATAATTCCATGACAGTCTAATAAACAACTTGCTTTGAATATTGTTACCACATCTCATCTGATGCTCCTGCTATATAGTTAGAGATATTTCACAAAATCCAAACAAGAATCTGCAATGTTATTAGTCCTGATATAGCAACTCACCTTCAGTCACTTTCCCACTACCATAATGTAGATTCTCTGTGATTTTTCTATAAATATTTTCAGGGTAATTGTTCTAATGAGCTTTCCTCTATGGTACCTAGACTTTATGAATTTAAGCACAGTACTAGATTGGCAGCAAGGTCTCCTTATTTTACAGGTGAAATGGCTGCTAGATGTAAGTTTTACACTAATAGTTTCTTCTCTTGCACTTTTCACTTGTGGAACAATCTTCTGGCTTCTTGTTTTCCAGTAAACTTAGATTTTTCCCAAAATTTAAATGGACTGAAAATTTAAATGCAATGTCAATCATTACTTTCTGTCTTCTTAATCCTTGTCCTTTTATTGTCCTTTCTCATCAATAGTAGTTTTTCTCATATTTTCTAACACTCTATAACTCCTTGTGTCTTAATGGTTTTATTGCTCGTTATATAAGTTAATGATATAAAATGCTGAAATCCCTTCACTAACAAAATTTTAAAGATGCATTAACCTACCAATCACTCGATGAATGTTATGATCCTTGATTTTTAAAATAATTAGCTGTATAAGTTCTTTCTTAAATACACAAGTACTTTCAACTGTACATTCAGCCATCTTCAGGCATGGAAATTATTTTGTTTTGGTAAATTCAGGTAGCATCCTGAAAGACCTTATACAGCTTATAATTTTAAAAAACAAGGATCATAACATTCATTGAGTGATTAATAGGTTAATGTATCTTTAAAATTTTGTTAGCGAAGGATTTCGCCATTTTATATCATTAACTTTACTAATTACTTTTTGTATGAATAATTCATTGTAATATATATATATATATACACACACACATATATATATATATATATATATATATATATATATATATATATATATATATGAAAATATATATGGGTATTCATGTTTTAGGCCCATGATTCCATAAAAAAAAGGAGAAAAGCAAATATAATAAAAAAAAAAAAACAAAAAGAGGGTCAACCATTGCTTGCCCTTAATATAAGAATCTGTATAAGGAATTCTACTGGAAGCAAATATCTTTGAAGATGTACATAGAATGTCAACAACGATCACAGATTTATGGGCGGATTACCAAAGAGATAAAGCAAAATTATGTATAAGAGAAAAAAAAGAAGAGAAAATCATTGCATGAAACATACCACAGCAACACAATATAATACAATTCAATGCATGTCCTCACATGCAGTTAGAAACAAAAAAAAATTCTTATAAACAAGTAGTATAAGTATGTAGCACTGAATGAAATGCACTTATGTTGTAGATGTTTCTATTGTAATATGGCAGACAGATTCACAAAGAGATAAGGCAAATACCATAAATACCTAACGAATAAATACCATAAAATGAATCTATGGAGTTTGCAATGAAGTTAGCAATAAAACAAATAATAAAATAATGAGAAAAGAAGTATTGATACATACTTTGTTTTTTAAATGGAAGACTAATTCAAGAAAAGTATAAGTAATGTTATAACAAAAGTAAATTTCCAAGAATTATTCTTTTTTGTTAAGTATTTCATTACCAATTCCTTTCAAATTTTAATCCTTGTACATTTGTAGTTTTCTTTTTAAACTTATAGCAAAAATATTTAAGTAGCAATAATTATTAAACTGATATTTCTTTAATTAAATACTGTATATGAAGAACAAAAAGTTATTTAAATTATTTGACTAATTTTCATAAGTTTTCTATATGGACTAATTAGAAATAAGCTACATTTTTTATAAATAAAAAAATATACCTTATTAATATTATATCTTAAAATTGAACTAAAAGTTTACATTTAAACATTTTATGATGCAAAATTGCCCCAATAAAACTGGTATTAACCGATCAATGTTGGTAAAATGTTTAGATTATACTTATATCATTAAAGAACTATACTTACATGATAAATATTGCATGTGAATTTCAGATTATGATAACTGTTTATTATAAATATTTACAATTTGGTAGGGTGAGATTTTGTTCATCATGTTATACAATATATATTCATATTTACTTTCTAATTTCAGAGATATAAAAATCACCATGGGTCGTAATAAAAATATAATCTAAAATAAGAAAAAAGATAACATAAATTTACTGGTAATGAAAACACATTAAAAATTACAAAAAAAAAACTCAAAAGATAATCAAAAGAGAAATTGAAAAATATTGATAAAAACAACAAAAACACTGACTTTAAGAATATTACAAAAAAATTTGAGAAAAATTAAAAGGCTAATAAATAACAAAAGTAGAATAATTGGCAAGAAAAAGTAAACAGAAAAGATGGCTGAAGATTAAGAAAACTGGCTGAAGATCTAAATGCAATCACATTATCACCTTTGACAAAGAGAAACAAGCATGTTGGACAAAGAATTACATGAAAGCTGATTTCTCAACAACACTAATTTTTAATGATGAAAGTAGAGTTACACTGGATTAACCTAGTAGCTGGGCAATACGTTGGGTCTTTCATATGAATATTTAACCAAAATAACTTGGAAGTAGGGAGGTAGCATAACATTTTGGGGGGCATTATTATGTTAAATTATAGGTTTCTTTAAAGTTGATAATTTTTCAAAATAAATACAGATAATTATTATTCAGTTATTGAGCACATTTTTAAGTAGTACAGGTCACAATCAAGATCCTTATACTAAAGATTATATTCATGCAAGAAAAGGGTCCTTCAATTATTACAAGGCTGATTAATGCCAAAATAAGTTTAAAAAATACTACCTTGATGGCATGGCTTCAGCTACTTTAAATATTAACCTAATAAAAAACTTATTAGTCATCATTAAAAGTGATGTATATTAGATTGAAAAACAATATTCAAGCAAAGACCACCACCAGTAAAACAATAAGAAATGCTGTGAATAATGTCCAAGTCAAAATGTCAACTAAACCAATGAACAAAAGACTCTGATTAAAGTTATAGAATGTTAAGGAGTTCATATTAACATGTAAAATAATAAAATGATAATTTATCCAAACATGCAATGTTGTTTTAATCAGTGTTTCTAAGGATTATAACTTTTGGATTTACTAAGAAATAAATATCTTGTTTGAAAATAAAACCTGACACTTCCAAAACAAGTTATTACTAATATTTTTAATAAGCTAAATAATATATAAGCTGAAACTCACACTCATATAATTACAGGTTCACTATGAAAATTTTACCAATATTCGTTGATTAACACATTGATTATCAACTATTATATATTGTAGTTGGCAGTTTTTATTATGACACTGAACATGAGTTATCTTGTTTTTGTGGTCTTGCCATCAAGGCTACATGCACAAGGTTTTTTATTGTTTTTATTGCAAATAACTGGTACTTGGCATGTAAGGCAGAAATTAAAATTTCTACAGGTAACTAAAAACAAACTTTTTAATGGGAAAAATCTATTGAAAATAAATCACATAAATGAAGCATCAAAAAAGTTTTTTACTGCCTAACTATAATAAAGTTAGCATTTAAAATTAGATTTCGTAATTGATCTCTAGCAGTCAATGTGTTAAAATCCATTTTAATGCAAAAACATTAGTTTACACAATATAATCTAACATTGTATACATAATTCAGTTTTATAAATATATAGGGTTATTCAAAATGAAAGTGCATATTTCAAAAATGTAATAAAAACAAATGCTAAGAGAAAGAAACATATTCAACAGTATTACATGATAGGAAAAAGTTCATAAGTTATTAAAATAAATGAAAATTTTTTTCAATCTTGTTTAAATGCTCTTTTTTTGTTTTTTTTAAGATTTTGTATAAATTTAAATTGTTATAATTTGTGGAAAAGAAGATCTTGTTCATCATCTGTTACCTCCCAGGTTACCAGATCTTACCCCATGTGGTTTTTATCTGTCAAGGTATATATTAAAAAAGAGTGA
>CAHIKZ030000801.1:107500-140000 GCA_903632075.3 Acanthosepion pharaonis
AAGGGATACTGAACTTGAATGGTTATGAAATATACTGATATTTATATGCACACAAATATTTTCAAATAATGTATTTTTACAAATTTTATTCAAATTTGAAACTAAAAAAGAGAGTTTTGGGTCTTCATTTTTGGAAAAGACAAAGAAATATATTTTGCATAGGCATACATTGTATTGCTGCTTCTGTTAAATCTTATTTGATGAAGGTATTGAGCCACGAGAGCCAGCTAGTCTATACAGTTCTCATGTTCTTGTGGCAGGGAGCTGGAACATCCTTATATGCTCCTACACTACTTCAAACAAAAGATTAGGAAGTAAACCTCATCCATGGAAAAAGCAATAATAGTTATTCAACTTATTTTCCTGAAAAATTGTTTTAAGAAAAAGATTTTGTAAATTACAACTTACATTAGTACTGGCTGCTCTATCAATGAATGATATTTCCTTATAAGAAAAAAAATAGATATAAACTTATTCAAGATGCTCAGTCAAATCTGAATGAATAACATAAGTTTAAATAATTTCAGAATAGGTTTTTATTATTTCACAGTAGTAAAAAAAAAACAAACCACATTGATGTACCATAAAGATTCTACTTACATAGTATATTTATACAACTACTTTTCAACCTACTGAAATTTTAAAAAATTAGCCTCAGCAGATGATTTTAAAATTCAATTTCTTGATTTTATTATAATTCACTGAACAAAATCTTTTTAAAATTATCAAATATAAAGGTAAAAAAATACATATTTACATACCAATATTGCCTTAATATATGCAACATTCCAAAGAAAAACATTCATAGTAGGTATCCACTCTAATTAGTCTGACTAATGACAATTATAAAGCAGAAAAATATTACAAAAGGTGTTAACAAAACTGTCATCAAATGTAGACAATATTTGTAAAGACTTATGCAACAAAACAAAATGAAGAAATAAAAATAATCAATATCTAAATTTAAAAATAGATTCAAACATGATGTTATATTAACTGTTTCCTTATATGGAAACATTTCACATTCATTGACAAAGCAACCAGTAATACTTTCAGTTGGAATTTCTAAAATCTTTCATTTACAACAATTTCTCAGGAAAATAGATTTCTCAAGTCCAGTAGCTCTTATCGCTCTTTCCAGTACTGATAGGAGTTTCTTTCCTAACCTTTTGTTTGAAGTAGTGTGGAATGTCAACATCTTAATTACATCATCATTTTATCTTTGAGTTATCCATTTAATTTTGTGCCACTGCTGAAAGTCCTCAAGTAATGTGGTTTCTGTTATTTAGACAGTTTTTTGTTTGTGATTCTGTAGTACCAAATCACAAGGTTTAAAGAAGGATTATCCTTGACAAAAAAACCACAGGCTTCACTTGCTCAAAGCAATTTTTAACCATTGATCTGAGAAATCAGTTGTATACAGCTGACAGTTCAGATATTTTTGAACAAGTGTGGTACTATGCACGATATCCATATGGAAGTTTCAATCTCTTCTTCTATGTGTCAGGACATTGGTGATCATGGCTCTCCACAATTTCCTGTCCTTTTTAACTATTAATAAATAGTATCTTTTTCTATCTATCCTAAACTTTGCCCTGCCATCCATTTACTTAAGCTCTAGAGGTAGGTTATACATTTTTTTCTTCTGTCTCTCTTGCTTTCAATCTATCCTGTGAGTATCAAATTTTCGAAGCCCTCTTTCCTCATTATGTACAATAGAAATGTCAAATATCTCTTCTTGATGTTAAGTATATCATTTTTTCTAAAACTTCATCACTGCTCAGATGTTTAGTCCATGGTATTCTCAGTATCTTTCTGTAGAATAACATTTCTGTTATTTCAAGTCTCTTCTTCAGCAAGATTATCTAGCATTCACTGCCATATAGGTGGACTTATATTGCATAACAGTTCAGTACTCTTTGTTTCTAATAATATTTTCCTGTTTTTTAATACTTTGCTTAGCTTTTGGAAAGCATCTTTCAAACAAAACCTTTTATTTTAACAATGATATATTTCACATGCAGATTAATAATAAACATTTAGACAGCCTAAGCAATAATAACCTTATGTACCTGTCTATATTTCTGAGATGAGGTATTCTAACTACTTACAATATTTACATTGTTTGGAGTGTTGTCCTCATCTTGATCATCGTATGCACAACATTTTGGCCATTGTACACTCCAGCCTTCTTCAGATGATATATGTTGGAAGGGAAATAACTGAAATTAAGATATCCAGAATAGGGATGGCACATGGAACCAGAACAATCTACCCCAATGGACAAAATAAAGGATTCAGTTCAGAATTCTAATATATATTACCTGAAGATGACCGGAGCATACAATGGCTGAAACATCATGAATATGACAATAAAGATGAGGACAACAGTCCAAACAATGTAAATAGTGTAAAAAGCTTATGAACCTATTACAAAATGAACAGGTGTGAATGCATTATTTCTTTTAATTTTCAGAAACATTTCTATATGCATAGTTTATCTACTTATGCAAACATAAAAGCATGAAAATAATGGATACATTTTAAAAAGAAAAAAAATCAGTACCAGCAAAATATTGGATCAAGCAGCCATGAAAAAAAAACAGACAAATAGTGGAATTCCTAGTGCTTTATTTTAACCAAGATTATCAAGACTTTTTAAACATTAATGGACTTAAATAATGTAGTCAATAAGGCATGAATCACTTACAGCCTTTGTGTCTATAATAATCCATTTCTTATAGACACCTTGCCTCCTCCGTGAAAATGAGTTTAAATATCTGCAGATTGGATATTATAGAACTTCAGTGTCCATAGCTTTTTCTCTTCAATATTAGTGATTATATTTTTCTCTCATTTTTTTAAAAGTTTTTTTGAAGATCTTAAAATTGATACAAAGATGCTGTACTTCAACCAAGCTAAGATATTTAGAATATAAACAGCACCCAACAGTTGCCAAAATATAAAAAATATAAAACTTAGACATTTATATATTTTCTTGTGATTCTCAGTTCTTTTCTTAATAGCAAAATGCATACAATAGCAAAAAAAACTATGAATGAACTTTTCATTAGCAACACAAACATTCAAAATGACAACTACTTTCAAGAAAGCTGATGAGCATTTGGATCATCAGTAAACTGAGTCTTTTATCAACAAGGAGATATTTGATCACCTCACCAGAAACAGCCTCCTAAACAACAAACAGTATAGGTTTCACTCCTTTTAGGCCACTGCTGATTCTGTAGGTAATGACAGATGATATGCTTGATGGTAGTTTCATCACCAGAGTGAATGCTTTAGACATCTCAAAAGCTTTTGACAAAGTGTGGCATAGAGTTTTGCTGCACAAACTAGTTAGCTATGGTATCTCTGGCATCTACAGGACAATAGCCTAGCAGATTAAAGCATTAGTTTATGAATTTGGTGACATAGTAATTGTAAGTTCAATCCCTGGGTCTGGTAGAGTGTACTTGGTCACAGAAGAAACAGGTGAGCAATAACTGAGCAGCACTAAAAAGAAGAACTAGACGATATACTTTGACATAGGCAGTGGAACAAGAACATCAAGATTGTTACCCTGAACTAGATCTCTGCTCTGACCTAGCTCTAACAGAACAATGGAGGGGGGGGCTAAATGAAAGTAACTTTTATATGGCTGCTTTTCTGAAAACTACAATCTTAGCTTCTTCAAGTCAAAGGTCAATCATTATCTTCCTTATTATAAACTTTACTTCCTACTACTTCTTCCATTCATATCACACGTTATTCATCATAACCATTTTAACAGTAACGCTTGAGTGGCTCTCTGGTCTTGTATTGGTTGAACTTTAATGTACAAAAAAAATAACATGTAAACTAGATAGGAAAAATTAGTTAATGAAAAAATGTCCAATGAAGAAATCTTTATCAGGTGTGTAAAATATACTGAGTAATAGGATTGATTGATTTATTTTATTATCAACCCTTTGCAGGTTATTTAAAGCCAGACAATATTTTTTACATTGTAAGAATTGTTTTTGTTTTGTTTTAAGATAATTATGATTTAGTGATACAAGTCTTACTAATTAACCCATAGCTGGGGAGAGAAGAGGTGGATTCATACCCTTCCCAAGTGTATTTCCACATAATATAATGAAACAAACTAGAACTCAGTTCTCCATGAATGATAGTAGGAAGGTAGGAAATATAGAATAACTACCTTAAGTTTATAATACTGAATTCATTAATAACTGCTTAGTGGAAACAAATTTTCTGAAGTTAATTATGATGATGAAAGTTAACTGACTTTCTATTCCTTTTAACTAAAAGAATACATATATATTTTTCAGTTAATAGAAACAAATGAATCCCAACAATATAGAAATTAGGTTTATATTTTTCTGAGCTTTAACTTTTTGCTAAATAAAACTATCAAGTGAAACTGCTTAGTATGATTTGTATACAAATATAATGCTCATTTTGGACTGAGTGAAAAAGATCTTCATATGTATTAAAAAAATGTTTTTATCTTCGTTGATTCCAATGCATATGGAAAGACTGCTAAAACCATCCCCTCACCTAATTTATAAACAAATCTTACAGATACAGGCTTGGATTTCTTCCTAACGAATAAAAATGGACCCTGTCTCAGTTTCATCTGTGATATTTTTTTTTGATACTCACAGGATAGATTGAAAGCAAGAGAGACAGAAGAAAACAATGCATAACCTATCTCTAAAGCTTAAGTAAATAGATGGCAGAGCAAAGTTTAGGATAGATAGAAAAAGATACTATTTATTAATAGTTAAAAAAGGACAGGAAATTGTGGAGAGCCATGATCACCAATGTCCTGACACATAGAAGAAGAGATTGAAACTTCCATATGGATATTGTGCATAGTACCACACTTGTTCAAAAATATCTGAACTGTCAGCTATATACAACTGATTTCTCAGATCAATGGTTAAAAATTGTTGTCTTGAAGTCAGAATGCTACAATCACTTGACTGCATCCCATTTGCACAATTCTTACTTTGTGGACCTTTTTTTTTTTTTTTAAATCATTTCAACCAAAGTAAGGCAATAAAGTCACTAATACACAAGGAATTAATGAGTAGGAGAGAATATGAGAGAAAAAATGCTATTAAGGAGAGAGAACAATAAAATAACAGGAATTAAGATAGATGATATTAATTGACATTGCATTTAAATTTTTGAAGATCAATATTTACTGAGAAGCAAAAAGTCAGAAGAAAGTTCCAGAAGTGAGAAGTGTGAGAGAAGAAACTATTAACATAGAACTTACGGTTATATCTAGCCATTTCAACTGTAAAATGATGAGACCTTGACACCAATCTAATATTGCACCTAATCATAAAGTTTAGGTACCACAGAGAAAGCTCATTAGAACAACTACAATGAAAATAGTTATAGAAAAGGCACAGGTAAGCTACATTACAGTATTGGGAAAGTGACTGAAGATGAGATGCCAGGTCAAGACCAATAACATTGCAGTTTTTTTTTTTGTTGGATCTTATCAAGAATCTCTAAATATATAGGAGCACCAGACCAGATGTAACACCAGTATTCAAAGAATGGATGAATGCTAGATTTTTGCCTTATTACTATTGCTTTTCCTAGCTTTGATTTGCATATATACTGTTTTAACTTTTCTTTTTCTTCTTCTTATTGTTTAAGAATTTTGTTTGTTGATAATTTTGCCAATTACATTTAACTATGGCCGATTACTCCACAATCATTTTTATCACTTTTCACAATGAGTCTAATTTAATGGAAATCTCAGAGAAATGAAACTTAATAGAAATTTGCATATCAAATATTGCTGCCACATGAAGTCTAGAGATTCTTATATGAGACTCTTGACAAAATCCAAAGAATAAGCAAAAATATCAGTCTTGATCTGGTATCATGGCTTCAGTCAGCTTCCTACCATCATAACAAAACTTTCCTTTACCTCTTTTATAAATATTTTTATGGTAATTGTTCTGATTAGCTTTTATCATTGGTATGAATTTAAGTGCAATACTAGATTGGCAGCTAGGTCTCATAATTTCACTGCTGAAATTATTAGTTGTAGACATAAGTTCTGTGCTCATAGTTTCTTCTCATGCAATTCTCACTTGTGGAATTATCTTCTGTTTTTTTGCTTTCCTATTAACTATGATCTTTAAAAGTTCAGATGTAACGTCAACTGTCATCTTCTATTTTCTTGCATCATTTTCTTTTATTTTCCTTTTTGTTTCTTTCACTTGTAGCATCCCTTTGCATCCAAATGGTTTTTACTGCCTTGCTGGAGTAAAATGGTTATTAATAGAAATATTTTCTTCAGCATCCTTTCTTGTAATATGCAGCTATTTAACAGAAATAAAATTTTGTCAGAAAATTACCCATCCTTGATAGCCATATATGTATTTTATTTTATATTTGATAATAAAGTGAACAAATTATCCTTTATTTTTAAAAATTGACATCTCTTTCTTTAAAATGTTCCTTTGTAAATTGCACAAGAACAATAGAAAATAATGACATTAAACATTGCAAATAAAAGGAAGTATAGCCTTACTAGAATGATATGTAGTACGCATTTATTTCGACAAAGGAAATAAATAAATAATGGAAAGATGAAATTTAGAGATATGTGCATAAATTAATGACAAAGAAACTGAAAACAAAGAAACAATTTATGATATGAGGGACATCTTTTAAATTTAAGAAAAGGTATATAAGGATGACATGTACATCAGTTATATCATAATCACATTCTTCTGAAAATCTGTTAATTTCTTTGAGTGCTAGGAAATAAATACTCACCTACAATCTATACTGATATGATATGGCAGGTATTAGAATTTTTTACTTTAATGAGCTTGTCTGGAGAAGAGGAAAAACAAGAAGAGACCAAAAGCTATTCTTTAATTTTTTTGTTGCTCTAAAAGAGTTACTCCCACTTCATCCTAGTTACAAGGGAAGCAGATTAGGCTCCCCTTTCATTATGAACACCTTTTCAGATAAATATTCAGTGTACACCTGACAAGAGAAAAACTATTTGTAAAAGAAATAAGAAAATGAAAAGAGGAAGTAAAATGATGAAATGAATAATAATAATAATTTTGTATTTCTCTCCTAAACACACGTTGTTAAATATTTAAGGAGTAATATGTAGATTCAAAGGAGATCAAGTTAAATAATATTGTTGCTTTTATGTGGACAATAATGGAAATTATTGTTACAATTTTTTTTTTAATCTATTGCAAAGAAATTCTGAGCTAAAATTTATATTTAACAGCTGAGGTTTAAATTGCAAATCTCTTTCCATAAAAAATTAAGTTTTCAAATGTTATAAATATCTCGAAATAAAAATAAAAACTGGTCCACAAGTTAATGGTCCCTTAAAAAGCTTCATAAAAGAAGGGCAAGTTGAGAATTACAAGAAAAAATTGTAAGGATGGAAAGAAGCAAAATAAAAAATTAATTTAAAAAAGAAAAATGTAATTTCTTTGGGGAACACAAAAACAAAAGGATATTAAGAAAAAGAAATTTGCAAATGAAAAATAATAAAACGAACATATGTAGATTATTTTATTCAAATTGGCACCTAAAATGACACTTCTTAAAATCATTTCTAATCATTTTTCTGTTTTTTTATATCAAAACTATTGTTAAATGAAGATCTGTTCAGTCTACTGAGAACACATTTTGTCATGTCCTATACTAACTTATTGAACTGCATATATTTTATTAAGTCAACGAGACTAACAAAAATAAAAAGAAATTGTTAAAACAAAAACTGTATATTACCTGTTAACACTAAGAAAATCTTGGAATGGCTAAAGTGTATCGGTGTATACATATGAGAGGATACACACAAATTTATATATTGTTTAAAATGTTCTGTTTCAATATTGGAAATAGTTTCCAGAATAAACAGTACTGATATAGGAATCAACACAGTATAATGACTGTCAATTTCATACCTCAAGCAAAATATATGGATACACGGCCAAATGGTTAAAGTGTCTGTGTTCCAAGCATATGACGAGAGTTCAAATTCCACCATGATCAAGGAGGTGACCTAGATAATATCTAGCTAGGTGACAATCCCAGTGTGCCTGAAAACAAGTTGACCAAAGACATGTAAAAGAAATTAGTTATGCTTTTAATTAATTAAATCAGTTATACTTTTAGGAAGTTGTTGATTATGCTAGCATGAAGTCAGACCAGACTATGCACTCTCTTAGAGAAACTATAAATAAGGTACACTGAGCATAGCTGAGGTATAAATCACGGGTTGTTGAAGAAACCCAAACATGCCTGAACGCAACAGGGATTAGCCAGGTATCCTAGCAGGAGGGCAATCTTGGAAAGAAGTAGCTGTTATTATATATATATATAGATGAATTCTGACTTTGGTTTAATAACCTTAAAAAAAAAAAGACATCTGGGATAAGAACAATTTTCCTGTCACTGCACACTTCAGGCAACAGTTACATAGCGTTGATGAGACCAAATGCAAGCTTTTGTCATCTTCATTCAACAAGACAAGAAAGGCACAGATCAGAGTTGAAATTTATTTTCAAAATAAATTCAAACATTGAAGGATTAAACAGGGTTTTGGATTTACTCAGAGAGTATAATTTCCACAGGGAGATCTCTAACCAATAACAACATTCCTTGGAAGAGTAAGTCCCACTTCTTTGTTAATTTTTTATTTTGTTGATAAAGAACACAGGCGTGTTTGAAAATTCCGACATTAAAATCTTTTTCTTCATGTTTCAATTCAGTCAAAAGATTAATATATAATAAATATCAATTTTATTGATAATATTGGTATCATTTTGTTGGTATTTTATTCTTGACTTTTTATTAACCAGCATATTATATATGTGTGTGTGTGTATATATATATATATATATATATATATATATATATATATATATATATATATATTCAAGTATGTTTGCTTAAATAATTTAGACATTTTTCCCAAGTACTTTCAATTTCATCCAAGATCATCTTCAGGGTTGAATTGCTAAGACAAAAATTAATGTAATTGATAGTTGTGAACTTTTTTTGTAAATGCGTATGAAGCATGCCCTGCTATAGTCAATTTAAGAATATGTAAGGACGATAACTTGGTTTAATTTTTTTGAGAGGATTAAAATAAAAATAAATAGATATAATACATCTATATTATTCAACCAAACATGCTTTGAATAAAGATATGCTGCCTATATATAAATACATACATACTAAAGGCACTGGTCAATTTATTTAGCTCTATTTGGATGTTTTTAGTTCTTTCTTTTTTTGTTTCTAATTTTTTCCTCAGCTACCAATTTGTTTTGACATATCTACAAGTTGAGCTATCTGAGGTTATTTTTACCAAACGAGTATTACTATATATATATATATATATGTGTGTGTGTGTGTGTGTGTGTGTGCGCACACACACACACACAATTACATCATTAGGCCTATAGCAATCTAATGATGAAGAAAGAATTTATTTTATACACCAAATATTTATTTTTCAATATCCTTCTTTGTCATTGCATTTAATTTAGTGATGAGTATTAATCACATTAAATTAATTATATAATGAAAATTTGAGATCAAAATTCTGCTAAGTTTGCATTTGACTGCAAATTGAATGATGCAACCTTATGTGTATGTAAGTAAAAATACATGATCACAGAGATAAATATGTATGTATGTATGCCCAAGTGCAAACATAACTGAAAATTGATGTAATAGAATACCAAATATTTGTTTTTATCATCTCACCCCCAAGCAAGGTGAAAATGCCACTATGACACAAGGGGCGCTTACAAGGAGCAAAAGAGAATGAGAAGACTTTAGTGAGAAATATGGAGAAAGGATAATAAAGGATCAAGATTCAGGAAGACAAAAGATAGTGATTGACATTGCATTTAAATGTTTGTAGGTTGCAAGGAAGCAAGAGATCAGAAGTATTTTCCACTATTAAAATAGAACAAATGCTTACATCTAGTTAGTTCAACATTAAAATGGTGAGACCTAATTGCCAATCTAGTAGTATGCTTGAATACATGTGGTTGAGGCACCAAGGAGGAAAGTTTGTTAGAACAATTGCCATGAAAATATTTGTAGAAAAAACGGAGAGGAGCTACATCACTTCAGTGAGAAAATGACTGAAGTCAAGATGCCAGGTCAGGATCTATTATATTACAGACTGTTCTTTGAATTTTAACATGAATCAGTAGATATATTGTAAGAACATTAGACCAGCAGCAATATTCAATGTACAGAATTATGGTAGATTTATAAATGTGCAAGATGGATTCTGGTGAGAGAAATTGTCTTTTACAACACATTGAATCAACTTTCCTAGCAGCAGACATAGCAATGGATTCAGTATAATCACTCCATTTCATGTTAGTGGAAAACATGATCCCAAGAAGGTGCAAAGAGTTTCTCTCTTGGAGATTAGCATCAACCGTGCTGATGGAAAGCGGAAAAGGTTCTCTATGATAATTAAATGAAAGCAGTTTTGTTTTAAAATCTACAAACCATTCCCTTGCTACAGTTAACCACTAATCATAGGTCCTTTTCAAGAGCTGTTGACAGTTTTACTTTGTCAAACCTGTCAGACTGGCTATTAAGAGTAAATAGTTGTCATCAATATAAATACCTAGTTGGAAGTAATGACATTTGGAAGGTCATTGATTAAAATAAGAAACGATATAAGTCCAAGGATAGCACTGACTATGTCTAGAGATATCTTGTTCTTATTTAGTATTGCTCAGTTATTGATTGCACTATTTCCACTGAGTTCAAGTGTGTACTTCCCAGTCCAGAGATTGAACTAACAAATAATTAGCTACCAAATTTACAAATCTATGCTTTAATCCACAAAATTATTGTTTTTTGAGACTAATAATCAACAAAAATGTGAAAATTCTTTTTTTGTTCCATGTCTCTTCAGAATATGGGTGATCATAGCTCTCCATGACTTCTTGTCCTTTGTAGCTCTTAATAGGTATTTTCCTTTTTATTACCTCTCCAACTCCATGTTTTGCTATCAATTAACACAAGCTCATTAGGTAAGTTAAATAAGTTACCTAATCAGTTTGTGTGCCTCTTGCCTTCATTATACCCTGAGAATGTCAAATTCTCCAAGCTCTCTTCCCTCGTTATGTGTCCTAGAAATTTCAACTGTTTCTTTCTGATTTTAAGTTTAAGCCTTCTTTTTGTTTCCATTATCCTTAAAACTTTCTCATTACTCCCATGTTTAGTCCTTAGGAATAATGTAAATAAATCATAATGATATTGAAAATTTGTAAAATATTTCTCTAGTCAAACTAACAGCTTATTCATCTGATAACATATGGTACCAAATTCTGTCTAAAATTGTAAATAGCTGAGTATTTTTATTCAGGGCTTTTTTTAAAAATCGGTATCACCCCATGCAAGGTAGTAAAGACACTTAGACACAAGGGGTTATAGGGTCTGGAAGAATTAGGAACAGAAACATTAATAATGAGTGGGAAGAGGAAAAAGAGTAATCAGGAGGACAGTAGATAGTGATTAACATTGCATTTAAGTTTTTGTATTTTAAAGTTAGCTAGAAAGCATGAAGCCAGAAGAGAGTTCCACAAGCGAGAAGTGCGAGAGAAGAAACTGTTAGCATAGAATTTACGGTTACATCTAAGCCAGCTCAACTGTAAACTGATGAGCTCTTGATGCCAATCTAATACTACACTTAAATTCATAAAGTCTAGGTAGCATAGCAAAAATAGAAATTATGCAAAAGGTAAAATTCAGTAAAACTTTCAATCTCTTTATAAAAATGTGACTGTAATAATAAATTTTTAAATTTATGGCAATAAACTGGTAAGAATGCAGATCTTACAATCCAGTGAGAATTAATCTTTATCAAATACTCAAGAAATACCATTTAATATAGTTTTTTTAACTAATGTTCACCCAATACAAGGCCCAAGAGCCACCCAAGGTAGAGGGTTACTATGTAAAGTTGTATTAGTATAAGAAAGAGCAGGATAACAGGAAAGACAAACAGTTTATTCTAGACTTAAAGAGGTCAAGATTTAATTAGTGAATAATATTTCAGAGTTCCAGCAGAGACATTAGAAGTATAGATGTGAAACAGACTTTAGAAACAACTGGAAACCCAATCCTTTAAACAAATAACTATTCCTATGTAATCATATAATTGTCCCATTTGATCTGGTGCTTCTGATATGTATCTAGAGATTCTGGACAAAAACCAAATGTTATTGTTCCTAACCTGGCATCTCAGCTTCAAGCAATTTCACCGACCATATCAAAGTTTTCCTGTATCTTTTCTACAAATATTTTTATGGATATTGTTTTAATGAGCTTTCCTCTTTGATACCATGCCTTGATGAATTTAAGAGTAGTACTAGATTGGCTGCTAGGTCCCATCATTTTGCTGTTGAAATTGCTAAGTGCAAGCATAAGTTATATTCTAATAGTTTCTTCTTTTGTACTTCTTGTTTGTGGAACTCTTCTGACTTCTTGCTTTCTTACCAACTTCAAAAATTTAAATGCAATGTCAATTGTCATCTTGTCTTTTTTTAATCATGTTTTTGAATTGTTCTCTCTCCTCAATAATTTTTTTTCAGTTTCTTTTACTTTCAGTAACCTGTTAGATCTTAGTGACTTTATTGCCTTCATTGGGGCGATATGATTGAATTTTTCTTTTTTAAATCATATTTTACACATTACTAAGATTTAGTACAAAAATGGTTTGCAACTCATCATGTCATAAAAATAATCAATACCTTGGTAATGGCTTCTAGCTTAATATATTGCAAAGATTACATGGTGTTAATAATTTTATACTATTTGAATAAATTTCTCCAAACCCTAATTTTTATATACAGGGCCTTTCTCTATATAAAAGGTTAATTAGATGTAACAATTTAATAACAAAGCATCTTTGGTATGACAGTATACTACATCCTACAGAAAGGCCTCTGATCAGAAGTTTTAAGGAGTGTGGAAACACTTCTTAATTGCTGTTGTTCCCATGTCCATGCAGACACAGGGTGGTAGCACCTGTTAGGGTCCCAGCTATGGTCAAATAGTGAACATCAAACTAGGGTCAAAACACTATCAAAGTATAAAAATAGAATTTTATAGTAAAAATACCAGCAATACATTTTTGAAAAAAAAATATTACCAGCAATACACTTTTGAAAAAATATGTCAATGAAACCTGATCTACAAACTGATTTCTTACAAAGAATACATATTCTATGCATACAATTTTTGTTTGTTTTGTTTTATGTCATATCAACCCCAAAGGGTTATTTAATACCAAGAAAATTTTCATTGCTGGTAATATTTTTTTTTGTTAAAAATCTATTTCTGGTAATAATTTTTTTTTTCAAAAATGTGTTGCTGTAATAATTTTTTTCAAAAAACTATTGCTGGTAATATCTTTTACATCAAAAAGATGCATAGCTAGTAATAGTTTTTTTTTGTTCTTCAAAGATTTATTGCTGGAAATATTTTTTTTTTTTTTTTACAAAGTATTTCTGGTATTAAAACCTGTTTTTACACTTTCATAATGTTTTTACCCCAGTTTCGGAGTTAACTATTTGCCCATAGCTGAGACCCTAACAGGTTCTACCACCCTGGACCTAGGAACACCAGCAATAAAGAGGTGGTTCCATGCTCCTCAAAACTCCCTGATCTGAGGCCTTGCTGTTGGATGTAGCTTATCGTCTTACCTAGAACAATCTATGCATACAAATCTATCCTAAAACTCTTGTCAGCATTAAATAACCCATTGAGGTGTTGATATGCTGTAAAACAAAATAAACCAAACTTAATAACAAAAACTGAGCTATGAACTTTAATCACCAGTCCAATGTTTTAATCATTGAGCTACTACACTGTACAAGAAAGCATAAGTATAACAAAAAAATTCTGTTCTTCTTTAAATAAAAACAGCATTCTCTTGAGAGCAGAGAAGAAAGTTTTGATAAGTCAATATTTCTTTCCTTCAGCAAATTTCATTTTTATTTTAATGTGTTGATAGCATCTGATATTGCATTTTCTTAATCCTACCCATTATCCTTTGTCTTAGCCTCATTCCTATTTGCTAAAAGCTGTTTCCTGTAAATATTGTTTAACAAGTCAATATTATCTTTACTCATTTTATAACAGTCCCACCTTTCCACTACCCGTCACCCAAACATAAAAGCAACTCTAAACATTGGTCAAGATTTTTATTTTATAACTTTCGAATTACTTTGGAGACAACTTTAAAGTTTATTTTAAAAAAAAAAAATAAAATAAACAAACTTGGTAAAATCTGATAAATTGCTGCAAACCAGAACATTAAGTTCATTGTGTTTTCAGTTTCTAACATTTTATTCATTTTTAAAAATCATATTCAGATTACATGATAAAAATAATGTTGTACATTTAGTAGGAGTCTATAAAAAAATATAAAGACATATTTATTCTGATATTCAAAATGTAACTAGGTTCAGTTATATTATTCAAATATTTCATCCTAAAATGATACCAGAATAATAAAAACAAATGTTCCCAACATTAAACACATTTACAATAAGAAGAATTAAATTTACATCAAAATTCTTTATCTTAAGACATATGTAAAATAAATTCATATGTAAGTATATACAAATATATGCATCCAACCTGGAAATTGCAGATATTTTCATATGATGTGTAGTCAGAAAAAAAGAGTTTGTACTTTGTATTAAACAAAAGTAGTAAAGGCACCAAAGCCCATGACCATGTGTGTTTAAGTAACATTTAAAAATTGATAATAGAACTAAAAAAGCAGAAAATAAGATATGTATTGACAGGGGTGGCACTTCTTACCCCCAAAACACCCAACATCGGCAGCATTTTGTTTTTTTTGGCCTTGTGTCCTCTTCCATTTTTTTTTCAACACTGTTTTATAGCCATCTGCATTTTTTTTATTGTTTTTAAACTGATGTTATATCATAAGTTTGATGTAGTACACTTGAGACACAACCTTACATAAAAAAGAAAAAAAAAATATATTTTTCTCTCTTTCTCTCTTTCTCTCTCTCTCTCTCTCTCTCTCTCTCCTTATGTCTCCATTATTTTATCTCTCTCGCTCATATTTCTCTCTATCTCAGTACTAAGTTTTTTTCTTTTTTGTGACATGGAGACAATGTGGAAAGGTAGGTACAAGTTAAACTGTTAAAACATCTCAATGAAAATGCATAAAAGCATTTATTTAACTATGAATCATATTAAAGGAAGTGTTTTTTGTTTTTGTTTTTTTTTCTGTGCAAATGTATGACAGGACCAAGTGAAAGAGACACTAGTAGGTGACATTAAAAATCATGTATCAAGGTAAATTGCAGATTATCTTATTCATCAAACATTTACAGAAAAGTTCTACCACTAGACTACTGCTAACCCAAAGAACCCCTAATTAACCTTAATTTTTCAGTCAAATAAAATGACAAAACACTAAACACATCAGGTTCTTGTATTAACACTGTTTCTTTTCTTTTTTAAGAAAATTCAGTTTGTCGGGCATGTTTTTTCATGTGTTGTGTTGGAATCTTTGTAAAACATTTTTTCCAGCAGAGATGCATTGGTGCTTAATCTTTATGGAAATGTAAAAATTTTCAACTTAAACATTTTTTTCAAGTAAAATTTAGTCATGAAAATATTGGCCGTTATTACAAAAAGAATAACATTTTCTCAGATTTTTTTAAAATAAAAAAACTATTCATTATAAAACCAAATAATGAATATGTACTGAAATTTTCATTTAAATTGGATAATTCCCTGATTTTTGCTAATTAAGAAAAAAAAGTACTGTTATTTTATTTTAAGATATGGAAATAAAAAAGAAAAGAAGAAAACAACCATATGGGAAATGTAAACAAAAACCAATAAAGAACTTAAAAGGAAAGTTGATGTTAGAGATGATCCCAGAAAGTTGTATATACAAGAAAGAAAGAGATAAAGATTTTAAAACAGAAATAAAGACTATAAATAAGGAATATATTGAAAATAGGAAAAGAACTTGAATAAATTAAGAAAATCAAATTTTTATTTAATGATATCTCTATCTATAAAAGGCAGGATGTGTGCGTATGTGTGTAACGAATGCACAGCCATAATTTTCAACAGATTTGCACCAAAATTTACATGCACATGCTCCAAGTTAGCAGGAAGGCCAAGACTGACTTTGCATTTCCCAACTCCCATCGATAGTGGAAATAATCGATTTTTTTCATGCTTCTACGGCAGTTTTCATGTAGTTTGTTGCCATTTTCTACTGGCCAGAGTGAGAGCCTATAGCTGGCCGCCATGAATAGGCAGGAAGATTCTATTGGCCAGCATGAGAGCCAACAGCTGACTGACACAAATGTTAACTAGCATGCTAGCATGCAAAAAAAAATCGATAGCTGCATTTGTCACAAGTGGGAAAAATTTAAATCTGCATGGCACTTTACTCGAATTGCTTGCTTAAACTCAACGTTGATTCTGATTCCGCAGAACTGGGTTGGGTGTGAAAAAGTATTTGTTGTTAACATTCTTTTTTCATTCGGCTTTTCCAGTTACGAGTCCTTTTTTAAAGCTGATCGCTTTGTGTTCATTTTGTTTAGTTTTTTTTTTGTAACAGATTTAATGTTTAGTATAGAGCTTTAAAAAAATTCGCAGTGTGAGATAGGCTAGAAGTAAGGCATGTAGCAACATCAGCACGGCAAAGGGCACTCATTTAAAGGCAAGGAAGGGCAAAAATATTTTAAGTCAAGTGATAGCGATTGCTATATGAGTTGTACGATTTTTGAATCAAGCACGGGCAACGCCGGGGCATGCTGCTAGTTCAGGAATAAATTTATCCCCAGAAAAAAAAATAAATAAATAATATATAATCATGCACATAAATGGCTTAAAATAACTTTCAGCCACACCTATAAGAAAAAGAAAATATCAGAGAAGACTTTTCATTTCTCAATATCATAGACTCTTCTGTCATGTTCAACTTATGAGGATCCAACTGTTCAGTTTCAACAAGACTACCTACAGATATAATTTAATTATAGTGGTGAGGCCTTGTGCAGAATCAGCCACAGTTTTCAGAACTGAATAGAGAGAACTGGTGTACATAATATGCCACAAAGTCTTTAAACAACACCACTCAGGTTTTGAATTCAGAACTATCCTACTAACCTGGTTGTCAACCAAAGATAACAACAAAAAAAACAAAAAAAAAAAACGAGAACTCACACATCCTTATTCTTGTATCATTCTGAGAAAATTAGATGTTCTACCAGGATTCATTATTGACAATCTTAACAACATAAGATGTGTAGATAACACTGTGTTGATAGCAGACATAGAAAGGAAAGTACAAGAACTTCTACAGAAAGTAGTAAAAGAAAGTGAGAAGAAAGGACTAAACATCAATTACAAGAAGATAGAATGCATTGTTTGTTAGCAAAAGGAACAGCTCAACATGCAATTTACAAATTGGAGATACCAAAATGAAAGAAGTACATCAATTTGAATATATGGGAAGTCTTAACAGAGGACAGAAAGTGTGAACACTGAAATCCAAATGTGCATTGGGATAGTGAAAGATGCTTTCCAAAAGTTAAGCAAAGTATTAAGAAATAGAAAAAATTCATTAGAAACAAAGAAAATAGCACTGTACTGTTATGTAATATCAGTCTTCTATGAATGCTGGACAATCTGCCCACAGATGAAGAAGCGACCTTAAACAACAGAAATGTGATTCTACAGAACAATGCATGGACTGAATATGTGAGCAATGAAAAATTTTTAGAGAAAATGAAAACGAAAAGGACACCTATACTTAACATCAGGATACAAGAGCTGAAATTTCTATGGCACATAATGAGGAAAGAGGGTTTAGAAAATTTGATACTCACAGGACATATTGAAGGTAAGAGAGACAAAGGAAAACAGCAAATAAACCTACCTAATCAGCTTGAGTAAATGGATGGCAGAACAGATTTTAAAAGAGTTAACAAAAAGACAAAATTTACTAAGAGTTACAAAGAACAGGAAAATGTGGAGAGCTATGAATACCAATGTTCTGAAGAATCATGTAATATCAAACATTATTTAAGAAAACGTTTTTTTTTAAAAACTGATAACATATGTATCCTTATTTCCATCATTAAAGCTAACCAGGTTAATTTCAAAATCTTAAAATAAAAAATAAAACAATTTTTTAATCATTTCACTTCAAGCAAAGCAATAAAGCTACTAACATTCAAGGGCTTACTGAGTTTGAGAGAATATGCAAAAAATAAAATAATTTTAAGAAGAGAGAACAATAAAAGAACAGGGATTAAGGCAGAAAATAACGATGGACATTGTATTTAAATTTCTAAAGATCAAATTTAACTGGAAAGCAAAAGGCCAGGAGAGATTTCCACAGGTGAGAAGTGTGTGAGAAGAAACTATTAGCATAGAACTTCCAGTTACATCTAGCGGCCATTTTAAAATGATAAGCCCTTGTACTGAATATAGTACTATGCTTAAATTCATAAAGTCTAGATACCAAAGAGGAATGTTCATCAAGACAATTACTATAAAAGTATTTATAGAAAAGGCACAGGAACACTACATTAAGGTAGTGGGAAAATAACTGAAACCAGGATGCCAGTTCAGGACCAATAACATTGCAGATTCTTCTTCGGATTTTACCAACAATTTCTAAATATATAGCAGGATCACCAGACTAGATGTGGCAGAAATATTCAAAGCATGGAGAAATGGTAGTCTTATAAATGTGTAAGATAGATTCTGGCAAGAAAAATTGTCTAGCATGACACAGTGAACCAACTTTCTTAGCAGTTGACCTAGCGATTGATTCAGTATAATCTTTTTACTTCATGTCGGCTCAAGAAGATGCAAAGAGTCACTCTCCTTTTACAAAGAAGAACTCACAATAAAGTTTGATACTAATTTGCCTACATATCTTATACATGTATATAGAGAAAATTATGTACTTCAGTAGTTTCACATCTCCAAAGTTATATATTCATGTTCTAATTAAATACATTTGTGTGTGAGAAATAATCCGTTCATGTTCATTTTGATACGTATTTTGAATCATTGTTGCAAATTATTTTCTTCAATGTTACAATCATCTTTCAGTTGTTGGAAGCATGACATTTTAATTAGTATAGATATAAATCAGTTTAATGAATTAAGTATTGAGTTTTGTATAAAAAAGAAAATGAATATCCAGGAAACATAACCAAATTTCTCAACTTGAAACCAAGATACTTACGCTTTCTCTTGTGTATCCAAATGTTGAACTAATTCATCTCTCTTGTTGACAACAGCAACTAATTCTTCCAGCAAGAGTTTTTCTCTATGCTTTTGGGCATCAGTCTTTTTCCAGTCTGAAAGAAAAAAATACGAATTCAAGTTTTACACAAAGAAAATGTATTTTATCACATTCAAGGATTTTATAGAACAGTTTTAAGTGAGAATTAGATTTTCTGTTTGACTAAATACCTATGGTAATTATACATGTTAATTTGTTGTTTTTTTTTATCTAAGTTCAATGAAGTCATAAGTGCATTTCCGAAACCTATTTTGAACTTTAGAGAAATAGAAAAATAATGCTGTATTAGAAACTATATTTAAATTTGTTTTCAACTGATTTTTATCAAATGTTCTGAAGTTCTAAAATTTTCAAATGATTCATTTATTGTTTGAAAGATTGATTAACTCTAAACTTTTCTTACAGAAAAAATTATTCAGCAACATTTAGCATAATATATTAGTAATTACAATTAATATTTACATTTTAATATAATGAAATTCTTAAATTGTCTTCACTATTCTTCTCGGATTTTTTATGTTATATTAAATGTACTAATAATCTCATTAAAATTCTACTTGTCCCTGCCTTAGTTAGCAAGACCATTATACCCTGCTAATACCTCATGAACTATTCTGTTTTGGAAAGGCTGAAAACACATATCAGAGACACTACTTGGTTTCAGTGAGAAAATTAATTTTTATTCATTATTTTTTTTACTTCTCTTTTATGGTTAATTCAATGGTATTTCTAGCCTTTTTTCACCCCAAGGAAGGTAGTAAAGCCACTGAGAAACAAGGGGTTACTGGGTGTGGACAAATTATAAAACAGAAACATTAAGGAGTGGAAACAAAGGAAGAGTAATCAGGAGGACAGTAGATAGCAATTGACATTGCATTTAAATTTCTTAGTTGGCTGGAAAGCATGGAGCTGGAAGAGAGTTCCATAACTGAGAACTGCAAGAAAAGAAATTGTTAGCATAAAACTTACAGTTACAGCTAGTATATTTTCAATGTTAAAAAACTAGCAAAAAACTTTCTAAAAATGTTTTATTTAAACTGAACTTGTATATACATGCTCAAAAAAGTAAATTTAAGTAAATTCCATTTATCAACATCATGAATGAAGTACAATTTTATGTGCTGAAAACTTCTTTTTAGGAAGTAGTTTATTCCTCTTAAAATTTGACTAAATAACCAAATATTAGATTATTTAAAAAAATTTTTTTTAAGTTTTAAATCCCTTCTTGTTTAAGTTGAGAACTTTTAAGCACCCCTTTATATGCATAAATTTACTGGATTTTATTTATTACAAAAATTAATATATTTTCTACTATAAGTTATTTAAAATAACTGTACCTAATTCTGATCCACAGCCAAAAATCCATCAATTGATAACATAAAATATAATGACAGTATGAAATTAACTTATTACAGTTACTAAATTTTCTTAACTTTCTTTTTTGAAATATTTGATTTTTCTTTTTGATCTTTGACAGATTCAGACTTCTAAAAAATTTTCCTTAAAATTTTTTTTTTTTTTTTAAATGTATTTTCAAGAACTGCAAAAAAAGTCATGATTAGTAATCAGAATAAATGTTGAAACAAAATCATTCTTAATACAGGGTGTGGTAGAAATACATAAGCTAGATGAAGACACTTTTGCCATTAATGCTTTACCATTATGTGGGAGGTAATTATGAGAGATATATGTGGGAGGTATTTCTGCCACACCCTGTAATTTGTTGTGGTCAACAGGATAAATAAAAGTCTGAGGCTTTATTTCAGCTACCAGTTTCATAAAAAAGATCACAAAACACTTTACACAATAAGAATTGACTTAATCTAAAACAATGCTCTTTACTTTGTGACCAGGTCTGTGATTTGGAGATACCCAATAAAGTAAAAATAAAATATACTCACTCACAACTAAAAATTCCTAAAAATAACTACCATAAATATTTTTCAAACAATTTTCTGCTGTGTACTAATTTAGTGTTTCTCCAAGAAAATATTGTGCTTAATGTTTTCTAAGAAATAGTAAAATTTTCCTTTCTTTTTTATAGTAAAACAATTCTTAAGAAACAATATTCATCTTTGAGAATTTAATCTTAAATTCCATTAAATAGAATCACCATGCTGGATATACCCTAAACTTTCAAAATTAATTCACTCACACTCACTAAGTAGGTTATGCATTGTTTTCTTCTGTCACTCTAGTCTTTAATCTGCCCTGTGAGTATCAAATTTTACAAGCCCACTTTCAACATTACATGCCATAGAAATTTCAACTATTTAAATGTAAGTATACTTTCTTTAGCTTTTATTGAATTCAACCAAATCTTTTTCCTCTTCATAACAGTGGCATTTAGTACATCAACAAAATTCTGCTTATATGCCCACTATTAATGGCCTAATAAAAGGAATGGTGGTTAATAATAAGGGTTTGGAAATTTCAAAAATTAATTTCAAAATAACATAGATATTATCTGGACATCTCAATAAGTTACAGTCAAGAAAATGTGTTTGGAAAAAAAAGAAGTTCTTACTTAAATATACAATAACTTACAGATGCACACAACCTTATACAGTTAGAAATATGTCAATTTTTCTCTTTTTCACTGTCTGTGCATGTGTATGTATAAGTATTTAAATACCCATCACTCCATATAAATGTAATAGTTAAATCCTCATAAAAATCATATATTTCAACATGTACACATTTTTATGTCACATCTCTTCACAAGGGATTTTCTTAAACCCTATAAATGCCATCACTTTTCTTATCTAGTAACAAAATAATAAAGAGGAGGAAACAATTCATTGATTGCAACAGAAAAAAAAAGACCACTTATAGATATTATGTTGATACCTGATCAAGTTACAATCAAGATATGATTATTTCAGCCTGAACAAGACAGTGTATGTATGTATATTTTTATCTTAAATTTATTCTCCATTCTCTACATATGTTTTAAGCACTTAAGAAAAAAAACAAATCAGACACTTGCAATAGTGGACACATTTTCTTGGAAGGATAGAGAGTTATATAAGTAGAATTACAATAATCCTGTTCATTGATACCAGGGATAAAATATTCCTAGTTTTACTTTTTACTTTTTTGTCACAATGTTTTGACCAGAGAGATCTCCAATCATCTTCAGTTTATATTTATATATATATATGAGAAAGAACAAATGGAGTGTAGCAATTTCAACATGTTTTTGTTCTAATCTCTTATAATAAAAATAACATATATATATATATATATATATATATATATATATATGTATGTATTATACATAAGTTGATCAAGTACCAACACATTAGATTGAACTCATGAATCTTTATTAATCTCATAAGGGTGCTATCCGCTTATTCATAATGCTTCTGTCTCAGGTTCTAAATCACAGGCAGACAAAAGATTGTAGATCAATAACAATGAAGAAAAGAAAAATAGATTATATCTACCCATTTTTTTTTTATTAGAAGCAAATATAAAAGTGTTTGTTGTGTGTATATTTATAGTTATCCTAATTATATTGCACATGTAGATAAATAAAGAATTTATGAAATTAAAACAAAGATTGGGTTACACACACACATATTTTCTAACTTTAAATGTTATTTTTAATGGATACCCATATTTGAGTAGATGCTCCATTTATTTATTAAGCAGTATATTTATTTATATTCGTCTACCAGCCTGAATATTCGAGAAATCTTATTAAAGAAAAATTTACACTCTTTGGTAGGATTGAAACCTGCTTCCTTCCAAGCACAGTTATCAGTAAATTTGACATACTCTGAACAACTAAGGTACAGAGAACCAATTAGTCAGGTAAGGCCAAATTGTAGATTTAAGTAGAAACATCTCTTGTCATTGATCTGACAAAACTTTTCCTAGCTGCAAAATTTGTATCCAAATGTAAACAAAATGAATTTATATATCTTTTTTTTTTTTTACCTACACCAGTAGCACAACTCTGAGTCTCATGCAAAATGTAATCATTAGGTGCTGATTAAAATCTCGAGTGTGTGTGTGTCTATATATATATATATATATATATTTGGATTGATGTGAATTTGTGACTCTGGGTTTCACACTTTTGCAATCGTCAGACAAACTGATCAATTTTTTAAAATTTTGGGTTCATGTAAATTGCGTGTATTATGCATGTGTTATTATAGAAGTGGGGGTGATCGTTGTTGTGATGTCACTCATGCTAACGCAAACATAGATACATGTCCATACACCCATTGAGGTACGCAGACACACATACACACTCGCTTGTCTGCCAGGGCTCATACAGACATAAACATATGTGGACAGTATGGGATTTGATATATGTATGTATATGTCTGCTGTTGTCTATATGCATATGCATTTGTATGTTGAAATTCAAAAATCGGAAGTGTAGCAAAAATTTCTTGTGAATGTATACATGTCAGCAATCAGAGCGTCTTTCTATTTTTTCGCTGAATAATATTTCCTTGCATGCACGTATATACATGTGGTGGGAACTGTGTAAAATTATGATAGGTAAAAATTGCTATTATTTTAATTTTTAAAGTTTCTAATAAGTACTGCATATATATATATATATATATATATATATATATATATATATATATATATATATATATACACACACACACATATATATATATATATATATATATATATATATATATAGAGAGAGAGAGAGATTTTATTGTGTATTAAGTTCTCTCTGTATTAATAAATACATTGAGCTCTTTGTAGATCAGTTTTAATATTTTATATTACTCAAATTCACTTGGATCATACACTAATGGATTTATTACCTTTACTATATATACATATATATATTATATATGCATACATTGCTCATTGTAATTACTGGTATTATATTTATTTATAGTGAGTTTTCAATCACCACCTGATGATTAGATTGTACATGAAACTCAAAGTTGTGTTACTAGTAAGGAAAAAATATAAATTTATTATTAATATAAATTATTCACAAGTCAATGTATAAATCCACTTTATTATTGTACTGTAGTACAATTCTGAATAGAGAACTTGTAATCTTAAATTTAACCTGCCTGCTGATGAGTGCTACTGCTGCTACATGTTACACTTAACTACACTCAGTGAGGCTTCACGTTTACTGCTGCTAGTAAAGTCTTGCTGTCACTTCTTTCTTTATTCGTGGCTCCAATATCATATTTGTTTCTATGCTAGGCCTACTTAGTAGTTCTTCATAGGCTAATACATGTGCTGATTCTTATCACTGTAACTTTTTAACAACACTTCATATATATCAGTAAAAATGAATAAACACAAAAAGTATAGAGTTTTACACTGAATGCTCGTTTCTTTTTCTTCTAGCTTGTTTCTTTTTTAAACATAAATCTAAAATGCATAACTGCTTTTTCTGCTAGTAGCTCAGCTTTTTCATGTTGAGCACCTTTTTTACATAGTAGCAAGTTTATTGTTATCAAAAATAATACTATTGTGTTGTTGTAGTAGTATGAGAAAAATGAGCCATAATAATATATGTTGAATAATATGCTGGTCATCTTACCTGATCAAGAATTAACTCTACAAGAACACTGGGATCTGATAGCAGAATGTTAACAACAGATCTTGTACAAGCACAAGTTATATATTATAGAAGTTTTGAAGAGCAAATTTGAAGTCCAATACATCCCATACATACTCAAAAGAAGTGGCTAAAACAAGACAGTGAAGTTCTGAATCTATAATTGTACAGTGTGAGAGAGCACATTGTCCTATTTACAAAAAACTGCCACTGACATTATAGAAGACTGTTGCCATAAGTAAGTGCATCTGGTCTTCAAAAATATTTAAACAGGTAATACACAAAAATACCTTCCACATTAATGACCGAGTGATGCCCTGTAGAACATTGCCTGAACCATCACATTGTCTTGTGTTCCTCACAGCACACTGTGCTGCTAAAACTTCCAAAGATGCACCCATTTTTCTTGCATCTAATTGCAACAGTCAACAGCTTATTTGCTTATATATCTCATATATCTATTATATGCAGTTGTTATAAGACAATAGTTCCAAGCCAGATAATGGGTGAAATTGTACAACTGGCACCTCATAACCAGCTGTTTCAGGTAGATGGAGCTAGAGAAAAGAAAATCCCGATTTTAAATTTTCACTTCCTTGCCATTATACCCAAACACAGAAAAGGTTATGGAAGTAAATCCAGACAAAAAATCCAGAATGAAGCTCCCAAAGGCTGTCAACACTGACAACTGTCTGGTAACTCCTACAAATCAAGCCGTCCCCAAATGTAATGCTGGATCTTGTCAGTACAGTTGAGAGGTGGACCATATGGTTTGGACAATGCAAGGCCTCCATATATTATTTCTCATGTCAGCAAAGTGGTGAAGTCATTCCAGTCTCATCACAAAAGGATTGAATTTTGACCAAACTGGACACTACCTTGATTTCACAAGAGAAACAGCTGACTATTCATAAGACAATAGTTGTTATTTATGTCACAAGTCATAATGTTTTAACTTATCAGTGTACATGTGGATAAATATGTATGCATCAACTGCTTCAAATACATCTTTAAACAGAGATTATAAATCTACAAAACCCATCATTATCAATTATGTCTATATAAGAATGTACGAGAATAAAAACAATAATATAAAACATTTTTTCACAACTATAACAATACGGGAATATAACTATAATAATATCATTAATAAATGTTATTTTTGTATATGGGAAAGAATGTAGGATAAATATCTACTGATAATAAACTACTTTGACAATCTCTTCTAACACCGACAAGACTACATGCTTATAATATCAAACATCTCCAAATTGATATTTAAACAAGCTACAAAATTAAGTTAATAATAAAAAACTGATCCTGTTTATATTTTTTTTCTTAATACTGATATTTTCCTATAGAAGAATCAGTACTACACAGGAGCATATAAACATTTTTAATCCAAGCAATATAGTTAATTACTATAAGTTAATCTGATTAAAAATTATGAAAACTGAGAAAGGAATAAAAGAAACTCTAAATTTTAATATTTATAAGGACTGGTTTTGTTTATCAAACCAAGAATCAATTGGAATAAATAAGGTTGAAAAGTTGACACAACTAAAGCCATTTTTCTCCTTCAAAGATTGTGTATATTTGTGTGTGTACATAAAAATTTGAATGTCATAAAGTCAAAACTATTTTCTGTGATTAGTAAAAGGATTATGACAAAACTGAGACAAATATAGGTAGGAAAAATTGAACAGACATTAGAAAGAAATAGAAGTAGACACATTTTTCTTTTCTTTTTTTATTAAGTAACAAAATTTCAACAGAGTTCAAACTTCAATAAAAATTATTAAAAAAATTTCTAGAAATTTATGGAACTTAATCTTAAGTGAATATTTGGTAGTTATTTCAGTGACAAAGAAAATATGAACAGATTGAGATGAATGCATATATATATTTTTAAAAATTGCTATATTTATACGGAAAAGTGCTCAGTATAATTTATATAGAGAGACTATATGGACATGGGAATCAACACTGTATAGTGACTTAGTTTTATACTTCAATGTGATCACGTAAAACTGACAGTGACTGTACAGTGTTGATTACAATGTCCACACTGCCCGTCATATATATATTATTTATTTATAAGAGATTAAAACAGAAATGTGTTAAAATGGTTACACAAGAGCTTTCATGTTTCAGCATCAAACTGTGCCTCTTCAAGCAATGGTAAATTACTGGAAAATAAACAATTGTTTTAAGTTTGAAAGCAAAACACCCACACTCCGAAAGAGAAGACAAGAAAACACAAGATCAGAATTAAAATGAGGCCCCTGGGGTTTTCCCCGATTAACCAATCAGATGTCAGGCCTATGCTAAATTCATAATTAACCTTCATTTTTACTTATCTTAGACCTGTGTGTATATGGAGACATATGGTTGAGTGAAATGTTAGCTTTTCAACCATGAGATCCAAGTCCAAATCTCACAATGGTTGTTTTCTTTGGAAGGTGATTTCTTAATAATATCAACCTGGGGAAGCAATTTCTGTGTGCAGAAGCTTTTGAAAGTTCTTGAAAACCATACTATGGGTTGACTCAAACCTTGTGAGCAAACATGTCAAGCATAGTGATCAAACTGTTGATCACACCAAATTATGCCTTCTCTCCCAGAAACTGTAACTAAGGTCTGCTCAGCATAGTTGCAGTATAAACCACAGGTGGATTCTGTGGAAGTTGAAGAAACATAAATGTGCCTGAGCAGATATCTGTAACAAAGATTGGCTAGTATACTCAGATACGAGCAGCCAGACATTATATATATATATATATATATATATATATACACACACATTATTTACATTATCCGGACTATGGTCCTCATCTTTGCCGCCATATTTATTACAATGTTTCGGCCGTTGTACGCACCAGCCTTCTTCAGGTGGTTGGAATGTCGAACTGAACCCTTTATTTCACTCACTGGGGTAGACTGTTCTAGTTCCACGTGCTGTGCTGAAGAAGGTCGGAGCATACAACGGCCGAAACATTGTAATAAATATGGCAACAAAAGATGAGGTCAATAATCCAAATAATGTAAATAATGTACATAATACCTCATCTCAGAAATATAGACAGATATATATGTGTGTGTGTGTGTGTGTGTGGATTGGTTATCAAGATGCCAGAAGACTGTCTCCCAAACAGGATCCTATATGGGGAACTCTCAGAAGGTCAGCACTATGTTGAAGGACAGAAAAGAAGACCACCTAAATGTAATGCTAAAACATTGTGGTATTAATCCTGCAGAACTGGAAGCCACCAACCACAACACAATTGGTAGACACTATGCCGTCTGGAAATTGAAAGATTTAAAACTACCCAAACTCAAGATCAGGAATTTCACTAGCAACAATGTCATGATCGCCTAGTGCGTGGGCCACCACTATCAAATGTTGGCATTCAGTGTCCAACCTGTGTATGGCCATGTGTATCTCAGTTTGGTCTTCGTGAACATCAACATCAACATGTCATCAACCACTGATTTCTTCAGTTTTCATTCTTCTTATCTGGTGGGCACAGACATCATCATTGTTATCAATGAACTTCATAAAGGATATATATATATATATATATATATATATATTTGTGTATTTAGGCCGCAATCCTTCTTTCATGCACATTTAATTGAAAACGATAGACAAGCTGCTTTTATTTGTTTTTTCTCATGCAATCTAATAATTTTTTTCTTTTCAGAGATATATATATATATATATATATATATATATATATGGTGCTATGGATAAATTGTCATCTAAATTAAACAAAAATGAAAATAACACACAACTTATTTGAGCAGATATATTTACCAAAACTGCACAAAAATATCTTGAAATACTAAAGAGTAAATTTATTTAGTAAAATTCGCATTGGCTTCAACCTTGGCAAACAGACAACTTCAGAATTTCCTGTAACTCATCTGGATGGTTTCCTTGTTTAAGTTGTTGAATGCTGCCAGAATCCTTGCCTTTAGTTTATGTTTGGTGTTACAAGTAGTTCTTTGGTCTCTCACTCAACTGCAACCCACACATAATAATCAAGGTGGTTGCAGTCTAGAGAGTTAGGTGGCCAAATTTAAGGGGTGATGAAGTCACAGAAATTGTCTGACAGCCATGACAGCCACACTCTTCACCCAGGGCAGCACTACCTCCACAAGGCACTTGATGTAGGCCTGTGTATTGAGTCTGAGACCATCACCAACAAAAACAGTTCTTTTCTTATCAGAATCATCAGAGAGAGTTTTCTAAGCTTCCATACATTTGTAATCACCATTGGATTCATCCAATTCTCTCTGAATCCTATGCACTGTCTTCCGATTGACACCCAAACACTCAAAAATGTTTGTACTGGAGCTTTCCACATGAATACCACACAATACAGTATGCTGTTTCCAAATTTCTGGCAGAGTGATTTGCGTCATGGTGCTCTTTTCCTCACAGATGGTGCCCAACTAACCCTACAATACTATGCAGCCAACAAATTCAAAAACAAACCATGTGCATGTAAAAAATTAGAAATATAAAATGGTGACAATTTACCCATTTCTCCTTGTGTGTGTATATATATAGAGAGAGAGAGAGATATGAAGAAATATAGTTTTAAGGTGTGCTATATTTGTGGGATAAAATGTTCAATATCAGAGATAGAGCGTATGTAAATATGCGGCCTGATGATTGTGTATGTAAATAGACGGCCTGACGATTGCATCCAGCATGAAATAGCCTGTCGCCCCTAAGTGTTAAGTTCAATGTTCACTTTTATATATATATATATATATATATATATATATATATATATTGCTCTAATATAAAATAAATATGAATTTTTCCTCACAAGTAAAGTATCATAATGGAAATTGGAAATTCAAGTTAATCTTATCCACAATGAATAAACACATGTAAAACAATTTATGAAAATGTAAAAACTGTAATATTGCACACAAAATGATTTAATGATATCATAATACCCTGATAGCAAATTAATGATTTTATAATATAAAATTGTCAGACCATTTCTTTACAATACATTCTTATAGCTTCTAAATTCCCACTTAATACTTCAGAGACCTAAGTTAATTGAAATCTATGTATCCTTGAATCTGATAATGTCCTTGTTTTAGAGCCAATGTTAAAGAAAAACTGGTAATTGTTGACATTAGTCAAGTTTGTTTTTGGCAAGTAATGTGCTTAGATTGCAATTCAACTTAAAGTAATGCAGTGTTGCATAACTAAAAATAACAGAAAATTTCTCATCAGTACTTTGTTTTGTCTCTTTTTCCTTGTTTTATCAATTGATATTTATACAATATCAATTATATGAAACTGTCAAGCACCTACTGTCAATATGCTTGGCAACTAGAGAAACATTTTCTTCAGAATGATTTCATCTGACAGCGCGCATGTCAAGGTCTCAAAATAGAAAATAATATCAAACAATAAAAACAATACTCCAAAACATCAATACACCAATGTGGAATGATTTGACAAGAAATGAAACATAAGTTACTCCCAAGTTAAAGCATTCACAGCAATTGTCTTTTTTCTGCAAGTGTATTAAACAATTATTTAAATTAACTAATTTTAAAACTAATAATTTTTATCTGCTATTATTATCTGAACAATTTAGTTAAAAATAATTATAAACAACAAAAATAATATAGAGAAAGAGCTCTGAGTATATTTAATGTCAATAATACCTACCAGAAAAGACAGATTTGATAATTTTACTTAAAAATTTGTTCACTTACAAAGGTTTGAAGTTAATATTTAGACACTAGTATAACAATTAAATGAGTCCTTGCTACTAAAGTAATATTGAGAAACTGTAGATGATATTTTTTGTCTGAATTTCTGGGATGAAGAGTTATCATTATTTACATTATTTATATTCAGATTATTGTCCTCATCTTTGTTGTTTTTATCACATTTCAGCCATAATGGCCTCCAGCCTTCATCAGACGTATATTGATTTGGGTAACCTACAGGAAATTTTTGAAGTTTCTGATTGTAATCTATTAAAATTTATTAAATAAACAAAATTATTTTAGAAGTTAATTTTGTATTCATACCCACATTTGTAAATGAATTATCCATTGTTTGAAATATTTCTTTATGCTAAATTGTTCTCTTATACCTAGTTTCAACCAACCAGCTACAAATATTATCTTCATTAGCTCTATATAAAATTGTATGGTTAGTTATTCCTTATTATATATTGTATAAAACTGCAATATTAGGTTATCAAATATGTTTGCCTTATTAATACAAGGATATAGAAGGCTTAATTTCCAAAGCACTGTAATTGAGTCACAGAAATTTAAAAGATATGTTTATACTGTAATGTTGTCTATTAAGTAAGCAATTATAAGGATGTCTTAAAAAGTAATTAAAAACAATGTGTATATCTTAATAAAAAAAAAATATATTTTACTGCTACCAAATGAGACGCAGTGACAAAAAGTGAGCAAATGTGGTAGACAAAACGACACCAATCACACTGGTCTACCTTCAATTTGTGTAAAGTGTAATATCCACAAAATGCTATAAAATGAAGTATGTCTGTACATCATATTATATATAACCAGTAAGTGTATTTTACAATTCTAGCTTATCAAGTAAATGTTTATTCAAATCCAAACAATTGATAAACTACTTTAAATTTAAAGCTATAAATTATCTCTATAAAATACAAAGCAAAATTTGTTATCTAAAAAATATAGAATTATCTTAGCATTAATACCTCTAATGTGAGCATTTTATTTGCTATTGGGAGTTTCAGAATATATTATACTATGAATTGATTTTAATATTCTTTTTTACCTCTTAGGAATCCTGATAAGAATGCTCACACAGTTGTGTGGATGTGCTGGTAGGTTAATGTATATCAATGTGGAAAGTAGTATCACCAAGTTAAGTTCAAATTCAGAGCTAGTTTATTGCATTCATTTTTGTACAAATACCCTTGGGAAAGGCTTGAACACACCTTACATCCAGCAGCAATGAGTTAAATAGAAGGGTAGACTGAATTTTCTAGCTTTGTGTGGCAGCCACTCAACAAGAGAAGAAAAACTGAATTTCAATCTGTGAAAAAAAACACTCCATTATCTTTCCCAAGAATGTAAGGTAATTCACAGATAATAAAAAAAAGGAATCTGTGGAGAGAGTCTAATTCTTGAAGGGTCATGTTGTTAAATAATAAGTTTGACAAATTTATAAAATATACCACTTTCATTTTGCTGACATTTGACAACCCATAACTCTTTATATTCTAACTATTAATAATAAAGAAATGCATTTAAAAGATTTCACACAAGTGATTTTGATTTTCTTGGATGAATTCAAAGAGAGAAGTATAATCAATATGACTTGCAACACTAAAACATTGTTTTTATGAACTTGTTTTTGGTACAATGCTAGTAAATGAAAAATATTTGTACTGTTATTAGATTTTCAAATAATGTATCAAACTATTTCAATTATTTGATATATCACAACATAGTTTGGACAACAGATATTGAAACTATTCTAATGCTACCTAATATAG
>CAHIKZ030000801.1:145000-170000 GCA_903632075.3 Acanthosepion pharaonis
AATTCCTTCCTCTACGGTGAATTGGACTTTATAAAAATGACTTTCTAAAAATGGGTATCCATTGGACATTTTGGATTCCATTATGCATGATGTCATTGATAAATTTAGTAAGGATAGACCGTATGTTGTTAAGAAATGTCCAATTTATTTACGACTTCCTTACATTGGCAGAGAAGGTGAAAAACTAGCAAGGCGAATTTCACATTCCGTTAGTAAGTGTTTTTATGCTGCTAATGTGCGAGTAATATTTTTTACTCGACCAATTCTTTCTTCCAGGCAAGGATTTTCTGCCTCCCTTTCATATTAATTCAGTTATATATAAATTTAAATGTGGTTGCGGATGTGACTACATAGGCAGAACGTCTCAGCGTTTGGATTTTAGAATTAAACAACATTTACCCACCAGAATTTTAAATCCGGCCGCTAACAAAAGCCAACTAGTGAATACATCCGGGTCATCTATAGTGGAACACGCTATAACTAGCAGGGAATGTGTTGCTGGTTTGAGTGTTGACTGTTTTTCTATTCTGGCGAAGTCACACTCTGCATATCATTTGAAGGTTCTTGAGTCCATTTACATCAAGTCCCGCAGGCCGTTTCTCTGTAAGCAGACAGATTGCTTGTTGGGCTTGAATGTGATTGGGCTCTAGTTCTTTCTATCATATATAAAAAAATTTTTTTTTTTCCCCCTTTCCCCCTCATTGAATGGTTTTTTGTTTTTAAGTTTATGATTAAATAATCCCAGTGTATTAAACTTGAGGAGTACTGGGACGAAACCGGTTGTTTGTTTTAGTTCTTAGTTTTCATAATTATGTCCTTTACATTCCGCTTATTCCTTGCCATAATAAAATTTTGTACCTGTAAGAATCTTTTCACATACATATATATATATATATATATATATATATATATATATATATATATATATATATATATATATATATATATATATATATATATATATATATATATATATATGTGTGTGTGTGTGTGTGTGTGTATATATATATATATATATATATATATATATATATATATAGTTTAAGAAAAATTAGGTAATCCGTATGGGTAAACCTAAGAAGGATAAATCCAGAGAGCTCAATGTAAATCCAGAGCAAATAATTTAAATAAAAACAGACCACTTTAAGGTTCCATGTACTAAATTATTTCACCACAGCCCTATTAAAGGACTGTGGATCATCAGACTTTACTTCCAAACAAAAACAAAAAAAGTTTGGAAGTAAAGTCTGATGATCCGCAGTCCTTTAAAAGGGCTGTGGTGAAATAATTTATTACATGGAACTTTAAAGTGGCCTGTTTTTATTTAAATTTAAAATAAATGTGTTATGAAATGTAAATGGATATTGTGTTTATGTTTGGGTTCCATTCCCAAGTTGCTTCATTTTATAGATGTTATAATTAAATAGCCTGTATTCAAAAATAAAAAATAAAAAATGTGGAAACCAAAACTTCTGGTCCCAAGAATTTCAGATAAAGGATTCTCAACTAGTATTATCATATGGTTCCATGAATGTTCATGTCAATCTTCTATAAAGTTCTTAATTATGGAACAGTAACAAGTTTCCTCTTTTGGACATCAAAGTTAATTGTACAAGAGGAGGATATAGCAAAGTATGTAGAAAGAAGAAGAAACTATTCATGTGTAACTATATTCAAAACTTCCTGGTTGATTGCCTTCAGCAGAAGGTACAAATCATCAACAGAGATTCAATGAAGTTAAAAGAAGGTACATTAATAGCAGTCTCCTATATAACTATCCATCCTGGGTTGTTTAGGATAAGGAACAGGAAAATAACCCTCAATGCAACTTATATAGCTAAGTACACTACCTTCTCTAGAATAAAGTTCAGATAATTGGCAGAGAGTATCATTGGGGAGTGTGGACACTGAAGTAAGCAAATTATATTCTTGGCCTGTTGACCAGATATATGAGTGAAAATGACACAAATTTCAACACCATATGGTTTTCTTTGGAAGCTCTGCCTCCACCCTTGGTATAATTTCCAATCACTAAGACATTTACTATGACTAAAATTGTGAAAATAGTCTGGTAGGCAGATCAATGAAAATTTATGTTACCTACTGGTTTTCCTCAGCTAAGAGCTTTCTTACAAATTGCACAAAGATTGAAGAATACATTAACAGTGGTAAATACTCAAAACATCTCAACAATGTTAGATATAAACAGATAAAAAAAATATTTTGATATTGGCTTTTTTTATAAAATTCATTATCTGCACATTATTCAATCTACTATAGAACTTTACGTTTTTTTCTTGTATATAATTTATCCTTTAAGTTTTTTTTTTATTTCTCTTTGTATAGGTGGTTTTTATATCTGGATGTCAAAGATTTTTGCAAATAACAGTAGTCATACTGAAAAAAAAAATCCCACTACATGGACGAGGTACTTCAATATTTTCTTTTTTTACTATAAGAATATGGAATTTTCTAAATTTTTCCTATATTTTCTTCAGTCACATGGAGTTTAGTCTTGCAGCAGAAAACTAATGTATTATAATATTGACCACAAAATTGTTGAAATTGAGGAGAGAGTCCATCAATCTTATGTAAAGTAGATTCATTGTCATTTTATAGAAAGAACATAAATCTCTTTAGAATAAGACCAAAATGCTAGATAGGGTGTCTGTATGGGGTGGGAGTGAACAAAGAAATGCTTAAGGAAGCCAAATATATGAGTAATAAAGAAAAATAAGACTTTAAGGTTTTCTGATATTGTTAATGTTATATATGCACTGTGAAAAATAATATTAGTGCCAACCAACTCAATATATATAAACATTTTTTTATTTATATTTCATACTAACTACTTGATTACTTCTGTTTGCCAGAATCTTTGTATACCAAATCTTGAGAAAAAAACTATGAAAGAAAACCTAACAAAAATTAATTATACATTTTTTTTTTTTTTAAATGGGTATCACCCCCAAGCATAGCAGTAAAGCCACTAAGACACAGGGGGTTACAGGGTGTGAAAGAATTAGGAACAGAAACATTGATAATGAGTGGGAAAAGAAAAGGGGAATCAGGACAGTAGATAGCAGTTGACATTGCATTTAAATTTTTGCAGATTTAAGTTGGCTGGAAGCATGGAACCAGAAGAGAGTTCTACAAGTGAGAAGTGTGAGAAATTAAAGAAACCAAAATAACATATCAGGTACAGTGATAAACTAGTGAAATAATGACAATGATTAATTTCTAAATTACATTATATACTTATATCTATTAGCAATCAGTTAAGTGCCCTACAGATACACACTTTGGTGATCATCTCTCTTTTGATTCATGACTGTCTAAGGTTTTCATACAGTAGGTTGGCATTTCTTTCTGTGTTAGACTGGTTGCCAACCAAGGCTATAGGATTCAGTTTGTCCAGTTATCCAACCCATAGCTGGGGGAAGGAGAAATGGATTCATAAATTTCCCAAGTGTATTTTCTTATAAGTGAAAGTAATGAACCCAACTGGAATTCAAACTCAGCTCTCTGATATCCATAACACCACAACATGCATCTACAATATATATTATACATAGATTAAAACTAATTTTTTCGGTAGCTTTTGTTGCATTTTGTTAAATTTGGTTTTATTATTTGAAACACTATACATACAGTTGTTAATTTTAAAACTTTCAGGAAAATGTTCCAAAACTTGTAGGTATAAAAAAACATTCAACAGACTGTGGGTAATCATGGCTCTCCACAACTGCCTATCCTATGTAGCTCACAGTAATGTTTGTGCTCATCCTATCCCTCCCAGTCCTTGTTTAGCCATCCATTTACACAAGGTTACTAGATAGATTATTCACTACTACTCTCTGCCCCTCTTGCCTTCAATATGTCCTGTGAGTGTCAAATTCTCTAAGCTCTCTTTCCTCATTTTTAGTTTCCTCATTGCTCACATGTTCAATCCTTAGTATTCTCAATATCCTTCTGTAGACCCATATCTATTTTTCTTCAAGTCTCCTCTTCATCTGTGAAGAAATTGTCCAGCATTCACTGCCATATAAGTGGATTGATATTACATAACAGATGAGCACTCTTATCCTTGTTTATAACAAAATTTTCCAATCTCTTAAAATTTTTCTTAGCTTCTGGAAAGTTTATTTCACTATTCCAGTAAATCTTCAGGTTTCTATATTACATTTTCAATTGTCTATTATAATATTTCCCAGATAGTTAAATCTCTGTACTTGCTAATTTTTGAAATTGCCAATTTGTAATCTGCATTTTTGTCTATCACTTTTGCTAACAACTATACATTCTAACTTCTTACAATTGATGGTTAGTACTTTCTCCTCACATTCTTTTACTACCTTGACCAATTTTCTTTCTGTGTCTGCTATCAACAGAATGGTAACTGTATATATTATTTTAAGATTGTGCCCACCAATAATAAATCCTGGTAGGACATCTAGTTCTCTTAAGGTCACCTCATTGTAAAAGTTGAGTATATCTGGTGAGAAATATGCATTCTTATGTTACACCCCTTTCAATTTCCCACACAACTTTGTATATCATTGTTAATAAAGGTTGTGAGAAACTTTATTTTCAACCCAATATTTTTATGTACTTACCAATTCCTTTACTATACAAGTGATTTTCTCTCAGCAAATGTTTTGGGTTGTTCTAATATATTTCCTAAATAATTCAAGCTTTCCTAGCAATTCAAGCATAGTCTATAAATTTAAAAAAAAAGAGAAAATATTCTTGAAAATACCAAAGAAAATATCTAACTACTAAGAAATAAGAATTTTAAATAAAAATGAGAGAAATGAATTTGAGAAAAAGAAAGCAAAAGAAAACAATAAAAATGTAATGAAGAACAAATTAAAAAACAATAGACCAAAAAATTGTATATGTTTATCATTGATAAGGAATTTATTTCTGAACTGTTTTTAAAATAAAACAGTTTTGATGATCTGTTTTTCTGAAAGTTGAAATTAACTGTTCAAACTAAAAATCTAGAAAAAATACAAACCTAAAATTTTGTGTAGCAATTTTTAACCTTAATCCAATCCAGTATGCACTTTTACAAGATTATATTCACAAACTAAGATGAAAAATACTTATATTCTAAAAGAAAATGAAAGAAAGAAAGAAATTGTAATATATTTCAATACAAAGTTTTAATGAATTGTACTACTTTTCTTTCTTGATATTAAATGTAAAGAATAATTACTTTGCTAAAAAAACAATAGAAATACTTCACTAAGTCATGTTTCAATGATGCAAATCAGTACATGTAAATTTGTAAACAAAGTAGTAAGAAAAGGAAACAGATAAACCAATTTTATTTTTATTATAAAATATGAAGAGTTTTATAACTTTAAATCACAAATTCATTATACTTATTGTTGTCCCTTTGTAAAACTAATTATTTGGTATTAATGTCAGTCTCATTTAAATTCATACAATAAGGAAATTCAGAAGAGTGAATAGAGAGTGAAAGATATAAGGAAACATATAAAGAGAAGGAAAGAATGTGAGGTATAAAAAGAGAGGAAGAAGTGAAGGAGGAAAGGTGGGAAACAAAAGAGAAAGAGGAAAATGAAGTGAAGTGCAAAAAGAGGAGGCTGAAGTGCAAAATGGGAGGAAAGGGTTGTTATAAAAGAGGAGGAGGAGGAGAACATGTAATGTGCAGTGCAAAAGAAGGAGAGGCTGAAATGCAAAAGAGGGGATGGAGTCTAATGCAAAAATGAGGTGTGGAATATGAAATCCAAAAGAGGAGGAGAACATGTAATGTGCAGTGCAAAAGAAGGAGAGGCTGAAATGCAAAAGAGGGGATGGAGTCTAATGCAAAAATGAGGTATGGAATATGAAATCCAAAAGAGGAGGAGAACATGTAATGTGCAGTGCAAAAGAAGGAGAGGCTGAAATGCAAAAGAGGGGATGGAGTCTAATGCAAAATGAGGTGTGTGGAATATGAAACTAAAAAGAGGAGGAGAACATGTAATGTGTGCAAAAAGAAGGAGAGGCTGAAATGCAAAAAAGAGGGATGGAGTCTAATGCAAAATGAGGTATGGAATATGAAACCAAAAGAGGAGGAGAACATGTAATTTGCAGTGCAAAAGAAGGAGAGGCTGAAATGCAAAAGAGGGATGGAGTCTAATGCAAAATGAGGTATGGAATATGAAATCCAAAAAGAGGAGGAGAACATGTAATGTGCAGTGCAAAAGAAGGAGAGGCTGAAATGCAAAAGAGGGATGGAGTCTAATGCAAAAAATGAGGTATGGAATATGAAATCCAAAAAGGAGGAGAACATGTAATTTGCAGTGCAAAAGAAGGAGAGGCTGAAATGAAAAAAGAGGGGATGGAGTCTAATGCAAAAATGAGGTATGGAATATGAACCAAAAGAGGAGGAGAACATGTAATGTGCAGTGCAAAAAGAAGGGAGGCTGAAATGAAAAAGGGGATGGAGTCTAATGCAAAAAAAGGAGGAATGGAATATGAAAACCAAAAAGGAGGAGAACATGTAAGGCAGTGCAAAGAAGGAGAGGCTGCAAAAGAGGGGATGGAGTCTAATGCAAAAATGAGGTATGGAATATGAAATCCAAAAGAGGAGAAGAACATGTAATGTGCAGTGCAAAAGAAGGAGAGGCTGAAATGCAAAAGAGGGGATGGAGTCTAATGCAAAAATGAGGTATGGAATATGAACCAAAAGAGGAGGAGAACATGTAATGTGCAGTGCAAAAAGAAGGGAGGCTGAAATGCAAAAAGAGGGGATGGAGTCTAATGCAAAAATGTGGTATGGAATATGAAATCCAAAAGAGGAGGAGAACATGTAATTTGCAGTGCAAAAGAAGGAGAGGCTGAAATGCAAAAGAGGGGATGGAGTCTAATGCAAAAGAGGGGATGGAGTCTAATGCAAAAATGAGGTATGGAATATGAAATCCAAAAGAGGAGGAGAACATGTAATGTGCAGTGCAAAAGAAGGGGAGGCTGAAATGCAAAAGAGGGGATGGAGTCTAATGCAAAAATGTGGTATGGAATATCCAAAAGAGGAGGAAGAGAAATACATCAGAATAAGAATGTAAACAAAAAATAGAAAAGAAAAGAAAAAATAAAACTAATTTTGTTTTAAGTCACAAAAATATATGGATGACTAAAGATTTGATAGAAAAGAAAGTTACAATTTTGGTCAGCTGTTGTGTATTTAATGTTACTGCATAATTTTTTCTCTTTGTATTTGATATACAATTATTGTTCCTTATTTCATCAATTAATATTAATATATAATGGTCATACAATAAGCACATTAAAAGGTTTACTTATAAATTTGAATTTTATGGTAATCAATAAGCATTATCTTTTTAAGTATAACTTACTTGACAGTAACCACAATTATGAAAACTTCTTTTTATTTATTGATGTTAATATATGAAATATTTTAAAGTATTTGACATTTGTTTCTTCCCTATTATAATCAAATGTTTCAACATTATACTAAACCACACTAATCTTAAATCAATGATATAAATGCTAGTATTTTTTATTGTCTTTAAAGTTATTTTATACAAATGAAAAAATTAAAATTAAAAAAGGTGATTTTTAATAGTCTGGTTCTGAAGTTGCTTATTTCAATTATAAACTGATAGCAAAAAAAGAAAATAAATAGAAGCATATTCCTATTAAAGTTCAATTGCTTTTCTCCTATTGTTTTTAAAGTCTGAGCTAAAATTAATTTTTAACTAAATCACCATATAAGGAAGAACAATTATTCTTAAAAAAAAAAATAAAAAACAACCAAAAGTGTATTCAAGACAAAACAATCAAATTGATCAATGATCTATTCTTTATAAACCCTATCCAACCATTGGCATACTGCCACTTACTGTCACCCCCCTAATACAACTACTACTGACATTATGACCCATATAGTAGTAAACTCTTTGTCTGCTTCTCTAGTGAAGATCAACCACCAAACCAATTTCTGTATGTTTCACCACTTACAAAACATTCTGTCTTCACCTTTTTCTTATAGACTGCCATTATCACAGAACCAACCACTTGTCAGCAAGCATACTTGCAAGAATTCTGAACAAGTGCAAATCATAAAACATTTCCTACATTCTTTCTACACACCTAAAATTCCTTTGAGCTTTAAGTGTGGCAAGCCACTCTTGCACATTTACTGAACTATCTGCTCTCCTCTGATGTATAGGTCAGTTTCTTTCTTCAATTCCCAATTATTGAACAAGCAGTCAAATTTACTTCCATTAAAAAAAAAGAAAGAAAAAGATACCTAGACTACAACTTTTATTTATTTGTTTTTATTTTTTTGTTAATCAGTTCACCCCATGTAAGGTGATAATGCTACTAAGAGAATGAGAAGCTTTTAGAAGGAACCAGAAACCCAATCTTAAACAGAGAACAAGGGATCAAAAATCAAATTAAAGCAATTATTAAAAATGATCTACCAGATTAAATTGTTTACTCAGTCAAAATGATTATACAAATATACAAAAGTATATATACATAGTATTTATAAAACAGATGAGCAGGTGGATACATGTTTATATATATATGTGTGTGTGTGTGTGTGTAAAAATAAAAAGAGACATGAGAAAAAAAACTATACTTATTTCCTTGTCTCTTTGTATTCATTTTGTCTCTTTTACAGATACACTCCATCTGAGATTTTATATATATATATATATATATGAAGAAATATACCCTTAAAGTGTGCTATATTTATGGGATAAAGTGCTCAATATCAGAGATAGAGCGTGTGTAAATATAAAAGTGAACATTGAAGTCAATACTTAGAGACAACAGGCTGTTTCATGCTAGACGCAATTGGTTGACCTGACAATTGCATCTAGCATGAAACAGCCTGTTGCGCCTAATGTTGACTTCAATGTTCATATATATATATATATATATATATATATATATATATATATAGTGATTTTCAAGCGTAGCTTAGATGTGGCACAAGGCCGAAAGTAGGAGGCACCCAGTGAGGATCAAACTCACTGCTCAGTCGTAATTGTTCTAGCAAGACAAGCTTGCAAACCATTACACCGCCTCAAGGTGCCTATAATATGCTCATGTATCTATAGTGGATACTTGTATATATGAGTATCTGCTCTGTTTATTATTTATTAAACATTGTATTTATTTATTTTTGTGAAGCAGCCTAGTTATTTAAGAAATCTTTAGAGAAAAATGTGCTTTCCAGTAGGATTCAAATCTGCATTCCCCTAGAGTAAACCATCCTTCATCAGACGTGTGTTTGACCTCTTGTCTACAGAGATGACCAAGCAAAGTTGAATAGTGCCTTTAAAGACAGATTTTTCTCTGACTCTTGAAATAGACATATCTGCTCAGTTTCGTCTAACATAAACAAAGTCATTTGTAAAGAAAGGAATGGATTTTTTATTTATTAATCCAACAGATTTTTATTAGAGAGATATCAATAACCTTAAAAAAACAGACAGAATTGTAAATAAAAAATTTGGATAATTTTAAATTTGACAGGATTTTATTCTATTGAATATAATTTATTATTCTGATCATATCAGTTCATGAGTAAAACATATCAAATACTAATTTTGAGAAATGGATTGTGTCAAGAGCATTTTCAGTACTTCCACTTAATTGTAATAAAATTTATACAAGACCGAATTTCTGAGACTTTGATAATCAAAAACTTCTTTGCAATAGATTATAATTTAAGCACTTTTAAATCAGTTATATTCTTCTTTTTTTTTCAATACAATGCTTTATTTAATTTAATCTGAAGTATATTACAAATTTATATTAACAGCAAATAAAAATTTACATATTTCTTTTAAAAGAAAGTTTTCATTCGTATTAAAAAGAGTCACATTAAAAAGAGATTGAAAAAAAGCCTTGATATAAGATCTATTACTCTCACAAATTTTAGCCAATGTAAATTGCTGAAAAAGATTTATATAATTCTTTTTTAATGACCAATTACTTTTCATGTAGTCTACACATATAAGCACCTTTGAATTTTATTGCAAATATAGAAGACTATAAAAAAAAGTTTTGTAATAGTACAATATAAATAGTAACTGAACAGCTTATCTAATTATTTAGATGGATCTTTGAGATTATAAACAACTCTGAAACACAGGAATTAAAATATCACAGCTAGAGGATTATCATTCTTGTATTATTTATTTTTTTTAAATGCTGTTCACCTTGTATTAAGGCCCAAGAGTCACTCAAGGTAGAGGGTTACAGAGTAAGAGATATAGTTTATGCAGATATGTGGAGTAGATAATGGTTAACCCTTGAATTTAACAGGTTAAGATTGTAGTAATCTGGGAAATATCTTCTTGGGAGTTAGTTCCACAATTGAAGAAAAATTGTTTTGTTTGGCTGTTCATTTGTACACTACTTATAACATTATATATCTACTAACATGATAACTGTTCTCAGTATTGCAAATTTTATTTTAATTCAGGAAATTGATAATCACTTATTTGCTACTGAAGACAGAATAAGAAATTTTCTAATAATTACACCAACAATTAAGGATTTAATCATTCAAAGATACAAGATTACATACAACTTATGTATTTGAAAATTTTATTATTATAAAACTTAAAATCCTTATTTAAATTAAGTAAACAAGAACCAATAAATTTTATTGCACTATGTTATTAACTTATCACTTTATTTTAGTACCTATTTATTATTGATATTGTTAAAAATAATCCATGTATATTTAACTACAGAATCTGGCAACCATATGTTCATGTGGCCTGATTGTTATGAAAGTTGGAATATGAATCTATATGTAAGACATTCGGTAATGCAAAAACAAAAAAAACATTTTTTTGATCATTAAATTTTGAAAACAGTAATATTTATTTTTTCTAAAGACCTACAAAATAATAATTATTATTAAAATTAAATCTAATACCAAAAACAGGGCTTAGATGCTTTATATTAACTTTTAACAAAAACTAAACTAGATGAATTTGTAGGATTGCTTTATTTGACTTACTGTTATAGCAACATATCAAAAACACTTGAAATTTTAAAAAATAGCAGATGATATTAAAAACTTTTAGTTAGGCTTTTTCTGTGACACAGTTACAACTAATGTTACTACCTAATATTATGACTTTTTTAAAATACCATTTTTTAAGTCAGATACAAGTAGAAAACAACCAGTTTTTCCAGACCAAGAATTTGCGACTTACTAATATTCTAATAGAAGATTGAGTGATATTGATAACCAGAATGTTTATTAAATAAAGACAATTTCTGAGAACAGTTTTGCAAAGATGAGTGATTAGTTTATGGAAATATAATTAGCAATGCCTTAATTATGAAGTTTGTAAGTTTTCATCTTTAAAATTGTTTTTTTTTTTTAAACTTGTTATCCATTGTGATATTCCTAAAAACAAAACTCACTGAATATTTTCATAATTATTCAATCTTATAATCATAATTAAATTATCTCAATTATTGTTCAACATATAACAAAGATCTTATTTCATTGTTAAATCTCATTGCAGAACAGAATTGTAATCTTTTTTCTTTTGTAATAGTCTCTTTGATGCATTTTTTAGTTATCTATACTCATTAATATTACAATATATTGTTTTGGTATTGTTTATAAGAAATTATAAAAAAAGTTATTTAGAAATAATTCAGTCAAATAAAACTTCAAGTAGTATTCAAATCAAATGCTACAAGAACACAATTTACACAAATCCAAATAAAGTAATTTACAGACATATTATAAACATGTTTTTTTCAGTAAATGCAACTCTATAACAAAAACTTAAGAATTATAAGGAAATGGTAATATTTTAATCTTTAATATAGATACATTCAATGTATATTTATTTCTTTAATATCAAGATAGGATGGTGTTGTCCAAGACAAAATATCTCTTAACACTTCTATCTCACTAAAATTGATGTTCGTTCAAAAATATTTCTTTTCCCCTTAAAAATATGTTTACACTTGTATATACAATATTCAGATTTTTATTACATATTCTTTGAAAGATAACATTTTAAAGACTAAAAAATACATATTATTGTCAAATCAAACAGACAAATGTTATGACAAATTTTAATAATATAAAAGGAAAAATAATCTATTCTATATTATCAAGAATATTAAAACTGCTGTTTAAAAATTTTTGAGTTTTTTTTTTTGTTTTTTTTTGCATTGCTGGTTCATGTTAGAAAAATGAATATCAAATTTTAAAATGTCCAAAATGAAAAGTATAGATATTAGTAAAATTAATAAGTTCAAATTTATCACAAAATCATGTGTACAGAATATAAAGTGAAAAATAATATTTTGATACAACAGTAGATGAATATTAATAGTTACTGTTTATGATTTTTTATACTTTGAATTCATGCATAAAAAAATCAATGCTAATCATTGATACATGAGTTCAGAATACTGAATGTATCAAAGAATACAAACCTTGAAAGTCAAACATTCTAAATGAATAAAAATCAGAAATTTAAAAATATATTTTCTTAATGAAAAAAAAAAAGCAAATATTAATTTTAAATGAGTAGCTTGGGAATAAAGCTTTGAATAATACATACTATTCATTTTTTTTCTTCAATATATTTCAGAACATAAAAATTTTCATATAAAATTAACTTGTAAAAAATCTATCAATAACTACATGATAAAATTTGAAAAAGATATTTTTGCAGTTTATGATAATTTAATCAAAAGCAATAATTATTATTGAAATTTTAAAAATATAATTTCTACCATATACAGTGTAACCCGGATATAAGAGAGTTGTCGGGACTGGAGAAGAAGTCTCTTATATCCGGGTTTGGTCTATTTTATATACATTAACACAAGCTCTAATTTGGGACCAGAGAAAATCTCTTATATCCGGGTTACACTGTATACATAACTTTAATGCATTTCTAAAAAATGCCAAAGATTATTTCCCTTTAACTTTTATGAAAGTAAAGACTAAATAATTACCTAAATTATTTTTAATTAATATACTTAACTTTATGTACACTAACAATACTCTCTAGGTAAATATTTGCAAAGAAAGAACAGTATAACAATGTTAACCAGACTATTCTAGACTTTTTGTTTTACCTTCAAAAATTCAGACAACCGCCATATATATATATATATATATATATATATATCAGACAGTTTGGTCTCAAAGGGGATTATGATTTGGCCAATAATTTTGACAATGACAACCAGACATGTATTTTTATCTACCTTATTTATAGTTATGATTCTAACATCTCAGCTGTCACTTATGTACAAGAAAAACATTTAGACTTTACAACAAACACTACCAGGTCAAAAAATAGTTTTTTGTTGTTTTTTTTTTACTTATAAATTACAGAAGTCATTTTTTTTTTCTAATATCATTATTAAATAAAAATTAAAATTAATTAGGCTCAAGACTATTTTTTAACAAATATGTAAGAAATCTTTTTAACATTTTATAGATTATTACTACTAGATATTTATGAACAGCATTATGAAATATTTACAAAAATGTCTTCTCTTGTTACAAGTTCACTCAAGTCCATATTTTTGTTTTTAAGAATTTTAAGGAGCTGGTAGAATAAGTATTCAAATGAGTGCATCATAATTTTCAATATTTGCTTTCCATTTTCAGATCATAAAAAAATCATTCTATTTTCTTTTTTTAGATGAATGTATTTGCTATGTTTAACACATGGTTTCAGCATAGCAATTATTGTAAACAGAAAACAATATGTATCAGAGATCTTTTTTTATTTTTCTTTGAATGTTCTAACAAGCAGCAATATTACAATACTGTTAAAATATTCCCGAATGCTTGTGCAGACATACACATATAGCATTTCATCAAATATGCACACATAACAATACAATGAATGTTTGAATACAATGCCACACTCAAATTATGGACACAATCATTTAAAATCAGACACATGTGAGCATCATTTTACAAACTTAATCCAGTTCTCAAATGGAACATGGATTGCATTTTTTATTAAGTAATTTTATCAAATCCGTTTTTAATACTTCAGATAAAAATGAATTTTTAGAAAATATAAATTAATGCAATTAGTAAATAAAATTGGCAGACATGGTGCAAAATCCTAAAATATCATTTTTTATACATAGTATTTAGGTAATTTTCACCCTTGATTTTAGTAATTAAAATATTTTATTCTATAAGAAAGGTTTTAATAATTTTATATCAAATACACTAAAAGGCTTTAATTACCTTTAACTTGTTTATAGTAAAGTATGTTCATTTTTAATAAATTAATATGAGTTTGTCTGTATGCAAATACACATCACACACAAATAATGCATATATTTAAATTTCTACATATACTCACAATCAAAAATATTTAATTCAAGAAGTGATGTAAACTTAAGAATCATACAAATAATCTCTCTATGTCCATAATACAATATAAACCTTAAACATCTTGTATGTTCTGATGTAATGATAAAACAATTGTTAATATGACTTTTTCAAATGCTGTTAACCAGCCTAAAATCAGCCGAAAACTATGCAAATAGCTTAGACTATTTTTATTGCCATACTTAAAATGTTCAGTAAGAGAATAGATCATGTTTTTAATTTTCAACTAGGGAAACTTAAATGTTGCTCCATTTAATAGAATATATGTTGGCTAAAAATTCAAATTTCAGTTTAATACATTGAAATACTTTTAATGTATTAATTTTTTAAAAATTAAATTAATTTAATTTTTATATAGCACCCACTTTGTATTAAATATTCAGCACTTCTAATATTCTATATAAAGAGGAAATGTACAAAATCTTGGAAATAAAATATACAAAACTGCCCAACATATATGCAGGTAACTAGACTTGTATATATATATGTACACTTCCAAATGTTTTGTATAGCAATCAACAAAGGTTCTAACACACAGACACATGCACGCACACATGCACAATCAGTATCAGCAATAACAGCTGTGTTGTCAGAAATTTTTTCAAGAAGACTGCAGTAGTGGCACCACTACTACGGCTATGACTGCCACTACCACCAGTAATGCCAGCTATGCTTGTCAGCATCATCCCAGAATTTAAAGTTAATTGTCATCCAAACAACAACAAAGCCAACAAGAGGAGTAACTTGTAGTAATTAAAGCATTCATCATCACTGACAGACCCTGCCCACAAGAGGACAGCAGCAATGACAGCAGCACCAGCACTTGACCATATGCAGTAGCAGCAACAACAACAATAGTTTACACCTTTAAAAATAGTCAACTTTGGGTGGGGAAAAAAAAAAAAAAAAAAAGAAAAAATAGCAAAGAGTTGAGGTGAAAGAAGACCCCCCCCACTTTCACATTTACTTTCTGTTTAGTCTGTCATGTGAGAAGAAAATGTTGATATCTTAAACTGACCCCTTCAGGATTAGTCAATTTGGCCATTCAATCAAATTGACCCTTTTATTTTTTTGGAGGAGGATTAATATTTAATTCCTAATCATTACCTTCCCTCCACCCCTGCTTCTTAGGGTCATGTTTGGGAGATGAGTTTGTCTTTTATTTTTGTTGTTGTTTTCTTTTCTTCATGACTTATTTCTTTTTATTATACTTTGTTGATTGTTTTAGCAGATTGAGTGATTTTATTGTTTGACTGTTGCCACAGCATCTACTGACTGCATAGTAATTTCTATGGCAGAGAGCAAAGCATGAAAATTAATTTGGCAAACAAGCCAACAATTGTTTATCTTAGAAGACAACTTGGAGAAAAAAAGAAAAATACTTGTTCTACTGCAAATTGTAAGATAACTGTCAAATAACACACAAATATACAGGTATAAAAACTAGAAAAACATGTAAATAATTATATATTTCATTTAAACATGTTTTATCAGATGGAATGAACTGATAATGTCTGTTAAACCTTTGCACATTTCAAAATTTCTTTTGCAAAGTTCATCTAAGTCATATACATATGAAGGTGAATAGATTTTATACACAATTTAAATTTGGATGAAGATCTAACAAAATAATAATTTAAGTGTACCGGCCTTGTTCAAAAAATTGATCAGCCCATATTATGTGCTATCTCTCCCAGAAACTTTAAGGTCTGCTCAGCATAAACCACAGGTAGACACTGTGGGTTGAGAAGGCATCTGTGATAGAGATTGGCTAGTCACCCTGGCAGATGGGTGTTCTCAAAATGAGAAATCATATATATATATATATATATATATATATATATATATATATATATATATATATATATATATATATACACACACAAAATTCTGCATTTAAGCAGCAATCCTTCTTTTATACAAGTTTCATTAAAGACAACTGACAAGGTACTGTGATTAAGCTTTTTATTCAATTTTTCTTGCATTTATACAAGTTATTTTCTTATCTGGACAATGCCACACTCAAAAAAAGTGTAAAACTGTCCAAATGTTTTACATACCAGAGTTCTTTCATAACATGTTGACCATGCTTTGAAAATAAAAAAAAAAAAAACATTCCTATCACTATAGATACACATATATAAATATATATATATTCAGTTGAAGATAATAATAAACATTCTTGATAATGGCTAATAGAATAACTGAAAGCACTCAGATATATAGAACATTTTAACAGTTTTTACACACTATCACAGTACCTTGTCAATTCGATATATATATATATATATATATATATATATATATATATATAATAGGATATGGGTCAAGTATGGATATGTATGTATGTATGTATGTATGCATATAAATTTAATAGACCAGTTAATAAATTTTAAGGAATAAAAACTCCACAAAATGATAACAATAGTGGCAAGAAGATTGATGATATTTATTATATATTAATCTTTTGGTTAAATTGAAGCACAAAGAGAAAGATTTTAAAATTGGAATTTTCAGAAACACCTTTGTCCTTTTTTCAATGAGATGAGGTATAAACAAAGAAGTGTGGCTTACTCTTCCTTTGTTTTAATTATATATATATATATATATAAGGCTCAAACACTAATAATATTCCATGTTTATAATTGATTACATTGGAATCATAATTACAATCCAATTCATCAGACCTAAAAGAAATTGGAAATTGTTTCTTTTTGAATCTGTAGGTATGATGAATTTGATCGTGATTATGATTCCAATGTAATAAATTATAAACATGGAATATTATTAGTGTTTGAGCCTTTTATATTATATTCTTACTCTGTCCTGTACATTGAGTTCTACTTGGATTCTATTCTCTTGGGAATTTATGTATATATATTGACCACTAATATTATCTATATATATATATATATACACACACACACACATGTATGTGTGCACATGTATTTTTAAGTGAAAAGACAAGATTCTTGTATAATACAGATGTTCAATTCATAAATTAAACAAATTTATTTCTTTGTCAACATTCTTTATGACATAAACAAAACATTTGAGGAAAATAAAATTACCCATTTAATACAAGTACTATACATGTTTGTGTGATTATGTCTCTTTCGATTCATGACCAACTAGACAAAATATTTACCACAGTAGGTTGTCAACCAAGGCCATAGGGACCAGTCTATCCTGCTATTCAACCCCTAACTAGGGAGAGAAGAGATGAATTCATACCTTTCCCAAGGGTAATTGTGTGTAAGTGAATGCAACCAACCCAACTGGAATTTCAAATTTGTTCTCCAATTTCTCATTCCTAACTGCTAACCATTAGACCATACTGCACAACCTCATTTAATACATTCCCCCTGAATGTATTATTAAATAGATTAAATATGTACTTGTAAAATCATCACATATATACAAATATATGCCTTATGTATGTATGCAGAAAAATGTAGCGAATATAATTTGAACATTAAATATATTTTTAAATTTATACCAGTGTATCTGATTTTGTAATAGAAAAAGCAGATTTTGAAAATTTAATAAAACCAAATGTTAGGAGACAGAAATATAATTCAACACATTGCTGGTTAGGAAAAGGTTCAAAGATTATTATTTTAAGGTTACACTTCACTAATTACAGTACATGAAATGACTTTTCTTGTGGTGTGGGCATTTTAAGGGTTGACACAAATTATAAACAATTTCAATTTATAAAAAATCTAGAAAAAAGTATTTAATTGGTTATCTAATTATTTATTAATTAATAGAAATAAAATTAGAGGGTGACTGAAACTGTTAAGTGTATGATTGAGCAAATTTATTACTTAAAATTAAAATAAAAAGCATTTTTCAAAATAATTTTTTTTTCCTATTAGCAGTTGTACCAAGATTTAAAGATGTTTAGCTATTAAGTTCTCATATTTATAACTATGACCAATTGGTTTTCTATGTCTAAACAACTTTTTACAGGTTGTTTAAAGCTAGCAAATGTTTTTTTTTTTAATTGTAAGAATTTTTTGAGATAATTATTTACTGATACAAGCCCTACTAATTAACCCATAACTGGGGAAAAAGGTGTGAGTTCATACCTTTCCCAAGGGTATTTGTGCATTAGTGAATATAACTCAGCTCTCCAATTTCCAATTCCTTATCCAATTACATCACCTGCACATCCAAGCTTACAACACCTGATATTCAGAAGTGGTTACTAACCTAGGAACTGACCAGGCTCAATGTTGCTTAACTTTGGTGACCAAATAAGAACCACTGCTTCAACATGATATGGCTATAAGCCTATTCATAATTATGAGAGTCATAAGAGACTGTCATAATTATTTTGCATATGTCAAATTATTAGAACATAATAAAAATATATTGTTCCTTTTATTTATATAAATTTGGGGGCTTGTAATAGCAACCAGAAAAAAAATTATTTCATTTACTTTAAATAAAAAACAAATCTGGCCCCATACTATCTAAATTGTTATGGAATGAATATTGCAGATATAAACAAAAAATAGTAACTTTTTTTTTATAAAGTAGCACAAAATAAAAGAAAATGCTTTAAAATGTGTAAATTTTCATTTTTTCTCTATAGCTTTTTGTTATGCTTTCAAAAATTATTATTAATATCAATTAATAATATTTATTTTCTCTGAAGAAAAGTAAATATATTTAATAATTTATTAAATAATTTCTATGGTTAAACATAAAAGAAAATAATAAAATGCTTTGATATTATCTTTACACAATGGATTTTTTGCTATGAAAGTTTCATTACAATACCAGCAATATCGCTTCTAAAAGGAAATTTCTTTTATTGTAACCAGGTAAAAATTTATAAAATACTATTTTCTTTAATTTTACATCTATACTCTTCTGAAATTATATACTTATGTTTGACAAAGTGGAAAAATACTGTGTTTCATGTTTCATCCTCTAAAAGGACTTCATCAGACTAAATATTTTTATTGATGGAATTATATGTGGGAAGAAAGACAGAAACAAAAGCTTTAATTATAATTATATACCAAGGAGAAGCATTGAAGATGTGGGAATGTTAAATTTTAAGTTTCTGATTTTTAAATTTGTTTTTAGTTTTAAAGATTTTTTCATTTTAAAAAACAATTAAAAGTTAAGAATATAAAATTTACCATTCTTCATCACTTCTCTTTGGTATGTAATTATAACCAATGTTTACGTCCATATCTTCCCTACCAGCACACATATAATTCCATCAATAAAAACATCTAGCCTGATGAAGTCCTTCTAGATGAAACACACTACAGAATCTTTTCACTGTCATTCAATTGCCTAACATAAGATATAGAAATTTATTAATTATATTCGCCCATATTTATATTTAAAATTATATTAACCTTTTTTAGTACAGTATCAATTAGAACATCATGAAATTTAAGAATATCAATAAAGAATTTCTTAAAGTACTCCTTTTTCCCTTTAAAAAATATATTATAATAACCATCTTTTAAATTTGTGTGTGTGCCCATTTAAAATGTAAGAGCACTAAGTGATATGAATCCTATATTGAACAAAAATAAAAACTGAAAAAAATCTGTTAAAATAGCACTTTTCTTGTGTTTTGTTAATACTATTTTAAATTTTTTTAAATTATAAAATTATGATTTCAGAAATAATTCACCAACATGTAGAATGAATCACTTATTAAATTTTTATAATTGGACAGTTCTTGTTGGGAGGTGGCAAAAAAATATCTTGTCCCTCTACCCAGAAATAAAAAAAAATGGTTTGGGGAAGAATAAATTGAACAAAAATAAATACACTGCAGTTCTAAACTATTTTTTATATAATTTAACATAACAAAAGTATTTTAATCCTTTTCAAAATTAACAACATCTAACTTATATATATATATATACACACACACACACACATATATATATATATATATATATATATATATATATATATTTCATTAAAGACAACAGATAAGGTACTGCAATTAAGCTTTTCATTTAATTTTTTGTATTCAACCAAGTGTTTTCTTTTCTAGACACAGAGTGTGTAGAAAGTGTCCAAATGTTCTATAATTCCAAGCACTTTTGGTTATACTTTTAGCCATTATTAAGGACAATTTTATTTTTGCTTTTTAATTAGGTGTTTTGGTTGTGTGTACGTTTCTGGAGTTATAGGGGTGTTTTATTTTCCAAAAACAGTTAGCACATTGTGGCCATGTTTGTAGTTAATATTATTGAGTTTTGGCTTTTTCTTTTTTATTATTAAGGCTTCCATTATTTTTAATCATTTTTTACATATGGATTAGGTTATTATGTTTGTATTTTCTACTATTATATTTCAGATGGAGTCTGGTAAGTTTGTATGTGTGTGTGTCTAAATGGGTTCTAATGAAGCTGTGGTCAGATAAGTGTAATGTAAGGCATCTGGATAGGCATGTAGCAGTGTGACCAATGAAATTATTTATGAGTTCAGTTTGATCACGAACACAGTTCCTTATGAGACATTTGAACTCATAATGTTTGTTCATTGTAATTATGATTTTGCTGGTGTGTTGTTATTTTTGAGGATAAGGTTAGCTGTTTTAAATTTTTTGTAGTAGATAATAAATTTGATAATCTATAACTCTAGAAAGATACACACAACCCATACACCCAATTAAAAAGCAAAAATAAAAATCACCCATGATAATGATGGTTAAAAGTATAGCTGAAAGTGCTTAGAATTACAGAATGTTTGGATAATTTCTATACACTCTATGTCCAGAAAAGAAGACATTTGTTTGAACATAAAAAAATTAAATAAAAAGCTTAATCGCAGTACCTTGTCTGTCATCTTTAATGAAACATGGATAAATGAAAGACTGCTGCCTAAATACACAATATATATATATATATATATATATATATATATATATATATATATATATATATATATATACAGAGAGAGAGAGAGAGTGAGAGAGAAAGAAAGAAAGAGAATTATTTTTAAAAAAAAATTAAAATAAATTAAAATCTAAGTTTTTGTGGGGTCATTTTCAAAACAGCCTTAATTTAGCCAGAAGTCTATTTGGCTTGAATATATTGATGTTGTGATGGAAATTAAGCATCTACATGAGAAAACATTTTAGAAGACAACATCAAAAAATGTCAAATGATTTTTCTTCAAATATTCATAGAAAAAAAATAAAGCTTATATTTTTATCACTAAAATGCTTTAAATTTTTAAAGATATCACAAGACAGACTTACTACAAAATCAAGTTACTTATATTATTACATTCTTTTAAGATTTTCAAATGATATTGTTCATATTTTTTTCTTGAATTGTTATTATATACACACTATTTTAATGTAAAATTTATCAGAAAATGGTACAATTTTCTGATATCTGTTACTCATCAATTTATTTGTTTATATGGAAATGCAAATGAAAATGTAGAAAAGCCAAAGCTGATTTCCTTTGGTAAAATTATTAAATCCATTCATAATTTTGGTGATTTATCAAAATAATTTCTATCTCCATTAAAATGCTTTCTGTTCACGTCTTAATCTTTTTCTTTTATAAATTTAAAGAAAAAATTATATAACCTTATAAAATTATTTATTGAATTAATTTATTTTTAAGTCATATTTTTTAGTAATGTAGTGATTACAGATTCACACACATGCACATGTTTGTGACTGTGCACATTATGGTAACATTGTAGATAATACTGAGTATATTTAATTACAAAAAATAAACTGGAATGATTTTTTCTATTATAAATTTTCACACAATGCAAGACAATATTATATTCTAGAAAACTACTATAAAAAACCTTCCTGTATAAATTACAGAATCATAGCAGCAATTTTTAAATCCTCATTTTGAAGAAATGCAGTTCATCTCAAATATTTATTAAATAATACAGATTTACAAAGAAATAAGTCAGATTCAAATGATATATTTTAAACTTTCAAACCTTTAATGATTATGTTATTAAAGTTTATAAAATAATAAAATGTCAAATAGAAAACAACTGTCATTGACAGTTTCTTGAATCTGACCAAATCAAAATATAATTACTCTAAGATTTCTGCCAATGTTTTAAATTATTTTCTATATAACTCAACTTATCAGACTTCAAAATACATCAATGTAAACTGTTTATATAATGTGTTATGCCATTTTACCTTGATTATATATATATATATATATATATATATATATATATACATACACACACACATACATACATACATATATTCACATATATATTAGTGTATTTAGGCAGCAATCCCTTTTTACGCAAGTTTCGTTGAAAATGACTGACAATGTGCGGTAGTTGAATTTTTTTATATAATTTCTCATGTGTTTGTATAATTTTTTTCTTTTCAGGGCATAAATTATATAAAAATTGTCCAAATGTTTTCCAAGCACTTTCAGCTCTACTTTTAGCCATTATCAAGGATGAATTTTATTTTACTTTTAACTAAATATATAGATTGTTTTATGTATGTATCTAGAGTTACAGGAACGTTTTATTTTCCAAACACACTCAGCACACGCACTTAGTCAAGCTAATTTGTTTTTTAAGATAATTTTAAAAAGTACCTATTGTCCAGTTCACATTGCCCTTGGCCTTTTGAACAGGAATAATGGTTCCCTTGTTTTTTGTTCATGATTGGGTTTCCAGTTCCTTAAAGTCTATTTCAGCTTAATACTCTTAACACCTGTCCTTTCCTAAGCTAATATAACTCCACACAGTAACTCTCTACCTCGAGTGGCTCTTGGGCCTTGTATTGAGTGAACAGTTGTAAAAAAAAAAAAAAAAAAAGGCAAAATTTTCATTAAGAATTAAGTGTTTGTGTGTGTGTGTGTGTGTGTGTGTGTGTGTGTGTGTGTGTGTGTTTAATACAAACAAGTTTAGTTAAATTTTAACCAAGAAGTTCTGTCTTTTTAATTTTTTTTAATTATATTTTCCAATTTCCAAGTAACATATTGTATAACAGGATTGAAATTATGTCTAAATTTCATGTTTTTTTTCTCTTTCCTTTCTCTGTTTTTTGTTCAAGCACTTTCAACTACCTTGATAACACACAGGGAAAAAATATGAATTTAAACAGATTATTCAGAATTTCAATCCCGACATAAATTTTATTTAGAAATTGGAAAAATAGTAAAACATTAAATACACCGACCTTGTTGGTTAAATTTACCAAAACTTATTTGGTGATATTGAGCAGCCTAGTTCTTAGGACTGAACAGAGACTATCTGCACATATAATTTGATTATAATGGTGAAAGCTTGTGCAGAACAACCTACATTTTTTGCAAGAACCAAATACAGAGGATAGTTACACATATTGTGCCACAAGATCTCCAAGCAACCCTCCTCATGTTTTTTTTGTTTTTTTTTTAATTTAGAGTTGTTCTTGTAGACTTGGCTTCCAGCCAAATATATAGGGCCCAGCCTGTCCTGCTATTCATCTATAGTCAGACCTGATAGATTTTATCTGTAAAATAGTTGCATAAAAAGACTATAGAACTCAGTCTGCCCTCATTACGTAACCCATAGGTGACAGAAAAAGAGATGAATTTATGCCTTTCCCAAGGGTATTTGCACGTAAGTGTACAAAAATATATACCAAAAATAAAAGACATATGAAATGCAGGAAAATGAAATATTCAACATCATTTACTTACTTTCATCTATTAGACATTTAAATTAAGTCACTTAGCATCCACCATAGTTTACCTTGACTTTTCAGTTTTACTGATGAATATTTACTAAACTTTTTGAAAAACTAACATTTTTACTTTTGTTTCGAAAATACTTGTAAAATAACATTTGACTTGAGAAAGTCAGTCAGAGGACAAAACATGTTGGCTAAGTTTTCTTTTTGTCTTATATATATATATATATATTTCAAGTATAGGATTGGTGTATATGGAATAAATTCCAATAACCAACAAATACTATTCTTAAAAGAGTGCTCAATACAGAGTAGAGCAAATATAATTTATTCAAAAATTATAACATAAATATGTTATAAAATCACTACAAAAATAGCCATTTTGTTTCAACACTTCTGGTGTCTTATCAAGTGATGGTGTTGAATACCTTTTATTCTACATTCAACACCATCACTTGATAGGACACCAGAAGTGTTGAAACAAAATGGATATTTTTGTAGTGATTTTATAACATATTTATGTTATAATTTTTGAATAAATTATATTTGCTCTACTCTGTATTTTGTGATTTTATAACATATTTATGTTATAATTTTCGAATAAATTATATATATATATATATATATATATATATATATATATATATGATAGAGAGGAAATGGCAACTCTTCTATTATCACAATGTGGTATTCTTAATAACAAAAAGTGATAAAAACAAACCAAAGCAAAAAGAAACTAAATGAAATTTTATAGACTATATGTCCAAACATATTTAAAAAAGACTTATATTTAAAAGTTTGAAATTTAAGCATTTCCTCTCCTCCTTGCACATGCATGGTTAGAACAATATAAACAACACTTTAGTCCAATGATGCCCTAAAAGATGAAACACCTTAATCCCCTACCAAAAAAA
>CAHIKZ030000801.1:175000-182500 GCA_903632075.3 Acanthosepion pharaonis
ATTTTTCAGCACCCTTTATGTACATGCACACAAACTTGTTAATATATCTATAAAGAACACTTTCTGTCAATATGTCTTCAGGCAGCAGGGTTCATTTGGGAAATTTTCAAAGCATTCATCCATAGACAATAGTGCAAAAAAGATGGAAAATAGAAAAGAAAATAGGAAAATCCAAAATAAAACAATTATCTAATGCAATGTAAACATCACTGACTTTTTTATTCTCTTCAGCTACATTGCCACTATCAATATCTAACATTGCTTTTAATTTCCTCACCCACCAAAATAAATCCAAGATTCTCAACAGAATGAAAGACAAGAAAACCAGTCTCAGACTTTGCCAGGCCAGAATGTGTTGAATTCAGTTCGGCTGAATTCCAATAGAATAATTTTCATGTACCATTTCTGTATGGCTGCCTTCTTTGCTACATTTAACCACTCATTCTGAATGGGCATCATTTTACGGTTGTAATCATTTCATCTTATTCACAAAGTGCACACACATCTTTTTCTACTTAAGCAATGCCTACTTTGATGGGGGGAATATTTTTTTTTATTGTTATTTTCACTGCAGTTACTGGACATCCATCCACTCAATATACCTGTCTTTCATCATCAATTTATATTGCTGGTACTCAAGTCAAAACAGAGTGGAAAATAATGTACTCTGCATGTGAATGTAAGCATATAAACTTACACATCATTATTATTACTTTTATTTTCCCTATTAGAAGCTTTTATTTAATTATTGTATTTGTTTCCATGTGTTTGTTATTGCCATATATATATATAGATAGATAGATAGATAGATAGGCATTTTCAGAGATACTCACAGTTATAGATATACTTGCATATTCACATTATTGTTACTAGTTTTACATTGTAATCCATTTGTTATTACCATTAGTATAAAATAAACAACAGAAATTGATCTTCAATACATTTATTCATATATTACATTGTCACAAGAACACATGTTAGTGATATTTATAATATTATTAGTTTTTCTTAAGTTCTATTCAGAAAATGATGTTAACATACATACAAATGCATATATGTACATGCAAGTATCAATTTGATAATAGTCTCTGATATGGATGCATGCATTTGTACAATTTATATTTATTTGAAAAACAAAGAATATTACTTTGATTAAGAACATTTAATTCTTTATATTATATTTATACTCAATATTTTATCCAAGATAGGAATATATTTCTTTTGATAATATCAAGGTATTTATGCATACAAATTATTGAATTTTACCAATTCTTTTCTAGAAAGGGAAAAAGTATATTCCTTTATGATATTTTTAATGAAATTTCATATAAAACTATAGGCATGTTGTATATTAATAAATGATGCCTGAAAGTTCATAGATATTGAAGAAAGATAAATTTGAATAATTACAAATATCAATAAACATCAAAACAAAAATGATAACCAAAGACATTTTTCTATATAGCTACCTTATAGAGAAAAAATAAAGATCACAGTATATTATGGGATGTCATATAAAATTAATCCAGTTATATCATTAGAGAGTGTTGCAAAATCAAAAGCAAAGTGTTATTTGTTGTAAAAAATGAAAACTGACTTGAAAAAGAGATTTCTTTTAATTTATATGCATTTATAACTAATCAAAATGAAAGTACAAACAGATTTTACTTTAGAAATTTTTGCCACAATTTTTACAGTAACTTCCATATTCATTAGATTTGGACATTCAAATTTTCAGGTGAAAAAATGATTTGGTTACAGTATTAAAATATATATATATATCTTTCAATATCTGTATATATTTCTGAGATGAGGTATTGTAATTACAGGGTGTGATGGTTATATTAAAATTATGCAAAAATGAAAATAACATTGACATCTCATTTTAACAGGTAAATTTACCATAATTACACAAAAATATCTTGAAATGCTAAAGACTAAATTTATTCAATAATAATTGGCTTCTAGGATGGCCTCCAGATGACTTTGGAATCTCCTGCAATTTTTTTGGACAATCTCCTTCTTTAAGTTGGTGAATGCTGCCATAATCCTTGCCTTCAGTTCATCTTTGGTGTTACAAGGAGTTTTGTTAGCCTCTCACTCAACTGCACCCCACACATAATAATCAAGGGGGTTGCCAGATATATGTTGCAATTTCAAACTAAACCCTTTATTTCACCCACTAGCACAGTGGATAAAAGCATTGATTGAAATAATCCAGTGACTTGAACCAAAGAGTTGTGAGTTCAATACCTGGCCACAGCAGAGGGAACAGAAACTTGGAGAGTTGAGTTACTAAAGGGAAATAACTGAAACTGAGATATCCAGAAAAGTGCATGGAATTATAACAATCTATCCTGGTAGAAAAAATAAAGAGTTCAGTTGGAAATTCTAATATTACCTGAAGAAGGTTGGAGTGTATAACAGCCAAAACATTGCGAATATTACAATAAAGATGAAGACAACAGTCCAAACAATCTAAATACTGTAAATGATTTTACAGTATTAAAAATAATTTATAATATTAAAATTTTGCAAAACAAACATATTTTTCTGTTAATTGATATTACATATATTGAAGACCTATCTCCAATACAAATCGTAATTTTCATACATTGTAGTTTTACTTTCAATTATCTGAACCACTTATTGTGTAAGAGCAATTTTTGTTTGTCTTTTCACTAGTAAAATATAACTGAACAAACCTAATAGGAATTAAAACATTAATATATAACTGGAATTGCTTAAGACTGTTTTACACTTGACATTGGTAATCTGAAAACCATAGCCAAAATAGAAATAATTGGTCCAATTTAATGTAACAAAAACAACAGCTAAAAAAAACAAAAAAACAAAATGTCATGTATGCAATGCAGTACATAAGATACAGCAATAGAAATATCAATTTCTGTAACATATAAAAAGTAGCTATGAAGTAACAGTACCCAATATTTTACCAAATGTGTTAAAAAGTTCACTATTTAGAAAAGTTAATAAGATGACAATGAAAATCTGAATTAGATCTTTTCAATGAATACAAGGTTACATGTGAGACAGTATTTAACAGAAAAAAAAACTAGCCAATCAAATACAAGAACATGTTGTCAACTAATAGTTTTCAGGGTAGGCCTATTAAATAGTTGTTTGGCATGCTTTATAGATCTTTGGTACATTACACAACATGTCAAACTTAAATACTCAATTATAGATCAATTTTATATCCTAAATTCTTTAAAGTTTATCATATTCAAGCTCAGTATAAAAGACTTGTCTCAACATATAAAATCTAATTCTGCAAAGCACTTCTCCAACTTTCATGACAATAGATACTTTACATAAATTCTACAAGATCAGTTGCCCTGAAACAGAATTTATGGTAAGAATTTTCTTTCTTTGTTTTAGTCTTAAATTCTGATCCACAGAATATTGATCTAACATGAGAAGTTAAAAATCAATTGAGATATAAATAAAATATAAAGAATAAAAAATATAAAAATTTGCTTCCAGTATAAAATAAATTTCCCAATGTATCTATATCGACTGAGGAAATTTTTGCAAAATGGATTCTATCAATTAGAAATGATAAATAATTAATGATAGAAATAATAATAGTAGTGTTAGTGGAGTACTGATGCTTAAACATCAATGACTTATGTAATGTATGATGAGGATAAAATGAAAAGAAAAAGTGATCTGTGACTATACAGCCAATGGAATAATTTCTTGTAATTAATAAGAAAAATATACAAAACCTGATACATCTTTAATTGTGAAAACACAATAATTGGCTTGTTTATTTTGTAAATATTAAACAGAGATATATAAATTAACACAAATTGCATATATATTTATATAAAGACATTTACTTATGTTTGTGTGCTTATATATATATATATATATATAGATAGATAGATAGAGAGAGAGAGACAGAGAGGGAGAGAGAGGGTATCACAATTAAAAAAATATTTACAAGTCACACTCATAAAAATCTGCACAAGAAAAAGAGAACACACTTTTTCAACTAACATCACAGTTACCACTGTTGAAACATATTACCCGCTATTTAACTGTGCTCATATCCACTGTTTGGTTTCTGCACATATTCAGTCAGTATCAATGATTTGTCATTGAGTGCAATATTTCCACATGGAGGAATTTAATAACACACTTCTGATATACCATTTTGCCAGACTTGATCTCCCAACCATCACCACCATCATCAGACTACAAAAAATGTATGTCATTGGTAAGAAAGTTCAATTCATACTTCCATACTACCAATATCCAACTGAAATCTTATTTCAACATAACAGAATAGGAAGTATTACTTTTAAAACACAGAGAGCTGAGTTCCAATTCCTATTGGTTTCATTATATCCCCTTACCAGCAAACATCTATGGGAAAGGTATTAATATACCTCTTCTCCCCCAGCTATGGGCTTATTGGTAAGATTTGTATTGCTAAACCATTATTATGTAAAAAAAAATTTCTTTGAATCTAAAAATATTTTCTGGCTTTAAATAACCTGCAAAGGGTTGATAATCCATAGAAAATGAATAGATCAATCAACTTTCGAAACAGCCCTCTTATATGATGATTTTCTAAATGTAGCTTAGATGTGACAATAGGCTGAAAGTATGGAACTCACTAGTCAGTCATAATTGATCTAGCAAGACATGCTTGCTTGCTAATAACATCAAAGTTGCCCAGCATTTGCATAAATATAAAATAGGTGTTGTAAAATTTTCAATCCAAACAAAAAGGGATTAAAAAAAAATCATTTTGATGATTTTGTCAGATTTTAAGAAACTTTCATCATTCTCTCATGTATATAAGTTTGTATACAATGAAACACATTCAAACATATATACACATACTTTTTCGCTACAATAAAATAGAAGCTTGTATGCCGCACAATATGTGGAGGTGCTGTTTGTCCATTTACACAGATATATAGTGCATGAATGAATAATTTACAAATTGCTAATATTTTATTGCAAGTTACTGTTTGGAACCTGAATCCATAATGTGAAAATATAGCATCATTTCTTCTGACATTTTGACTCACCTACATTCTTAAGTGAACAATGAGCTTAGGTTGAAAATAAAAGCAATTTTGATTATTACTTTATAACAGTAGCCAGAACAAATTCTTAAGCAATCACTTTCAGCAGTAAATATATTATTCTTGTCTTTTTCTTCATATTTTGTTACTTTATAATTCGATGTTGTAATTGCAATGAAAATGCCATCAATGTGAATGCATGTTTTATGATTAAAAAAATAAATAAAATTTGTTTAATCTTTAATAACTATTTTTCTTGCTAATGAAATATCAAAATTATTAATAGAAAATTCACAACCCTTTCAATTATAAAAAATGTCTACCAATATATTTCCATAAAAATTATTTTAAAATATTAACTTTCATAAAATATTTCAATTAATAATATAATAATCTTTAAATATTTCAAAGTAGACCAAACCAAATAACAACAAAAACTACAATTGAAACTATACTATTATTCTAATTGGTTTTATGTACAACTAGCACTTTACTACTTAGGATTAGAGTGTAGTAACTGCTCAACCACCAGACTTTTTCAGCTGGAATCAATTATGCTTTAAAGCTAAAAAAGAGGATGTGGAAAAAAGAATGGCAGGAAGAAAGAAAACTACAGAAAAATAAAAAGGAAACCTAGTGAAAGGAAAAAATATGTTTATAAAGAGAGAGAGAAAAAGAGAGAGAGAGAGAGAGAAGAAAATATGAAAAATATCTTCAAATCAAAACTACCTTTAAAAATATGCACTTTTCTGCCTCTATCATAATTTACTGATCAGTTGGATATTTTTCATGATAAAAGTTTTAGTATATACAGTTGCTATAAGCAAAGTAAAATTTAGAGAAAAAAATGAAATAAATTATTTGTACTTATAGGAAACCCAAATCCTCTTTCACTGATTTTATCAAGAGTTACTCCCCCCATTTCAAAAACTCTTGTCTACTTTTCATCTTTAAACACTTTATGCTAACTCTTATCATCTCCTACACTCTATCATGTATTTTTTATTTCTCTCTCTCTCGCTGCTTTTCTTCATTACAAGTTTACCAACTATTTTGATGTGAAAGTTGCTTGTCAAGAATGAACATTATTTTAGAAGAACTAAAGTTTCTTTTCCTTACTCTTCTCACTCATTTTTTTTTATTCCTTTTCTTTCTCAATGTTTTAAGATTGATGTGAAATATCATTTTCCTATCTTTTTCATTTTGTATTGATATATTTAGTGTATTTAGTGTAAGTTACAAATTTTTCCAGCATCACTGTGTAGTGCAATACAAAACCTAATAGTGTAAGGCAAACAGAAACAAAAGATATAAAAAAAAAAAAGTATAGAAAAGGAAGAAGAGGGAGAGCAAAATTTTGGGAAAGTGAAGAGTGTGGGTTATCATTATAACATCTCTACTAAGCTTTGATAGTCTTTAAAAAGAGTTGTTCCATCTTACTTTTCTTTTCAAACAATGTTTTATAGAAAGATTGTCAAAAAAAGTTTTGAAAACGGTGTAGAGAAAGAATATAAAGAATACAAAAATAAGAAGAGCCATATAAGGAGAGCACAGAGAGAAAAAGAAGAAAGTTATCGAATGTATGGTCAAATAGAGATGCAGAAGAAAGATCTACAATAGGACCAAAAAGATCCAATATGAATTATGTGGTGACAAAAGCAAATGAGTTAACTTTAAAAAAGAAAAATATAAAGAAAATGAATTTGTAAAGAAAAGTGTAAATAGAAAGTGGTTTTATGATAGGCATTGGAAATGTGAAGCATGTATAATAATGAGAGAGAGGAAATTATGATTGAAAGAAAATTAAATGATGAAATGATTTAAAATTAAAACCAGGAGATAGAAAAGGAAAAGGAAATAATCTGGGGAAATTGGGAACAAAAATGGGATAAAAAAATTAAAAAGGTAGAATAAAGAAATAAGAAATTATATGACTAAAAATATAAGAAAATTGAGAGAAAAGTATTAAAATTTAAATAAGAGAATGTAACAAATAGGAAAGTAATAAAAGTGAAATTAACTTGTAAAAAAAAGATAAAATAAGAGAATGGAGTTATGTAAATTTACTAATTATTCTTTCATTGTACATTTTCAAACATTCATAGGCTTGTTCAAACTTCAAAGTTACATATCAATCAACATGTTTTAATCCAAACTCTTAAATTTGTCCTTTTCATTCTGAACATCTCTACCAATTACTTCTACTTCACTTACTTTTCCAACCAAAGAACTTTCCTCAAGAAACATTAAATAGTTCCTAACTGTTTCTACAGTGACTATAACTTTTTCATTTCCCATGCCACCATCATCATTGTAGTAAAAAGTCTATAATGCTTTGTTGTCGTTTTTCTTAAGTAATAAACATCACACAATTTAATATCTATTATATATATATATATATATATATATATATATATATATGTATGTAAGCAAA
>CAHIKZ030000801.1:187500-192500 GCA_903632075.3 Acanthosepion pharaonis
CTTCTCATATAGTTATCCTATGATTAACTTCTCTTATTCATATTACTATTAAAAAGAGATTTAATTGAAAAAGCATTAATAAGAGTAAATGTATTCCACCTTTCCATTTTGCAGACTTGTTCTAATAACAAATTATACCATACACGAAATGGTCATAAACATATACTGCTATAGTACTTTGTTTTGATTTTATTTTCCAGCCAACTTTAAACTGCAAAAATTTAAATGCAATGTCAATCGTTATCTACTGTCCACCTGATTAATCTCTTCACTTTCTGCTCATTATTAATGTTCCTAATTCTTTCATACCTTGTAACCATTTGTGTTTTAGTGGCATTACTTCTTTGCTAGGGGTGATTCCAATTAAAAAATACATAAAAATAAAGTTATAGCCAATAAATTTTATCAAATTATTCTGTACTTTAAAATTACCTATTTAAAAACACAAAGTAAATTAATTTATATACTTAGCATTTGTTTTTTCTTTTACTTTGCTTCTTCTGATTTCCATTATTGAGGGTCAGGGATCATGAACAATTCCAAGATTCTCAAAAAATGACATTGGTGGATCCTGAATCCTCTTCTGACTATTACTTGAAAGCTGACTACCAAGTTAAAATTCATTCACTCTCGTCATATGGATGAAGCCATTGGCCACATAAAGAGTTGTTATCAAGAGTCTGATCCACCTCAGTTTTATAATCACAGTGATTCCTCCTCTGAGAAAACTGTCAACCAAGGCTAACATGTTCTGTCTACCACCAATATTCCAAGGGATATTGAACTATGAAGACCAGGGACATTCAGCCTCCCCAAGGATATTATTTTGATATAGCCACATATCAAAATAATTACTTGGTATATACCAGTTCAAATGTAGAATAATCAAGTTACCTTTCAATAATTATTTTCTTGTTACTTGCTGTGACACTTTTCAGAATAAAAAATATTGATATTTCATTTTAGAACAGAGGGTCCTATTTATAATACCAATATAATGTAGAATTGATCCCTGACTTTTTCAAAACTATTGGACTTAACATTTTTAACAGCTAAATGTTTAAGTTAAAGTGTAGTAACATCATTGATATCTTAATATCTTTTTGTCTTTCTGAACATTTTTTTTAACTTTTTTTTAAATAATTTAAAACTTTTTTGTAGGATTTTTTTATAAATACATAATCAATAATTATTTATCTTAAGTGAAGAATAAACAGTTGTATGAATTTATGTAGGTATTTGTTCTTTAATTAAAAATGTATATGTTCTTTACTTAAAAGAAATTTTATTATGATCCCCACCATGTACACAAAGTTTTTTTCTCATACACAATAAAGCTAAGTCCATTAACTCTGTAAAAGTCAAAGATTGATTTGACACTATATCAATATTATGAACAGTACACCACTTCTAAAATGATAAAGAAAAAAAAATCAATATTTTTCAATTCTGAAAAGTGTCACAGCCTAAGAAAAATCTAAAAAAATGCTAATGTATAAAAATTATTTGCAAAATAATTTTTCCTTGTTTTTTTACAAGTGGACAACTAGTCTATTTAAGTAGTGTCAAAAATAATATACATTGTTACTTCCAATTCATTGTTTTAAGTTTTTGGGTATTATGTTTATGTTGATTATTATGTTTTGGGTATTACAATTATGTTGACTGACTAAATCAGTAAACTTTATCAAATTTACACACCACAATATAGAAGTGATACTTCTAAGTCCCCAAACTTTTTTCTCTGAGCCATATTTTCAGAATTAAAATTTACTTGCACCTCAAATTTTATGTAATAAAAGCACATTTAAAAATCAAAATCAGAGAGAGGGTTAAAGGGTGATAACTGTGGATTTAAAGTCAGAAGATTATCATTGATAACTCTCTCCCCTAATTTGCGGGCCCTATTTACTATATTCTTAATACTTGATATAATGCAAAATTATCAGAATGATAAAATCAGACAATAACTATTTATAATGGGACTCATGCATGCAAATAATCCAATAATAATATTTTTTTAATTTTGAAATCATATTTATTTTTTGCATATGAGTTTTTTTAAACTATTTCTAAATCTTTGATTGTCTTTCAATCATTCTGCCTCACCTGCTATCCCCTTCCACCACACCATTTGGGAACAATTGCTCTATGGTAACACATATTTTACAAATTTCAGATGATTAAATACAAGTGGTCTGGCTTATTACCTTGATTTGAAATTAGTCTTGAACTATGGATATAGCATCAGACTTCAGATACTATTCCATTGCTTTCATCAACAAGATATAATTGGTAAAATCTGGTATTAAATAGGATGTCAAAGATATTCATATAGAAAGTTCATTGAAGAACAAGCCATGGTAGTAACTGCAGTAGTGATCATCTTGTGACAAAATTGTATCACTATGATCTTATAGCTGAAGATTGTTATTTAAGGATGGTTCATTAATCATCTTAAAGATTTTCTTTTGTAAGCAATTAAGATGATTATCAACCAGTTCTTAAACAACAACCTTCAGCCAGAAATCACGACTTAAAGATTTCAATGTATAACACTTGATATGTATTTTTATTGTCTTCTTAATAAGTTTTATGTAACAACATCAATCATTCATTCAAGACATACACACAATTCAAAATGCTAGTAAAATTATTTATTCATAATTGGCATTAAACAAGTGACAAATGCAATGAAAATATTAATTAACAAAACATTAAATGCTGTAATAATTATACTAATCACATCTTTGAAAATACATAACATTATTTGCTTTTAGACAAAGATTTATTCATGCAATATCTAAGTATGCCTTTAACTATAAATATATGCATATACAACATGATTGAAAAGTAACTCTTTATTTTATGTATGAGGAGCCACCCAGGAGTCCTGACTTAACACCCTGTAAGATTTTCTTTGGGGGGTTGGGTTAAAGGAGCAAGTCTACTACACTAAACCAAGACTTTGGAAGAATATGAAGGGCAAATACAATAAGTTATGTCTCCATATCACAGTTGATGCAATTCCTGAGCATTTCCAGAAGCTGCTAGTGAAATCTGGTGGCCATATCCAATTTTGAATAAAATCTCATGCTAAATGCTTTCCCCTCATATCCATTTCTTGTAAAAAAAATTATAGTTAATAAATAAAAAGTATTTTAAAATGGGGTGTTACTTTTTCAATCACCCTGTAGATGTTCAAAGCAAATGTGCATATTTGAATAGTTATATTATTAGTACTGATAGTATAAGTCATCATAAGACTCAAATATTCAATCCTGTTTGAAAGTAATAAACTATATTAACATGTAATTGATTGATTTGTTTTATTTTTTTACAGCTTATCAACCCTTTCTGATTTATTTAAAGCTGAAACATATTTTTTTAAATTGAAAGAATCTTTTTTTTTCTTTTTTATGAGGAAATACTGCATTAACAATTTCAGGAGGTACCAATGATTTTTACAGATAAATTCCTAATATTTAACCTAGAGCTGGATTCATAACTTTTTCAAAGGTATTTGCACATATGTGAATATAACAAACCCAACTGGAATTTGAACTCAGCTGATTTCTCATTCTGCTATCCATTACACCGTCTACATGCCCATCTTGTAAAATGTTTAATATATTTACATCCATCCATTCTTTTTTTGCAAAAGGCAAACATGTCGCTATTACAATACAAAATGTTATGATTTCCTCTAGATCTAATATTAAAAGAAACAAGTTGACTTAACCTTTTGTAAATATCTTTACTACACTTAAAATTGCAAGTTTAGAGAACTAATGAATGCCAGTTATTTTCTAGAACAGGTAAAATCTGTATGTGATTCTTTATTATATTTTATTTGAATAGGTAGGTATCTTATTACATAGCCATTGTTTCTATTTCACATAATAGGATACTTATATAGTGAAAATAACAGCAAATCAACAATGTTGTGAGAGAAGAAATTGGTTCTTATTTTCTATCAACAGTCATTGATAGTAAACCAATATGCCAAATTAAAAAAAAAAAAAAAAGATTATATCTAAATAGGCTAGTAGTAAAGAAGTAGTCAATTCTGAAGATCCATTACAGAGAAATAACGAAAACAAAAAGAAATATTTAAAAAAAAAAAAAAAATAACATAAGGATAAATTCTTTGAAAAGAAACAAGCACTAAGAACCATTAACACAAGATACAAAGAATATACATTAACTTTTATCACATATATGATATACCATTATAAGCATAAACAAATATTCAAATATTCAATATAAGCACAATATTCATCATTTTAAGTTGGCATCTTCCATCATCAACCATTATCATTTTCATTTCTGCATATCTTTTTATGTTTTATATATTAATATATAAAAATGTATAAATTTCTATCTAATGTTTTCAACTGTTTTGTTTTTTGTTTTTTTGTTTTTTCAGTTTATCTGTAAAATTCATAATAAAAAATATATATTGTTACTGATAGGAATTATTTTATTTATATTGATAAAATGTTAAAAATCCACTGATTGCCTGGAACCACACATAGTACCAAAACCATTTTTTTGTTAACAGACTTGGTACAGGTATGGTTGGGTTGAGCATTTTTTATTAACATACACACACACACACATATATATATATATATATATATATATATATATATTATATGATGATGATGGTGGTCACTTTGCCAATGAAGACCATCTCTTCACTTGATAGCTTTTTCTTTTGTTTTTCATTCAGAATTGTATTATTTCCATCATTCATAGCTGAGCTAACACTCTACTATAGGCTTGTAAGTTGTTTTTAAGGTTAGTTTCAATTTTACAACCTCTCTTATGTACATAGCAAAAACAAAGTTTGTCTGTGTTACCAATGTTGGAAACTTACCTGTCCCTGTGTACAATCATGTGATGTTTGAGTCCCAAAACAGACTTACAAACCTTGTCACAAAACTCACACTTACAGGGATTTCTGGTAGACTTGCATTCACAAGAGTTTGCATCTG
>CAHIKZ030000801.1:197500-442500 GCA_903632075.3 Acanthosepion pharaonis
AGTTCTCTATGGTGATTAAATGAAGGCAGTTTCGTTTTGGAGGTGTTAAAATTTACAAACCATTCCTTGTCCTAGTTAACTACCGATTGGAGGTAATTGGGGTGAACAGTTACCAGTTTTACTTTGTCAGACTTGTTACTAAGACAGAAGTAAATAGATATGCCATCAGTATTAATTTTTGTTTTTTTTTTTAACATACAACGTGTGTTGTACGTGCGATACCCTGTCTTCATCAACCGCCCGACCAGGGGTGATCTCGCAGTTTTAATTGGCTATGGCAACCGCCACCCTAAGCGCCACCAGCAGCGTTTGCCACCAGGCAGGGTATGAAGATAAGCTAACTAATTGTTCCTTTAAGTAAAATTTATCTGCAATGAAAGTTTCTTGAGCGCATTTGCTGTTATTAATGCCGCTTCGTAAAAGTCGTTATAGACGACCACGCAAATATCTCACTTGCGCATATTAGGTGCCGATGATGTTGCGGCGCATTCTATTTCTTGTTTTGATCTCGACCAAATCCAACTTGGGCGTGTTGAACAGTTTTTTGAAGGTGACGTGAAAGCGCTTTTTCAACCAACGGCCAGTGAATACCTAGTTGGGAACTTATGACATCAGGAAGTTCATTAATGAAGATAAGAAACTGTAGGTCCAAAGATAGTACCCTGGAAATGATCTAGAAGTATTGACATTCAACAGGACCTTTATTACATGATTTGTTAAGAATGATTGGATTAAGCCAAATATTCAGTCAGAGACACCATTGCACTTGAGCATGTAGAGAAGGCCAGCATACCAAACCCTGTCAAATACCTTTGATAAATCTAAAGCAACAGCTTAAGTCTCACTGTTTTTATCAAAAGCCTGATAGACAAATATAGTAATAACTGTTAACATATCAGCACTAAACCTGGTTAAATGAAAGCCATACTGTTTATATGAAAGTAGGCTATGTGAAGTGAGATGCTTAACCAATTCAGCATTGATTAGAGTCTCTAGTATTTTGCTAAAAAGAAGTAAAAAACTAAGAGATGATTTGATGAGTCAGAGGGCTCACCTGAGTTCTTAAAGACAGGAACTACAGAAGAGGATTTCCAACAATCTAGAAAACAAGGAGCACTGAAGCATTTATTGTAGAGCTTGGAGAGTCCAGGAACAAGTTCAGGAGCTCAATTCCTTAGGAAAATTGTAGGGACACTGTTGAATCTGGAAGCCTTGTATAGAAATAATAGCAGAAACTCTGGATGGAGTTATATGTATATAACTTAGTAGAGATTCTGTATAAGGGAAAAAATCAAGCAAAGATACTCCAGATAAGTCAAGAGTGGAATTAAAAGAGTATTTCCATTTTAAATTATACATGTTAGTTAAAATATAAATGTGAAATTTATAAGTAAACTAGCTTAAAAGCCACCGTATCAGGCAACATTTAAGTTAGCTGCTGCAGAGGGCTCTTGTTTAGGCCTTCATCGCAATTGGTAGGGAGATGTAGGTAACAATAAACTACAGAAGAACTCAAAATTGATCACTGCATTTAAGTACTGCATTATTTACTTCCCATAAAAACAATTATTTTTATTTCATGGGTGACTTTTGCTAAATTTCACAATTAATTTCAATTATTCCCAAATTTATTTCCAAGTTATGGAAATTACTATAATACAAAAAAATTTGTCACAAAATATCACATTATAAAAAAAAAAAATAATCACAGTAATAAAAACTTGGGAATCCAAAATTTTAGGATTGCGGGTTTGGATCTGGCCTGGAATGGTTTTAATTTTCTCACAGAGTCAGCTTGATTCCAAAATGGTATATGTTGAAATGAACTATTGAAAGTTAGAAAGTTTTGTATCCCTTTAAGTTGAAAAAGGGTGACACAGTGATGCACTGGCATTCACATTATATAGGAGAAAATCACAAGTTATATCAAACTGAACATTCTAATATCAGAGATATGAATTATAAGATTATAAAATGAATATCATCCTGGACAAATGTCAAAAGTAAACAATACAGTTGCCTATCAGTATCCACAGGGTATTATTTTCCAAAAACCCATGGATACCAAAACAGTCAAGTCTCTTATATAAAATACCATATAACCAATTCACATTCACTAATATACTATAATACTTATAACTAATATGATGTAAATGCTATATAAATAGTTGTTATACTGTAGGTATAAACAAAAGATTTTAATAGGAAATCAATACCTGATTGACTAAAAAAATAAATTTACTTTTGTATGAATTTGTAAACCAAATTTGTACAAAAGTAAATTTTATTTATTAAAATTAATAATAAAAATTTTAAAGAAAATTCTGATAAAAAAATATTTGTGTAGATTATACAACCCAAGATATTTGTGAAAGTGTATAATGTTATTTACCAAAAAGAAAAAAAATCATTTGCTTTAATTTGAAAATTTCTAGCCAAAAGAAAATGCAACAAATTACATAGTACTTATTTCAATTAGCTGCATTAATTCGAATGATTACTTTGCAACTTATATAAATGTAAAAACAGTCTAACTTAACAATAATAAAAGTGAAAGATGGCTATAAAAAGACAGTGTTGATTATTTAGTCTATTTTTTTAAATAATGCACTGACTAGTGTTTGGCAATAACTAAGTAAAATGATGCACTAAAATAAGTAACCAAGTAATCGTTTTAAGTTCTCCAAATATCAGTGCAAAAAAATTATTAAAAAAGTCTAATCAAAGTCTACTAATTATTGGATTTCAATAAAATTCTTGATATTTAATAAAGGAAAATTTTAAAAGTTTTCCTTATAAATTTCAAGAATAAAACAAAAGGTATAACTAGTAAAAAAACAACCAATATTTAAAATATATCCAAACAATAACATGGAATAAAAAGAAAAAGTGGTTAAAATCAATTCTAGAAAGAAAAAAAAATAATTTTATATGTACAATAAATAATATATTGCTATCCATTTTTTTATTAGAAGGAAAATAACATTTTTTATCTATATGACTATCATTAAGTTTGTGTACATGTTTATTTGGACATTATGGCCAAATACAAAATTCTAAGGACCTACTGTTTGTGCCCTTTTTTCAACTGGGTAACTGCAAAACATCAAATACATAATTGGTCACTTGAAGGTCACTCAAGATCTCCAGAGGCCATCAAAATACACAATATAGAATTTCTAGCCAAAGGGAAAAATCTAATAAGAAAATACTGAGATACTAAATTTATTACACAGTATAAAAATATTCTTTGACTTTACAGATGGTAGGATAGTCAAAGTAAAATTAGACATCTGAAGTCATTAGAGATCATTGGAGATAGAATTGGTTTATAGCTTTTGCAGTGCACCTAAATTAGATTCTTGGAGATAGATTATTATATGAGAAAAACTTGGTCAAAAAATAGAATGAGTAATGCTGAGCTAGTATGTCAATGGATATTACCACAGTTAGAGTTAAAATAACTTTTTTTCAGCCAAATTACAAACTTAAAAGTCTATAAATGTTTTCAGACAAAACATTTATTTCTGTGTTATATTTGCAGCTATTTTTTTTTTCTCCTGGCAATGCCAGGTATCCACACCTAGTTTTTAATTTTTTTGTTTCTTATGCTACATAATGGAATTCAGATCAATAGATTCATCTAAGTCATATCCATTAAAACAGAAATGTAAAACTGTTCAATCAAAAGTAGTGATGGAGTGATAAATTATTATCTATAAATAATAAAGAAATGTCTTGGGGATAAATTTAAAATATTTTTTCAATATGGCTTTCTCCAGCTGATTTGCTTTTTTTGGCAGACTTATGAAAATTTATCTTTTAAATGTCAGTCAGTCAGTTATGTACCATGTGTGGTACACACTTAGACGATCATGTATCTTTCAATACATGACTGATGAGGTAGATTTTTTCCCCCCACGGTAGGTTGCCATTTCTTTCTGCGGTAGAACAGTTGCCATACAAGTCTATAGAACCCAGTCTGTCCTGCTATTTACCCATAGCTGGAGGAAGAAGAAGTGGATTCATACCTTTCCCAAGGGTATTAGCATATAAGTGAATATAATGGATTCGACTAGAATTCGAACTCAGCTCTCCGATTCCCCAATCCAAGCTGCTATCAATTACACCAGTGCCTCTTATCTTTTAAATGTAGCTTTCTTGAAAAAAATGGAACCCAAAAAGTGTAGTCTTTCTTTCAAGTTTTCTCCAAAGAGTATATTATTCCAGACATTGAACATGGAATTGTGAAATTAAGCAAAAACATGCAGTGCAAAAGCCAAAAAATAACATACAGCAGAAACTATTCTAATATTATAATTCACAGAAAATTTCCTAACTTGCTAAAATTGCTTGCTTTGGAAATGCTTTATAATTTACGTTCTTTTATATTTACTATTGCTTATATAGGTACTGGTACTGTTTCTAAAATCTATTTGTCTATTTATCTATCATTATTGCTGAAAGATTACAATAAAGAAATGTATTAGTATAACTAATTTATAATTTCCACGAAATGATTTTAGATAAGATTGACAACAATACTACTTTTGCAAGTAATAAAATTTGCCCAATAAACAGCAGACAGAACACAAAGCAATATTTAATTATGACAAAATTTCTCTGCATAATAGACTTTCTTTGCAGAATCTTGTGGTAAAGCCAGACAAGTTGGCTGATAAATACATTAGTTGAATTCATTAGTGTAATCTATTCATGATAGAGAAACTAAACAGAAAAATTAATTCACTATATCTAACAGGTGACTTGTTCAAAAAGTAACAGCTACACTTTATCTAATTTGACCTTATATAATGTAGTGGTAAGGTCCTAAAGGAAATTTTAATACTTTTATTACACTGTTTAAATTGCACTAAAATGTTCTTGAATACAAAAAGATAATTATGACAAAAATTGGATGTAAAATCAACATTCCTTAGCTTTTATCTTGTTCAACGTTTACAGATAAAAGCTCGCAAATCTTAATTTCTTGACAAATGTCACATCTATAGTTCCTTTTTCTAGAGTTAATTATGATTGAAGACAATAAAGATACATATTAAAAGCTAAAAATGAACCAATATTACAACTCACCATCAATGTCAAACATGGTGCGAAGCTCTCGTGTTAACAATTCAAATTTCCTCTCCAAATCATCTTCTTTCTCCCTGGAAAATATGAATACAGATATAAAATAAATTTAATAACTTTTTCAAAGTACATAGCAAAAAAATAATTCATTAGCAAGTGCAGTAAAATAATCTGTTAAAAATATTTGATCTGCAAAATATCATTTGATCTAAAGAGAAATCATTTAGATTTTATTGAATAAATTTCACTTCTATATGGTGGTGAATGCTGGACAATCTCCTCACATATGAAGAAGAGACTTGAAGCAACAGAAATATGGTTATATACAAGAATGTAAAGAATACAATGGACCAAACATTTGAGCAATATTTTAAAGAAAATGGAAATAAAAAAGTAACTTATGCTTAACATCAGAAAGAGACAGTTGATATATTTCTAAAACACATAATGATGAAAGGTGGCTTGGGAAATTTGATACTCACAGGAAATATTGACGGCATAGAGAAAAACAATGCATGACCTACCTAGCAAGTTTTAAAGAAAATGGAAAGAAAAAAGAAACTTATACTTAACATCAGAAAGAGACAGTTGATATTCCTAGGGCACATAATGAGGAAAGGAGACTTGGAAAATTTAATACATAGAATGAAGCCAAAATACAGCAATACACAGCATAATCTACTTAGCAAGTTTGAGTAAATGGATGGAGGAACAGAGTTTAGGAGATATAACAAAAAGACAAAATTTATTAGGTGCTGCATAGGGCAGGAAATTGTGGAGAGCCATGATCATCAACATCCTGAAGGCACATAGAGAATGTAACACTGTTTATTATCAGCTGCAGATATTCTTTTTCCAAAAATCATCATCTCAAATTAAGGCTAAAATATTCCTTATTTATTAAAAGTGAAATTTAATAAATGCAATAAATGATCAACGATATGAAACATAAAAAACATTTATTTGACTCAAACTAATTTAAAACCAGTGTTGAGAGCATAAAACAAAAAAAATGAGGAGAGAAATATATATATATATATATATATATATATATAGATATATATATATAGAGAGAGAGAAACAAATGGTATCTCTCTTTCTCCATCTTTATATACAAGTTTATTTCAAGTATGAAAGAAAAACTGGATAGATTATTTGAGAAAAATGTTTAGAATTAAATATAATCATGCTGGAAAATAAAGCTGTAATTTTGAAGGGAAAATTCAATTTGATGCCAGCTTCATTATTCTATCTGGTCTGTAACATGTTTTATCAGAGACCTTATTTATCAATCAGCCGAACTATAAAAAACAGTATCTATTGCCTTGTAACATACAAAAACATATACTCTTTTTAAGAGTATAAAGCAAAGATTTCATATTTTGCATGCATAATACCGAAATATATCCTATATTACTATAATTTCCATTTTTGTCCAGCTACTTCTTCCTGCCTTTTTTTTTCACAGCCTCAAGAGGAGGTTGTATGCTGTTCTGGTATTGGAAGCACTGAAGAGTTTTAGTCATGGGAACATTCCCAGCAATTCCAACTGTAGTCAAATAGTCCGTGATAATGCGCTGTGTGACCAGAGTCTGCTGTTTCATATGGTTAGTGAAAATTTTCTTACTGACCGAGAAACCACTCCCCTCTGAGGCCTGTATATGAGAGAGTACCAGCAATCTACTAACAACTATCCAGTTTTTTATATTCTTTGTGTCCAGATGATCTTCATGCTTCCTGAAATTCTTGAAAGCTATATTTCCAACAGTCTCTCTTCAAACTCTTTTGTACTGACTAATGATATCATCACAATTAGACTTGCTGACTTGTTTTCTGTCTATCATGTGGTAAAGACATCTTTTTAGAATGTCTTCTGTGACAATTTTTTTTTTTTTTTTCACAAATGGATCCAGGGTTCAGCCATGCAAGTAAACTTACAAGAGGGTATCTAAGAGGAGATTTTTCCAAAGTTTCTAATTGATGATGAACATTGTTGCAATTCTTCATGCAAACAGATTTTTTGTTGACACATTACTTTTTAGGATAAATTTTGCATAACCCTATCTGCTAGAAATCCACACTAGATCTTTGCAATATCTTTTTGGGACAAACACAAAATTCTTACAAATTCTTTCATTTTGGAAAACATAATTCTCTTTTTAGTATGCTCTTCCTCTACAAATCTTAACAGTTTCATAATCATGCCAAAAAGATCATCTGCAAGGAAAGGAAGCAACGATTTATTGCTCTGATCATTTATTAGAGCCAGTTGAATGTCTTTCAAAACAGACACAAAAATCTGCAGTTTCAGTGGAAATAAAATGTCATTCATATTTGACAGCACTGGGTCTGGACATTTTTTCTGTTTTTTTAAATTAAGTTCACAAATTTAATGACATCTGGCCAAATATCTAGGAGTCATTCACATGTCTGTACATTTTCTAGCCATCTATGACAGAAATACAAAAGTAAAAGAACAGGGTTGCCAGAGTGAACTTTCAATATAAAGCCAAGCATTAAAAGGCAAATAAGTTTTAATATAATTCATTATTTTTTTTACACTTACAACAAAAGCTAGAGATAGAGGTCATTATTAGCCTGTAAACTTTGAAAAAATAAGAATGTTATTTTTAAAGATGCATTTTCTATCCTGTCATCCTTCTTGTCTACATTTTCTTTGAGCCAAATTTGATTCTCAAACTTGTTGCTTTTGCCAACAATTTCGATAAATGTAGTTTACACAGAGATACACTTTGACACAGGATGATGCGTAAAGTATCTTTTTTTGGCATGAACCCATTTCCACCACCAACCCAACCTACTGACAAGATTGAATGAGATTTTTAATTTAAAATTGATATGTGGATATCATTTCAATTGTTCAAATTTTAAAAAATAATGATAAATTTTTCGGGACACTACTAAAATGAATTTTATTACTGTATAATAATTTATTATTTTACTTTCAACTAAAAATTCACTGAATGTAAATTAGATTTATCTTTAATGGAGGTTTTTACTTGTCTCTGATGCTTTTTATCTTTGCTTTTCCTTCTTTTCTTGTTCAGTGAGGGCAACAGCTAAGAGAAGACACACTTTCATATTCTTTCTCTTTTTTCTTTCTAGTCACTTAGATAAGAAAATACAGAAGTAACTAAAAGGTCATGACCTCATTCTAATCAAGGAAAACAACCACCATTCGCAATAACTGCCAAATATTACTGATGACTAAAAAAACATTGTTCTTAAAGGACAATTTCAGTTTGTTAAAAAGCCAAATTTCTAAGATTTGGCATTTTGACATGAATTGAAAGGCAGCCCAATTTAGAAAATCCCAGGAATTTTCAAGGAGCTTTTGGGCTATTACTATTTTTCCAGTACTTTTCAAGGTTTTCAGGATCTGTATGAACACAAATATACCAAAAAGTATATGATATTGCATTGAAATTAAATCTAAATGTACCATATAATTATAAATATGATGACCTGATAATATTTTCTTTTAATCATTTCTCCCCAAGCAAGGCAATAAAAGCACTAAGAAGCAAGGGGTTACTGGGTATGATAGAGGATGAGAAAACTTTAGTGAGTAAAAAAAGACAATAAAAGAACAAGATTCAGGAAAACAGGAGATGGTAATCGGCATTGCATTTAAATTTTTGAAGACTGTAGGTGACAGGGAAGCAAAAACTCAAAGAGAGTTTTATAGACAAGAAGTGTAAGAAAAGAAACTATTAGAATAGAACATATGGTTACATATAGCTAGTTCAACAGTAAGACTTAGTTGATAATTTAGTAGCATACTTAAATTGTTGCAATTGAGGCACTAAGTCCCCATTATAAATTTATAAGCACTTTTCAAAAAATCTTTTGATTATTCATACAAGTATGCTTATGTTTTAGAAATGCCTTATATAAAAAACATTGAAACAAAATATGTTCATGTTTATCTTTTTGCAAAAAATAATCACTATTATTATCATTATTTTAAAAATCAGAATTAAGTTATATTGTTCATTTAAAAAAAAAAAAAAGAAGAAAACCAAAGCACCCCCATCCCATAAAATAATGGACCTAAATGAACTAAATTGATTATATGAGAGAGACAAGATATTTTCTGTTATATCTACATACCTGAAGAGGGATAATTTGTTAATAATAAATTTAATATACAGGTAAAATAAATGATCTTAATTATAATACTAAGATCTTTTCTGTTAATTCATCCCAAATAATGTAAAGTGCCTTATTACAAATATTAATTCACCAAGAAATTATAAATTTTAAATCAAAGTTTTTTGGGTTTTTTTTAATTAAATTTTAGGCACTCTTGAAATTATAAATTTTAAATCAAAGCTTGTTTGTTTTTTTTTTTTACTGTAAATTCCAGTATGAATTTCATGGACCCAGAAACATCAGCTTACACACAAACAATCGAAAGTATCTGGTGGAATGCCAAAAGGAAGAAGTCGTCCATGTTTGGGACATCACAGAATGATAGACTCTTATGTGTGAGAGTTTGTTTGGAAACATAAGACAAAAATAACAATGAATGCTTTTATGAACAAATTTTAAAGGACATTTCTGAATTTTGGTGTGAATTTTAGTAAATATAAATTCTTTATATTTTGGGTTAAATTAACAGAATGGATCCATATTATTACTCAGACAAATGTTTGTTAGAAAATAACATTTTTAAATGTTAAAGGGGTCAAAATAAAATAAAAAAAGAACTAAACAAAATGTGTCTTAAATTTCAACAAAAAAAAATGGTCAATTGTTTCTTTCACAACCCAATCATAGCAGAAATAGTAAGATGATAATATGATCATCTCAAGCATAACCTATTCTAGCACAGGCCTCCCCATCAACTAAAAATTGGCTTTAAAAAGTCTAAAAATGGCTATCATGAATATTAATCAAAACAGTCATTTCTTTTATTTTCCTTTTCTTTACTTTTAATCTATTGTTTTTATCAGACATGCATGTCCCAATTGCATCACTTGTGTCCTTTTCGTTTTCATTTCCATGTTTACCAAATAGCCTCTCTGCTTCAAGCCAATGTCCAACTTGTGATACAGAATTTACTCTTAAGCTTAAGTTGATCCAACAGTTCAATATTTCCTCAGCTGTCTTATTTGTGCTACAAATTTGAAACACGTATTCATTCACTCACTCATTCTCTCTCTTTCTTTTTCACTTTTCTTTCCTCTTGTAAAAGTTCTGGTTTTTCTTCAATCTTGGATCAGTTTTTTTTTTTTTTTCTGTGAACCACTAACAGATGTTCACTGACCTCTTTCATATTGACATGTATGCAGTGGTCTACACTACATGAAAATATTCTCTGAATCAAACTTCATCCTACCCCAACTTCCATCTTATTGCACCCAACCTCAACACATGCCCTGTATTTTGCTACTTTTTCTTCCATTCTTAGAGTTTGCCATTTGTGAGTGTGTGTGTGTGTGTGTGTTTTAGACAAAGATATACAATTGAATACAGGCATTTTTACTTTGGTCAATATTAAATATAATTTGACTTTAACTGGAAGAAATATGTCTTGACAAAGTTGATTCTTTCCTTTTTTAAGTTTCATTCAGAACTCATATCATATAATATGAAACTAAGTATTAAAAACAATAAATCATTTTGTTAGAATTAAATGTTCAATGACTATTCAAAATGTAATGGGAATACTTTTAACTATATGCAATTATGCAGCGTTCTCTATCACCACATACTAAGTTATTTTTAAAATTCAGAAAGAATGTAAATAGAGGATTACTTAGGCTAATATTGAAAAAATATAACTTTTTTATTTAATCAGTTTCATCTCATGCAAGGCAATAAAGCCACTATGACACAAGGGGGCTACTGGATTTGAAGAATTAAGAACAGAAGCATTAATAATTAGCGGGAAGAGAAAAAGAGTAATCAGGACAGTAAATAGTGATTGACATTATATTTAAATTTTTGTATATTAAAGTTGGTTGGAAAGTATGGAGTCAGAAGGAAGTTCCACAAGAGAGAAGTGCAATAAAAGAACTGTTAACACAGAACTTATGACTACATCTAGCGAACTCAACATGTAAATTGATGAGATCTCAATGCCAGTCTAGTTTTACACTTAAATTCAAAAAGTCTAGGTATGTTAAATCTATAAAAAAATGATTTTGGGAGAATTTTTTGTCAGGGGGAAAAGAACAAATAAAATTATCATAAATTGTAATGCTTAGTTAATGAAGGCAATAGACAAATTCATTATTAAACTGGCAGCTGAGATATAGGGTGCATATTGATTAATCATGTTTTAAGTGTCTAATTTGTTTTGGTATTTTCATATTTTGCAGAAACAATTTTGACAGAGTAATATGGCTGAAGTGGACACTAAGATCACCAGACCACACACCCATGGATTTTTTTTTGTGGGGCATTTGAAATCAGTTGTTTATCAAATGCACCCAAGAAATATTGAGGAACTTAAAGAAAGAATTAAATCTGAATGCAGTAAAATGACAGAGGAAACTCTCCGACATGTTAATGAAACATGTAGACACAGAATTGAAATGTGTTTTGAAAAAGACAGAGGACATTTTGAACAGCATGTATAACAATTAAATAACTAGTAAATAGAATTTTCATGTGTAATTATACTTTTAAGAAATTATCACTATAGTGTGTGACTTTTGCCTCAGCCTGTATATATATATTTTTATCATTTCACCCCATGCAAGGTAGTAAAGCTAGTAAGATACAAGAGGTTACTGAGTGTGAAAGAATAAGAAAAAAAAGAGATTATTAAGGAGATTAAAAAAATTGATCAAGAAGACAATACATAATAATTGATATTGCATTTAAATTTTTGAAGATCAAAGTTGCCTTGAAAGTATGGAACCAGAAGAGTGTTACACAAGCAAGAAGTGTGAGAAAAGAAAGTGTTAGTATGGAACTTATTGTTATATATAGCTAATTCAACTGCAAATTGATGAGACCTTGTTGCCAATTTAGTACTGAATTTAAATTCATGAAGTCCAGGCACCATAGTAAAGAGTTAATCTGAACAATTACTGTAAGTAATTACAGAAAAGGTACAGAGAAGCTAGGTTACAGAGGTAGAAAAGTGACTGAAGCTGAGATGACAGGTCAGGACTGATAATATTTAAGGTTCTTCTTTGGATTTTATCAAGAATCACTGAACCATATGTGACAGCAATATTCAAAGCCTGGATAAATGATAGACTTATAAATATGTAAGATAAACAATTTTTCTTACCAGAATCTAACATGATACAGTGAAGCAACTTTCTTAGCAGCAAACTTGGAATAGATTCAGTATAATCTTTCCACTTCATGTCAGCTGAAGACTGTTAGCCCGAGAAGGTGCAATGAATCACTCTCCTGGAGGCTAGCATCAGCCATGCTGAGGGGAGGTAGAATGCGATCTCTCAGAAGAGAGATTCATAATAAGTGGGTCAGGTGTATTATTGAAGTGTTATTATGTGACTTCTGTTGGTCCAGTAAAATGGAAAATCTGTTATGGTTGTAGAATCAAGGCTACTGGTGGAATACTTATATAAAATCTACAATGATTGCTATCTATATTGCTGTGATATTTTTGATTTTGTTGAGCCTCAAATAATCCAAGATATACAATTTGAAACAATTATTCATTAATCATAGTAATTTAGATCACAATAATTAGATCAGTATGGCTGATGCTAACCTTCAAGAGTGACCCATTGCACTTTCACAGGCTAACACTTTCCACTAACCTGAAGTGGAAAGATTATATTGAATGAATTGTGAGGTGTGCCCAGAGGAAAGTTGATTCCCTGTGTTGTGCTAAACAATTTTCTTGCCAGAATCTGTCTTACATATTTATAAGCCTGCAATTCATCTCTGCTTTGAATATTACTGGCACAACTTGTCTGGTATTTCTGCTATACATTTAAAGATTCTTCATAAAATACAAAGAACAGGAATTAGGAAAGCAGAAGATAATGACTGACACTTCATCTAAATTTTTGAAAATCAAACTAAACTGGAAAGCAACAGACTGGAAGAGAATTCCACAAGCAAGAAGTGTAAGAGAAGAAACTATTAGCATAGAACTTATGGTTACATCTAGCCACTTTAACTGGAAAATGATAAGATCTTGCAGCCAATCTCATACTGCACTTAAATTCATAAAGTCTAGGAACCATAGAGGAACATTCATTAGAAGAATTACCATGAAGTATTTATAGAAAAGTTACAGTGAGAAATTAACTGAAGCTGAAATGCCAGGTCATGACCAATAACATTGCAGATTCTTATTTATATTTTATCAAGAATCTCTAAATATATATCAGAAGCACCAGACCAAATGTAGCAGCAATATGCAATGCATGGACAAATGATAGACTTATAAATGATATAATATTCTAAAAGTTACTAGAATATTGCAAATTTTATTTTTCAAGGATTATCAAAACTCAATAAATCCGCATAACTAGTTTACAAAAAAAAAAGAAAAAAAAGAAGCTCTTTCTAAATGCCTAAAGTGACCAGAGATAACAAATTTGTTCAATAATATTTCCTATCAATAAAACCATTTAACGTAATCTAATTGTGCTGAATGTAACTTAAACCAAAACTTGCTATTAATTCTAATTATCAACTTTTACGAAAAAGATGTGTCAACTAGTTTGGTAAGAATCTTTTAAAAGGCAACAAATAAAACAACAAGAGAGATAGATTTGTAATAAGTAAAAAAAAACTGAGTTCTTTGTACAAAAAAACTATAAAAAGGTAGAGACAAGAAAAAACAATAAAAGATAAAGAAAGAATGAGAAGAAAAAAGAACAAATAGAATAAGTGTCTTTGTAATAATTAAATATAAATGAAGTAGATAGACAGCAGTTGTTCTGTTGTTCATATATTCACACGTTATTAAACAGTACTGAACATAAAAAAAAAATTGATGGCAGGGAAGAGACATCATCATCTTGTAACTCTGTCCCAGAACCCTTTCCAACACAGAAGAGCAGAAAAGAGACAGTTGAAAACACAGTTACGAAAGATGTTTGCTAAAACATCTTTACTATTGTTGCTAATTTACTCTGCATCCAACATTTATATCAGTTGAAAACCATTTTCAATCTCCCTTTCCATCATTACCCACCCTACATTCAGTCACCGATAGAAAAATGAAGAGCCACAGTCATTTACAGTGATCAATAACAATTGATCCTTTTGCTTCATTCCTGGTCATTATTATTCATACGACCTCTTGATTGACCAACACACAACCTCACACCTCCTACAATCGTCTCTATAATATTCACCCAAACCCATCACTTTCCCCCACTGTTTCCATCACTGCAATTCAAATTACAAAGAAGGTTCACACCTTGTCTCAACAGAGGCTCTCTTGGATTTTTCTTCAATCAGTGGTGGCAGAGGGATGAATTTTCAATTTTCATCTTTTGTTTAAGTTAAGGAGGGTATGGGGGGTTGAAGAAACAGAAAGGGTGGATAATATAAAAGGCAGGAGCATGCAGCTAGGACAAAGAGGAAGAAAAAGATGAGGATGTTCATGAACACTGAACCCTTTTCCTTCTCTCCTTTTCTTTACCAAGAAATCTGAAACATAAGTTACAAACTAACTAACCTCATTGGGACTTGTTAGCTTCTTCAGCAAGAGGTTGGTCGGTGTGTATAAAGAGGCAGAATGAGATAATAGAAACAAGTAACCAGTTCAGTTTTTTCCCACAATTTTAATATCTTGTCCGCTCACTAAATACACAACCATTGTTTGAGAAAGACAGAAACTTGATCTAGTCTGAGGTTAGTGGAGTTTACACATAAAAACACTAATGAACATTGTGTGTGTGTGGGGGGGGGGATCACAAAACATTTTAAATGTAGCTATATATAAAGTGGTCTATATATGTAAATGCATTATAAGTGTCCTTGCATATGTTTTGTGTCTGTATATGTTTTTTTTTTGTTTTTTTTAACTATATACAAACATATGTATACACATGGAAATGTTTATGCACTGTTGTGTTTTTGTAGATCTAAGTAGGTATAAACAATGTCTGTGTTGCTTCTGTTCTTATATCAGCATTTTAAAAGATAACTGTGTGTATGTTCACAGATATAGTATTTTCTTGTGTTATAATTGCCCAAATATATACAGAAACTACAGGCAGCCAAATAAATAAAAAGAACACACGTGAGCACATGCGCGTGCACACACACACACACACATGAAAACACAATAATCTCTGCAAATTTAATGAAAAAGATAATGAAAGAATAGAGAAGAAAGGAGAGAAGAGGAAAGGAAAGACCAAAGAAGGAAATAAGAAAAATGATAAATAATAATTGGAAATCTTAAGTGGTCAGAATTAATTTGAAATGTGCATGAATTGTTCATTGTAAGACTCCCAGTGTAAACTGTGGATGGCTCTTAAAATTGGAGAGGGGATGGGACTTGACATTATGACTTCCAACAATCGAACTCACTTAAATTAACATAAAAATCAAATGTGGTAGAGAAGGATTCCATTGAAAAAAGAAAAGAACATTGTCGCTCTCAAAGGGCTAGGAAAAGAATATTGAGTGTTCATAAGTGGTTGAATGTGTACACACCCACACACAGATTGAGGTAGTTTGTGTATCTTTGGCCCATATACATTTTATTTTGTTTTTATTATTTGTTTATTACTCAAATTTATAACACATGCTAAACTGAAAATGTATAAGAACTTCTATATGAGTATGTATGTCTGTGCATGTATGTAAATAAAATTTCTGCTGAGGATCTAAATTTATACTAAAATTAATTACCAAATAATCAATGTGAAACACCTGCAGATTTTCCCAGACAAAAATTTTGACATTATTTGTTAACACAGCATCACTAGCTAAAAACTGGTGGTTTTTGATCTTATAAGTCTAATTTGTCACCCCGGCCTCCAATAATCAATATTACATCAAAGTTAGTATTCTTAATTTGCATATCAGATTTTGTTTACTTATTTTTACTATTGAAATTTGATAATGGAACTTAAAATGTAGATATTGGAATTACTAAATTTATTTAAATCATTATTGTTATACAAAATATGAAATTAACAATTTATAACAAATGACATATAAGGAAGATAATATAAAAGTAGATACATAGATAAACATCTTTTCTATTTTTTTTTTTTTAAAGAAAAAGTAGGATCTGGGTTAGCCCACTTGGCTTTGCCAAAAAATGCTCATTAGGGTGTGTTCTTTAAGTCTATAAGAAAGCAAGTATATTCTTTCTCTCTTTTTCCTCTTGCTTTCAAATGTAGTCAAATGTAGATAAAGAGCAATATCACTGGGTTACATTTACTTCTTTAGTCATCTGTTAACTGAACTCTCATACAGATATACACATGTGTCTCACGCAGACACATAACAAGCATATTCTTATATCTAGTCTTCAATGTCTTTTCCTTTCATTTCAATTATGTACACATGCAATTACTTTTGTCAGTACATGCATATAATTGCTGCTTGTTTTAAATTCATTGTTTTGTGTTTCTTATTTTACCTAACTCATATGAGTCCACCAACATTGTGGGAAAAATGTTCTGGGAGAACATAAATATCAACTATACAACATACATACTTATATCAAAAGTGTAAAATTTCCCAACAGTGGTGACTTATTTTTGCCCAAACATCATAGTAACCCACAATAAGGGTGACTATATTTAAGATCTAGGTACTTCAAATTATATAACTAAACCCAATTTTAACAAAACAGAAATGATAAATAAATAAATAAATAAAAGTTTATTAAATAATGTAATATTTGATTTTATATAGTTCTTATGTCTATATTTTTTTGTATTTTCTTTTGTTTTGTTTTTTTACAGGAAATAAAACTTACTTTTTACATAGATTTTTTTTATTATATAATGTATAACAATGATGAATATGTTGATTCTTCTTGGCAAATGTATTTTAGTTTTTCAAAGAAAAGATAAGTTACCTTTTTGTTCAGATGAACAAAAACCATTTCTGTTTAATTCACATTTCAATTTTGTCTTTATAAACACAAATTATAATTCTTTGCCAGTTGTTATTCTTGCTCAAGGGAAAAGGAATTTTCTAAACATATTTGAGAAAATTTAATCAAGAAGAAGGAATTAACCAATGATGATGATATTCAAGTATTTTCCTGATCATACTAGATATTTGGTAGTCAATGTTGAGGACTGAATGATAGCAAATCACCAGCACTTTTCTTAGTATCATACAGGAGACTGTTCAACCATAACTCTACATTGGATTTCCAACTCCTCCAATTTTGATTCAATGCTTTTTGGCACATATTATCATAGTCACAATTCTGAACCTTATAGCCTAAATCTTTCTAAGCTACTGGGGAAAGTTTTGGTATTTCTCTAATTGCTCACTCTTCTTTATAACTATGTCATAATCTGACAGGTTTTTCTTTTCTCTTTTATTCACAATTACTAAGTTTTGCCTTCTTGTTTCCGTGCTTCTGACAATTTACCCATTGATGAATAAATAGTTGTCTAAATTATGCATAAATGAAAATAACATTTCATTTTAACAGATATATTTACCCAAATTATACAAACCTATCTTGAAATATTAAAGAGTAAATTTATTCAATAAAATTGTCATTGACTGCAATTATGGTCTCCAGACAACTTTGGAATCTCCTGTAACTCTTCTGGACAGTCTCTTTGATTAAGTTGGTGAATGCTGCCATAATCCTTGCTTTCAGTTCATCTTTGGTGTTAGAAAGAGTTTTGTTGGTCTCTTCCTCAACTGCACCTCACACATAATAATCAAGGGATTGCAGCATGGGGAGTTAGGTGGCCAGATGGGTGATGTGGTCAGAGAAATTGTCTGACAGCCACAACTAGGTTCTCTTGCTTGTGCAGCATGATGCAGAGTCCTGTTGTCAGATAAAGGGTTTTCCAGCAGCCACCCTATTGACCCAGGGCAGCACTACCTCCTCAAGTCACTTGATGTAGGCCTAGTCTGAGGCCCTAACCAACAAATTTAGGAGTTTGTTTCTTATCAGAACAATCAGAGTGAGTTTTCCAAGCTGCAGTATCTTTGTAATCACCATTAGACTTATCCAAGTCTTCCCGAATCCTCTGCACTGTCCTCGAATTGACACCCAGACACTCTGAAATGTTCATATTGGAGCTTCAAGCACAAATGCCAAGTAGTACAGCATGCCATTTCCAAATTTCTAGCAGAGTGAATTGTATTATGGTGCTCTTTTTCTCAGACAGTGCCCAAGTGATCTTACTATACTGTGCAGTCAACAAAATCAAAAACAACAAGCATGCACAAAATTAAAAATATAAAATGGTGATAATTAGCCATTACACCCTGTATGTAGTGATTAATCCCAAAATATCTTCTGTTTGATTTTTGTTCTTTTAGGATTGTGTCTGCTTTGTGCATTTCTACAATTCCCAATGTAGGATAATCAATGGCCTATTGTGCTTTATTTTATACACTTTTTGGCCCAGTTTACTAATGTTATATGATTTATCATTTCATAAATCTCTCCTGCTGTTTAATGTAGGTTTTGCAAATCTTCACTTTTATGTACTTTGTCCTAATGCAATTGTTCTGGGTTTCAATCAAGAGAGAATTCTATTTCTCTCTTCAGGTTTTCTCTACACAGCCAAATTTATGATTTTTACTAACAATATTTTGTGTCCCTTAAATTTCCTGTACAGTTTTTTTTTCTAATTTCTTTCTTTTTACATTCTTTACTTGTTATTTTGTTCATTTCTTGTTGCACAAGTTCAGGCATGTTTTATAATGTTCTCATTGCATTTTCATATGTATTTATCAAGTCCAGTGTTGATCAGTCCTCTCCCACCTTCCTTAATACATTTGTGTCATCTTTGAAAAGTAAAGTTTTGTGCATTGGTCATGAATTTACAAGTCAATCAATAAATTGATGTGAGTTTCTCTTTTGTCCACCTAAAGAATGGTCCTGCATATTTCAGTCCTACCCAAGTTTTTATACCCTTTATCATTTCTCTTTGAGTTCAATTTTAAATATTTTCCTTACCCTCTTAACCTTTATTACTCTGTATGTGACTTCATTTGCTGTACAACTTTATCATGTCACTGAAGGTGACTGATCCCTGAACAATAGTATATTTGAATTTCATCATTGTATTATCATATCCTGCTATGGCAACAGAAAACAAATGAGTGAAATTAACAATAAGGTTAATGCAATTTAGAGGTCTTGCAAAATAAATGCAGTGGAAAGAGAAATAATATTAATAATGCAGAGTGTTAAAGATTAAGATATATCCTTTTTTTTTATCCATTTCATTTCTTCCTGGTTTATTGAGTCATATTCAAGTGCACAGTGGTGTTTATAGAGTTCCTGTGCTATTAATGACCTTATTTTATTTTTATCTAACACATAAATTCTACTTGTTACAGATCTTCCTCTATACATTACTAACATTTCATGTGTTTATCCAAAATTCCATTCTGATATAATCAATGAAACTCTTATGTATGTTAATTTTTGTTTAAAGTTCTTTCTTATTCTTAACCAATAATTTTATCTTCCCTGTATATGAGATGGTTGACATTTTCATCAAGAGAAAAAAATCTGAAAATACAGGATGACAACAGAATCTCTCCTGGAGTTCACAAAAGGAATACCTCCCAAACATAGCACACAATTCTCAAATTTTTGTTTGGTGATGGTAATATTTTATTTATTTTTTGCTTGGATAGACATTCTAAATTCTTAAGATATATAACATATACAAATATTGTTTTTTTAATCTGCTATTGTTATCATTTCTTCTTTTCTTTACCACTTGAAATTTTGCATGACTCTTTGTATCTAATAGAACACAAAAACTTATTTTTTTTATTATTATTTTGGTTTTGTAAACATTTCATGCAACAGTTCAAAATTATTTTTTAATTAGGTTCAAAAGTCAGTAGAAAAATATTTTAATCTTAATTTTTGCCAATTTACTATTCCTTATGTATAAGTTTAATAAGTTATACTAACCAACTTTGTACAATATAAAACAGCATTTAAAAAAGTTAAACTTATTCCTTACTCTTCCATGATTCTGGATATTTCATTATCATCAACCAGTGAAAATGCAAACCATTTGAAAATAGAAGATACAGATATATTTGTGTAAAAGAACAGATTTAATCAAAATAAAATATTCCTCAAATGCTATGCTCACTATTTTTTATTAAATGTTTGAAAATTATCCTATAATGTTTAAAAATTATTCTATAATTATAACAAACCTTTTGAAAATATGTCTCAGTCAAATAAACTCCAGATTCAGACTATTCATTTTCTTCTTATAATTTTCATTACATTTATTTGTACTTTTTCAGAATGTATTTCAACATAATTGTCTTACATAATTTTAAAAGATCGTATTGTTTAATGTTTATTATTTTCCCTAAGTTATAAACTCTTGAGTTATTATATATATATGTGTGTGTGTGTGTGTGTGTGTGTGTGTGTGTGTGTGTGTGTACACTATAAATTAAAATTCTAAAATTTACAAATTTTGAATTAATTTCAATTTTTTGTATCTCATTTTCTACTTCAGGATTTTGAAATAGGTTTTACCCTACCAGTATATTAAGAAAAATGTTAATATTGAATTAAGATTTTCCTTTACATTGACTTTTCAAAGACAAAATAACTAAGGATAATTTGGAACCTTTTTATAAGAAGACAAAAGGTAAAGATATGAGATAAGACTAAATGAAGAAAGAAAAAACAGAACAAAAGAAAATAAGAGTTAAAGTGATGAGGGCTAACAAAAAAAAGAAAAAGTTAAAAGAAAAATATTAAAAACAAAAAATAAGGAAAAAATAAAATGCAAGAAAAAAAAACAAGCAAAACAACAAACAGAAAAGGCATCATCTTTGCTTTAAGATAGAAAAGTTGATCAAGTCTATAAGAAACCTGTCACAGAAAATTTCTAAGCATATTAAAAGTAGATGTTCCTAACTTGCTCTGCTGTTTATCAATAATGCCTAATGTTTGGCAGCCAGTGTTACTGGCACACACCAAATCAGCAGCAGCAAAAACACAAAAGAAAAAAAAAAAAAAAAAAACAGGGATAAGAGAAAGAAAAAGAAATGGTGGCTACAATTCTATTTCCATAACATTGGAAAATGACAGCACCACATATAGATTCAATTTCCAGAAGAGAATAAATGTACTTATTGATCGAATGTGGCAACAACAGCTTGTGTTGATATAGTTAGATAAATCTTTGGGGCTTTTACCCTTTTTTTATTTTCTTTATGAAAAGCTGTAATTCTATTAGGTATGTAAGTAACCTTCTAATAGTTTTCTTTGTTGATTTCTTTTTAATGTTCTTTCATATTTCTTTTTGTTACTGTTTTTTAAATCCTTTATTACAAGTTAATAATATTATAAAATTTTATGATGAGCCAAGATGTAAATTAAATTATTTATAAAGAGCAAAACATAAAGAGTGTGTGTGTGAATGAGACTATAATGCAAAAATATACTGAAATAAATAAAAAAAAAAATAATGTAAAATAAAAACAAGGTAAAAAAGGAAATAAATGAAATAAAAAAATAATACACTATAATAACAGCTACAGAAACAACAACAAAAATAGCACAAAAAATTCCTTTCGCAAGCCTTAAATAGTTTGATTTTTTTCATATATAAAACAATGGGATATTCAGAAATATTTGGAAAGAAAAATATCTTAAATATATTTTTTTTATATATTTCATAATTCTGCATTTAGATTTCTCTCTCCCCACCTTTAAAAATAATCAGATAAATATTTTAATAAATTTTTTGCATCTGTGTTACAAGAACACAGAAATAAATCAAAAGATTAAAAATGAAAATAAAAGTTATTAAAACTAAGTTAAAAAGAAAGAAGAGTAAGAAGCAAAGTATAAAATATCTGAATACATTGGTGAATATTTTTGAGTAGATTAAAGTGTGAATGCATGTATATATTAGTGCATACACATATTTGAGCAAATATACTTCATACACTTTAAAATTACAATATCCATTGTAAAAATAACACAAAAAGGTAAGAGAGATGAGAAATTAAGATAATAATCAATTTAATTATCACAATAAAAAAAAGTTATGAAATTTAAAATGATAGGATGGACAAACAAGCAAAAAAAAAAAAAAATGAAGTTTATTTATTGTGATAACTAAAGGAAAAATAATTTGGTAACAACAAAAAATATATATATATATATATATATATATATATATATATATATATATATATATATATATATATATATTATAGTAATATCTTGTGTATATATATATATATATATATATATATATATATATATAATATCTATAGTAATATCTTGTATATATATATATATTATAGTAATATCTTGTATATATATATATATATATATTATAGTAATATCTTGTATATATATATATATATATATATTATAGTAATATCTTGTATATATATATATATATATATATTATAGTAATATATATATATATATATATATATATATTATAGTAATATCTTGTATATATATATATATATATATATATATATTATAATATCTTATATATATATATATATATATATATATAGTAATATCTTGTATATATATATATATATATATTATATAATATCTATATATATATATATATATATATATATATAGTAATATCTTTATATATATATATATATATATATAATATCTTGTATATATATATATATATATATATATATATATATATATATATATATATATATATTATATATAATATCTTGTATATATATATTTATATATATATATATATATATTTTAGTAATATCTTATATATATATATATATTATAGTAATATCTTGTATATATATATATATATATATATATATATATATATCTTATAGTAATATCTTGTATATATATATATATATATATATATATATATATATATATATATCTAATATCTTGTGTGTATATATATATATATATATATATATATATCTTATAGTAATATCTTGTGTGTGTATATATATATATATATATAATTTATTTGTTTAAACATTATTTTTAATGTATACCCATGTTTGAGTAGATGCTGTTTTTATTTTTTTATTAAGCAGTATATTTATTCATTCCATCTACCAGCCTGAATAATGTTTGATCAAGAAGTTCTTCAGAGCTGAGAGGTCAAGGCAAGTCAGATCAAACAATGGTTTCCCCCTGTGGATACAGGTTCAAATCCTAACAGAGGACGCATATTTTTCTAACAAGATTTCTCAAATATTCAGGCTGGTAGATGGAACCAAATAAATATACTGTTTAATAAATCAATAAAAACAGTGCATAAACAACAAATTAAAAATATGTCAGATTATTAAATGAAAAATTCATTCCTAAAATACACCTAAATAAGATAAAGAACAAAGAGAAAACATTTATCAATCTAACATGTTTCACTTTTATTAAAGCTTCATCATAGAATAAGATATGCAAGAAATTCTGGTATTTTTACTTTTGTGTCGTTTGATTTTTCATTAGTTAATCATGTTTCACATGCATTCAACTTGTTACATTCAACTTGTTAGTATAATTTGTGTCATTCTGAATTGAAGGATAGATGACATGTCCACTTGAAGTTTAAAGAAATTAACAAATTATATATATATATATATATATATATATATATATATGAAGAAATATAGTTTTAAAATGTGCTATATTTATGGGATAAAGTGCTCAATTTCAGAGATAGAGCATGTGTAAATATAATAGTGAACATAGAAGTCAACACTTAGGTGATAGTCTGATTCATGCTAGATGCAATCATCAGGCCTGACGATTACATCTAGCAAGAAACAGACTGTCACCCTAAGTGCTAACTTCTATGTTCACTTTTATATTTATATATATATATATATATATATATATATATATAAAGAAATATTTATGGTTTTACAGTTAGGCTTGAAATCTATAAATTTCTGTCAGCTTTCCAATGTATATTTGATCCCAACTCATATATATATATATATATATATATATATATATATATATATATATATAATTAGTATAAAAACATTATTTTTAGTGGGTACACATGTTTGAGCTGATGTCCCTTTTTATTTTTTGGACTAGATTAAAATTCCTTAGTAAAGAAAAAAGTCTCTCTGAACAAGAATCAAACCTGTATCCCTTTTTTCCATCAGGGCAACTGTTCCTATGACTAGACCATGATGCTATCACAATTTGACCATTGAAAGCCATCATGATAAAACAAATTGGTGGTAACAGCATGCTTTGGCTATAGGAGTAGTTTCCCTGATAGAGAAGGGAGATACAAGTTTGATTCTCTCAGGAAGCACATTTTTCTTTAGCAGAACTCATCAATCAATATAGGCCAGTTGATATGTATTTCACTATTTAAGAAAATAAAAATAGGACATCTCAACTCAAACATATATATCCACTAAAAATAACATTTATAGTAATAATAAATAATGTTGGACTTTTTTAAAATTCCATTTAAAAGTTATATATAACTTAAAATAAAGAATATGTAACATTTCAATATATATATACTTACATATATATGGATATCAATGTATTTATGAAGATAATAATCAAATTAAAAAAAAAATACCTCTAAGTAATATTCTATTAGCAAATAAGAATTATGAAAAATTTTATTAATATTTTAATGTTCACATTCTCCTTACATGTAAATAAACACTAAAATATCAACAAAATTATCCATAACTTTTGTTTGTTAATATAGAAATTATTATCTACAAGAATGTTTTTCAGTTATACTGAATGATCTTATGGAAAAACTTTAAAAGAAATATAGAAGAAAATAAGAATAAACCTTAACATAGATGTAATAGCAGAATAAATTTATATTACATTTAATGATGAATAATAAACCTTTAAACTACATTTATACTTGAAATATCTACTTTAAACTAATCTCTGTGTATAATAATATTAAAATTTTAATAATTAAAATAGCCAACACAAAAGATTTCAGAGGAATATCAAAAAGCTCTACGAAAAAGGATCATATATGTGTGTGTGTGTATATATATATATTTATATATATATATATATATATATATTTTTGAACAATAAAAAATATTAAAAAATTAAAATCTTCAGACACACTGGGTTGTAGATTAATATTCTTTCGTTTTTATTATTATTATTTCATTTAGATTCCTCAACTAGTTTCATGGCCATCATATATTATTTATATATAGAGAGAGATAGAAAGAGAGAGAGAAGTCACCAAAAATAAATCCTAAAATCAGGTAAAATATTTACAAACATAGTAGAAAATAGATTATAAGATATAAAATGAAAATTTTAAGTCAATCATTGTGCTTTAAGTAAATTTTCCAAATCTTCCAGTTTGTATTCTTCCCAAAACAAATGAACAAGACTCTGCAACAGGTAATGGTCAGTCAACTAAGAAATAATAAATCTATATGCCATCATCTCTAAGTCAATGCATTTATATTTCCTTTTCTTCTCTAAGTAATTACTTAAGTAATGACATTTATCAAAATGTATGAACTATCTCTATATCAGATGCATGTCTATTTCTAGTAATATTTAAATTAAGACTGTTCACTATGAAAAGATATCTACAGAAAATGATTTTCCATACACCTTGACATGCATACATTTCATTGTAAAAACATAAAATGCAGTTTTAAATTTTACCACAATTACTGAAAATTTATGTAATATACTAATTGTGAGAATGGCGAATTACACCAATATAAATTTTTTTAAATTGAAAATTATTAGTATTTGTAGTAATTGCAATTGTAATTACATTGGTATATTTTTTTTAATAAATGATATAATATTAATTTTAAGAGATGTTTGGTTTTATTAATATTTACATTGAATCTGTACAAAAATAAGTGACTAAATGTTCTAGATGTATATATACTTTTGTTCTGACTGTAGTATATATTTTTCTTAAGCTTAATTATTTTTTTAGCATTATCATTTTTATAACTTCTATTAATATTGTTGATATTGATTTCTCTTATGTTTATTATTGATTCTAAAATGTATTTGTCATCATTATCAACATATTATTTTCTTAGTTGTTTGCCACTGAAATTTGAACAGGGAAGAGCTAATTTGTACAATAAACCTATTTACCATGTCCTAACATCTGGTATTGTCATCTAAAAGCCTCACAGTAAAACAGTGACGATAGATTTGATTACTTTCATAAAAGTTTATTGCAAAATAAAACTGAAGTAGAATTAAACAATGAACATACATACATACATACACACATTTTATATATATATATATATATATATATAAACAACCACAAGAGATAACATGTCTGTTACAAGAGAAATAAAAGTTAAACCAACAAAGTACAATAAATAATAATGTCTAATGGAAAACTGATTTATTTCAAGTGCAACCACAAATCTATAAAGTTAAATAATTTTTTTTAAAAAATCATTATTTTTATTTGAAATGCTACATCAACTTTGAAGATGAAAAATTGACTTAATGGAAAATGGAGAAATTAATTTCTCTTAGATCTGCTTTGGTCAATTGAACTTATATGGAATTAAATATTGAAAGCAAAATGTCTACCTTTCTCCTTTACTTTATTAAAGTTAAATATCAGTTTTCTTACACATAACTAATTAGACATATTTATTTTAGATAAAAGAATGCATTAATTCATTCTATATTGTTAAGAGAAAATAACAATATCATCTAGCAGTTAGAAAACCAATCCTCATAATTTTAGTCAAGAGCCAGAATAAATTTAGTAAAGAGTTATTTATTTGAAGAAGATTGCTTTAAGTCATTCAATAGATAAATAAATAATTGATAATCCCAAACAATTTGTTGTTTCATTTAACTTTAGTTAAAGTAGCTATAGCCAAACTATAAAAAAAATAACTCATTGATATAAAAAAAAAAACTATTCCCAACATTTGTTATGAGGATTGGAACTGCTCATACAAGAATAATTCATATATAATGAAGAATTATATACACTATTTACATTGTTCAGACTATTGTTCTCATTTTTGTTGTTATATTCACAATGTTTTGGCTATTGTATGCTCCTTCTTCAGTTAATTGGAATTTCAAACTGAACCCTTTATTTTGTCCACCAAAGTATATTGTTCTAGTTCCATGTGCCATGTCTCTTCTGGATATCTCAGTTTCAGTTATTTTCCCTTTTAGTAATTCAACTCTCCAAGTTTGATTTTTTTTTTGTTTTTTTTTTTTTACCTTTGTTGTGGCTAGGTACTGAACTCACAAGTACACCTGGCCAATGGATAAAAGTGTTTGTTGAAGTAATCCAGCTACTTGACCCAAAGAGTTGTGTGTGTGTTCAAAAGGAAAAAAAAAGAGTTGAGTTAATAAAAGGGAAAATAACTGAAACTGAAATATCCAGAAGAGGCATGGCACATGGAACTAGAACAATCTACCTTGGTGGACAAAATAAAGGGTTTAGTTCAGAATTCCATTCACCTGAAGAAGCATACAATGGCTGAAATGTTATGAATATGACAACCAAAATAAGGACAAGAGTCCAAACAATATAAATAGTGTAAATAGTTACAATAACTTATCTCAGAAATATAGACAAATATAGAAAAATTATATATGAATATTAGAATGAGAAGATGCTAGGTATTATAACAATTATCAACACAGATTAAAGGAAATTGGCAAATTGAGATCAACTCTTGCTTAAGGTTGATAATGCTCACTTGGAACTCTCTTTATTCAATCTGAGTTAAGATCAAAGTATTTCTTTTAACTTCAGTGATCAGACAGGAGGTAAAGATAGGAAGACTGTGTAGCACCAACCATCCAGATACAAAGGACCTATCTTTCAGCTTGAAAAGTTAACATTTCATCTTTTTTTTTTTTTCTTGAACTGGAATAGATAACTATTGATGCAAGTGAAGAAAAGAAATTCTCATCCATAATTTAGAAACATACTTACTGATTTTTATATTGCAGGTTGAGAATTCTTTATCGAAAATTCTTGGAACCGGAAGTGCTTTAGTTTTCAGATTTTGGAATGTGGGCTGTTTAATTGGTATACAGCATCTATAAAATGGGGCAGCTTGGGAATGAAAACCAAGTATAAACATGATATCCTTTTATATTTTCAATGGATGTATAGTATACACCTTGCCATGGCTACATTCCATTTTGTTCTTCTCCTAGACTGGTTACTATCAACAGCTTGAGAGTTTAGTTAGTTTTGCCTTGCTATTTAACCACAGCTTGTAGGAGAGGGTAGGAGAGATGTGTTCATACTTTTCCCAAGGGTATTTGTGTAAAAGTGAACATAATTAACTTTGTCAGAATTCAAATTAAACTCAGTTGATTACATTTTTCTGAGCTACTAAAAACAATACCTGCGTATCTAACTATACATACTTTGTACTAATGCTCCACAATAAGGCATGAATCCATATACTTTGCTCTGTACCACAGCCAGACATCTTGACAAAAAATATTGTGTCACAATAACTGAAGTCAATGAAAACTTGGGTAAACTACTTTCACATAATTATCTTTTTACTCAGTCAGAGTAAAAATTTGTTAGACTCATTTTTTATTTTTACAGAGTTCTTAAAACCAGAATAATCCATCACTCTAAGCAAAATGAATTTTCTTTTGATACAAATATACATCATTCTGTGATTAATTATTAACAATCAATCTGATGGAAAAGGTGATATGGAAATTAAGAATCTTTACAAAAACAAATGCACACAAAATAATAATAATATCTATAGGTGAAGACAGTTGCCCAACTATGTTTAAAGACAACTGAATCTCAATTTCATATCTTTGATATTTATAACCTTTAGCACTCTGTATTATTAATATTACTTCCCACTACATTCTTTTTTCATGCCATCTCAGTCCTTATTGTTAATTTCACTCAAACTTCTTTTCTGTTGCTATAGCAGGATATGACAACACAATTATGAAATTCAAACACACTATTGTTCAGGAATCAGTCACCTTTAGTGGCAGGATGAATATTTTGCACAGTAAATGAACTCACAGAGTGATAAAGGTTAAATTAAAGACAATCAAGATGAAAGCAACAGTCAGAATGAAACAGTGTATAATGATTGTTCCATTGTAGTTTATTAACTTTTTGCATCAACTGTAGAAAAATTGCTTCATAATCCAGTCATTAGTGATTTGAATAAAATTATTTTTGCTTTTTCACCCAATTAAATATAGAAAGAAGTATGCAACTCTTTGGATAGTCAAGTTTTTAATTTTTGTTTTACTACCCTGAAGCCATTGTGTCTTTCTATGATATCCCTATTTTTTTTCTTTTAATTGGGTAGAATGAACAAATGTAGCATTACAAAGATTGAATTTAAGAAAATCTTGAGGATGATGATAAAAACAATTGAGATCAGGACAACAGTCTAAATGCAACAGTGTATATTTATTGTATCTTTAAGTCAATTTATAGTTTATTAATTCTTTGCAATAACTGTGGAAAAATTGCTTCATAACCCAGTCATTAGATATTAGTCATTTAAATAAAAGTATTGCTTGAGAAGATTCATTAGGATTCTGACTTTTCTTCCAGATCAATGAACCTCTTCATGTCTTTAATATGCCAAGTGCTTTAGTTAAGCTAATGCTGATTTCAACACTATGTGAAACTGACAACTGAGAGGCCTTGAAAAAGAACACAGTAGAAAGGGAAGTAATATTAAGAATGCTAAAGGTTAACATTTTTGCTAGTGTATTCTTCAGCCTTCTTCAGGTTTTATTTTGTTGCATTCAGTTTTTGTAATGCTCTTTCTGTTCATTCTAAACAATAAAAAAGAGAAATAGAGATATAGAAATGCATAATGGCTTCTGGATAGTAAAACAAAAATTCAAATATTTTTACTTTTGATTATTTCTTTCTATATTTGAATAGGTGGGAAAACAAAAACAGTATTACAAAAGCTTAAAAAGATCAGAGAGTAGTGGTTAAAGCACTGAGAATATAAAAACAACTGAGATGGAGATAACTGTTCATATAAATTAGAGTTTAATGATAATTTCTCATCTTAATAATTCAAATAAATATTTTTCATTTTTTTTACTTGAACTGTTTGTACAATATAAGCATTTTAAAAGATACAATATTGAATTCATAATCATCCATTTTAGATTTAAAATATTCTTTTTTGCACTGATTTCTTCAAAACTGAGAAATGATTTTCTATTTTGCACACTAAGCAATAAACTTCTTAAATGATGGAAAAAGCAATTTAATAACTTAAAAAAAAAACTTAATAAAATATGTATTAAAAAGAAAATAAAAATGAATAGTGAATAAAAAGACAATATCATCAAAAGAGTTTTGAATCTTCAATTCTAACAATGTTTTATGCATATAGCAATGCAAATTCTTACAGATATAAAACATGCAACTTTTTCTATTCATATAAGAACAAGTCATCTGATCCAATATTGCCAAAATTAGTAAATAAAAAGCTAAAATCTCATTTTTTTTTTTATTTGGAAAGTACAGGGTGCCCAATAAGAAAGACACAAGACAACCATTGAAAACTGGTGACGAAAAGATTGATGCAACTGAAAAAGTAAAGGAAGAATTTGGGCACATTTTGTCAATCCTTATGTCAGATGATTTTCTTTGAAAAGTACAATAACTTGATGCTCAAAATCAATAAGTTGTTTAGCCATTACAAGAAGGACAGAACAAAAGACAAAAGTTGTCTGCATATAACATTTAAATGTGAGTCACCAGATCAAGTAGCAATGAATCAATCATAAAAGAACCAATCAAAGTTAAGTAATTACATGAGAGTTGAATGATTATTCAAGGTTATGAATATTTAAGAAATTTATTCAAGGTCAATTATTCTCGAAAGATAAAACATCCCATACACAAGCCACCAATCTGCTACTGGGTGGCATGCCACTAACATTTACTGACGGTTGCCTGTTGTCAGACTACCGACATATTCATATCAGCAATGTTACCACTGGTAATCCACTAGAGGCCCACCAGTGGCTGTCACCAGAGGACTGCTGACATTGCCATCAGTGGCTTGCCAGAAGGCCACTAGCAGCTTGCATGTAGGGCATTGATAATAAATTTGCCACTTTTTTAATGGGCACCCTGTATTAAAAAAAAAAAAAAGCATATATCTATATCTATTAAAATGAAAAAAAAGAAACTACTGAAATATTCAATCTCAACAATTTCCTTCTTGTTATATGAAACTTTTGAAAAATTACATTGAGGAGATTGTAGAAATAAAATTAACATTTCTCTATTAAATATTTAGCTGCATACATTTTGCAACAGTGTGGGCTCTACATTTACAAAAATAAAATACTTGACAAGCAATAGGATTAAAATCTGTCAGGCTCAAAATTAATTCTTGAGTCAGTCTTATCACAACTGATAAGAAAATTGAACCTATTCTGAGACATGAGGGGAATAGACATCTTGCACAATTAAGCTTCTCAAATATCATATCACCTCTGCTTGAATTAAAGCAATTGTTGGCTTACATTGTTAACATGATCAAGAAATTAAATTAATGGCTAGTTAAAGCCAAAAGATGTTAAAAATAAAAGGATTAATTTGAATATGGATTGTGATGAGATCATTTAAATTCTAAAGGACTCTTTTATATCATGGCATCTTTGAAATTAATCTGCCTTTTCTCTTAAAAATATTTATATTTTGCAGTTTTATTGCTGTCGTACTTGTTATATAACCTTGAATACACTTGAAGAACTGATAGTTTGATATTTGTATCATGTTGGTATTACAAGAATCACAAGTTTCAGACTAAAGAGAAAATTAAAAATGTCCTTTACTTTTGGTTTGAAATCAATATCTTCACTTAAATGTCTAAGATAGTAATCAACTATAAGCCTAACCTGTAATATATTACTACTAAATGGTTGTAGAATATCCATAAATATTTCACCTATATTACTACTAAGAAGTTATAGAACATGAATAAATATTTCATCTATTTATATATATATATAATTTATTCTCAAATGATTCTTAAAGAATACAACCATCTGGTCATTTGTATAAAAAAATTACAATCAAGTATATTTTGGGAGAAAGGTAATATTTACGTTGAAGATCTAGAAGTCGTTACTGCATTATATGTTGAGGTTAATGAATTTACTAACTAGAACAGACTACACTAAATATAATTAACTTCCTTGTCATTATGTTTAAGTGAGTAAAGATCATATAAATTTATTTAATGTCACATGTTAAAAGAGACTGAAAATACTTTCTTATAATAGCAATTACTACCACTATTTTTTTCTTAAAAAATCACAACATATAACTTTAAATGTATAGGATAATTTTAACATTTTTTTTACTTTTATAATTTAATGAAGAAATTTAAAACATTTCTTGAACATGTTAAACTGAAAATCCTACATTACTATTATAATTACCTGATTTGTGTATATTTTGTTACTGCATCACAGCCAAAACAGCACATTGTAGCACAACTTTATTAGCAGAAATGTGGTTCTACAGAAAGACACTGAGGATACCATGGACTAAATATGTGAGCAACGATGAAGTTTTAGAGAAAATAGAAACAAAAAGGAAATATACTTAACACCAGGAAGAGGCAGTTGAAATTTCTGGGGCACATCATGAGGAAAGAGGGATTGGAAAATCTGATACTTACAGGACAGAGGAAAGCAACATGTAACATACTTGATGAGCTTGAGTAAATGAATGGTAGAGCAGGTTTGGGGAGAAATAACAAAATGCAAAACTTATTAATAGCTACAAGGGACAGGAAAATGTGGAGGGCCATGATTGCCTACGTCCTAAAAGGACACCGCACATAAAAGAAGAAAGAAGACAATTTAAATGCTCTAACTTGAATAAAAGGGCCAACAGTTTCCAAGTAATTTTCAATTAAGTATAAACTGATAAGGGAGATAACTATTAACAGCTAATAAGAGTCATTTCCCTTGACTTGTCAGCATTCTTCTCTATTAGACATAGTGACATACTAGCAATGATATAATAATAATAATAATAATAATAATAAAGACTTGATAAACATTTACAAATAATGGACATCAAGCAGAGACCATAAGAAGCAGCAATTAAAAAAGTTTATCAAATAAGCCATAAATAGTTTTCATGCATAGGACATTTTTGTTTATATGTAAAAGAATATCTCAAAATCATTTTTAATTTATTTAATGCATAAAAATAAAAGCTATTATCCTTGAAAATAAGTAGGGAGTCATCTTCATACAACAAAAATATATTATTTGAATTAGAAGAAAATAGAATTGGTAAACAAAATTCAAATTCTAACTAAGGCTACTTGTATTCCCTTAACATCTTCATCTTTGGGAAATGTATAATTCCCTTCCTGTATTCAGTCAATATCTTGCTTAACAAATAGTTGGAAGATATCTTACTTAAGTTAAAATGTCTCATCAGTATTAAGTCATAATAATTTAAACAGAAGAAAGAATGAAGTACTGGGCATCTCTCATAAATATATCACTCTCCCAGTAGTATTAACAATGTGATATAGCCATTGTCAAGAAAAGTGAGCAGTTAGTGATTACTTGAACTATTAATTCCATATTCAGATGAATATAAAACTTGAACAACTGGTCCTTTTTACTTTAATAGAACTCTAAACATAATACATGTCATAGATCTAATACCTGCATGAACCTTATTATTCAAGTTATAGAGTCAATATACTGCTAGTTGTGACAGTATTTTTGGATGAACTGAAAATTTTTAAGTACATAAAATATAACAATAAAAAATATAATCAATCATTTCCAACTTCCTAACAGCAAAATATCAAAAATTAAATTACTGAAAGTTGATATAAATTTCTATCAGTCTGTACATTTAATATAACATGCTAAAACTACCATTTCAAATGGATTTTCTCCATGTTTATATATATATATATATATATATATATATATATATATATCACACATATACAAACAATTACACTTTTTATTAAAATATATATGTATGTACATTGAGAGAATTGATTTTTTTTTTTAATTTATTAAATTCATTTTGAATAGTGAATCAAAAGTTATATATAGATCAGATTCAAGTAACTTTCCAGTACATATTACTCAAGTTCTGTTGAAAGCATAAAACTCCGGATTTCTCAATTTCATTATTCGTTGGAAAATCTTAAAGTAAAAGTGGCTTCCAACTGTATCGATAGATCAGAGACAAGGATTAATATCATGACAGTGCTGACATTATAAATGTTGGGAGATGATCTCAAACTCTGAAGATTTAGACAAAGATATTGGTCAGAAGAATTTATTATAAGATTAACCCCATTTTTCAAAATTCAAAAACATATCAAAAATTATTTCTGGTTTCAGAATATATATATATATATATATATATATATATATATATATATATATATATATACTTTTTAAAGACTTCTGAAAAAATACAACTGATTTAATCTTATAGTAAACTAATTTTGCATTGTAATATACAGACCATATTGCATATATAATATCTTTCTTAATTACTCATGTCTAAATATTACTTAAATTAAGTATCTTATCTTTACAGAAATCTATGATAGAATACATGCATAGAGTATATATATTTTTATGTTTATGAGTGTGTGTGTGTGTGGGGGTATATATATATCAAGAAACAGACTTATATTGCCTTTTACAGATCTAAATTCTATTTTTTACACACACACACATATATATATATATATATAGATAGATAGATAGATAGATAGATAGATAGACTTATATTGCCTTTACAGATATAAATTCTATTTTTACACACACACAATATATATATATATATATATATATATATATATATATATATATATATATATATATATATTATGAAATGGACTAAGTCTGACTATTATTTTAATATATTTATTGTTTATATATTATTTTTATAGATACAAATATTTAAGTAAATGCTCTGTTTATAATAGACAGTATTAACTAAATTTATCAACCTGAATGCCCAAAAAATTTCTTGGAAATTCAGGCTTTTAAATGTTGTTAATACTGTTTATCATAAAGAGAGCAGTTACTTAATTGTATCTATAAAAATAACATATAAACAATATGGCTGGTGTATTCTACCCCCAAACCCCCCAATTAAGGGAAGGGAAATCTGTCTGGGGTTGCTGGGCATTGCTTTGTGATCCTTGCTAGCATGCTAACATTTGCTTTTGCTACCTACATTTATATGCATTACAAATGAAACTAAGCATAAACAATTATTAAGGGATGAAAAATTGTGGTGGATTCTGGGGTATTTTTTTTTTTTTTTGGTCATTTTAATTTGTTTTTCTCATGCTAAGTTTTAAAAAAAAAAATTATGCATAATGTTGAATGCATTAAAATTATTCAAATTATTTTACAAGAACAATCTCAAGTTGAAATTGCCAATTGATTTATTTAAGATGTAATGATCTGTTATGACATGTCTCTATATTGTATTTATTTTCATATTGTTTAGATTTTGTTCGCATATATCACATATGGTCTATCATTGTACATAATTATAAAAAAATTTATTTTATGAGTACTACCTAGAGTAGGTGTACCCATGTCATAGATTGGTGGGGGAATAAGACCTTTACATTGGCTCTGTGTGTGTGTGTGTGCATACCCACACAGAGGGAAATGTGCATGTGTGTTTTTCATTGACTGACAAGGTACTTTTGTTTATTTTTTCATTTCTTTTTGTGCATGTACACATATTTTCTTCCCTGGACTTCATAAGAATACTTTATAGATAAAAACCATAATTTTTTTTATATATATATATATATATATATATATATATATATATATATATATATATATATATATATATTTCCATATGTAATCAGAAAAATTAACAGTACATAGAATAAATATTACCATCAAAAAAACAGATAATAAAAATTTTAAACAAAATACTTTCATAAAAAGAATATCTGTATCCTCTTCTGTGTAAATAAACAAAATATACTATTTACTTATTTTTAAGTTAAAAACTATTATAAAACAAAAGAAAACTAACAGCCTAATATAGATATTTTTAAAAGTATTTCATTGCATGAGTTTACTTACATTATATATCAAAAGAGTAAAGAGCCATTTGACTTTTTTAAAGATATCTAAAAATGTTATACACTTGACAGCCTAATTACCAATATAATGAAAAAAGTCTTAAAAGTAAATTATTTTAGCAATAGATATGACTTGAGTTTACAAAAAATGCTTAGTTAAATAGGAATAGTTAATCTTAAATATCTGACGAAATAAAATATATTCAAGAGTTGATAATTTAGAACTGATATAAATTAATAAGAATTTTCTATGCCTTGGCCCACAATCAATTTAAAAACATAAAAAATGTATCTGGTTTTAAGGCAAAGGTTTTTATAATTGTGTAATTCAATGCAAAATTAACAAAAAATACTTTAACAGAAATAATTTCCAACAAATACCAATAATTTTAGTTTTAAAACAGTTTCATCAGTTGACTATTTACCAAATATCCATTACAAAGAAAAATAAGTATTATTAATATATTATTTACACAAGAAAATTAAACACAAAAATCTTTTCTGAATATTTTCTTATTTTCAAATCATGTTTCTCATAAATTTATATTTACTCAAGGGATCTAATTTAACTCAGGCTAAAATAACTTCTAAGAGGTTACTCTTTACAAAATACACTTATACACGACTTATGAAATATATCTGTATAAATATTATTAAAAGGTAAACTCAAGCACATATATAACTGATTATACTAAAACAATTAACTAAATTTAAAAATAAAACTAGCTGAAATTAACAGATTGTTATAATAATGACAATTAATCAATACAGAAATTACTCCCATTTTTGTGTAAATTCTTGAGTAGTTAAAAACTCCTAAATATTATATAAAGTCAAAGATAAGAGTATTTAATGTTTATATTAGAAAACTGATATTCTTGGAAAATGAATGAAAATCTATTTCCTAGGAAAAAAAATTATTTGTGCTAATAATCGTCATTTTAACATCAATATTTTCTTGTTAATTTTTCAGATAACAAATGCAGTATTTAATTTTTTTTTAAGAAATATTTAGCTTCACATTCATGGCAAAAACAGATTAAAACAATTTTCAACATTTGTCTATATTTCTGTGTTATGTACCTATGAACACGAATGGGTATGTCCAATAAATACATTGGACACTATTGTAAATGGGTGTAATATGCTGTCTAATAAGACCTCTTAGTGACCGTTTTTGTGCCAAGTCATATTTGCAATAATATTACCTGGATTTTTTTTGTGATCTACATTTTGTTCTGTTAAGTCTGTTTTTATTTTACTTTTTCTTACGATTTCAATTTTGAACTGACTGACTTTTGAAAAGTTTTTGATGTTTTTTCTTTTTCATTTTCTTACCATCCCCATTTTTTCTTTTTCTTTTTTTCTCTCCTCTCATTCTTTTATTATTAGCTTTCATTTATAAATTAATATTTTCCGTTTCCTTTTTAATTTTTTGTAATCCCCTACTAAAGTTTATCATTTTTTTTTTATTTACGTCAGACTTTATTTTTCCATTGTTTATGTTATTGTGTATTATATCTTTCTTTGTTTTTTGTTCCCCTTTTTAAATATCCGTTAAGTCTTCTGTGTTGTACTTGTGAAATATTTTCTGTACATATTTGTTTTAATTTTCTTGTATTTGTAATTTTTGTCTAATCTGTCTTTTTTTTCCATTTTTATTTTTCTTCGTTAACGGCTTGGTATTTTCAACAGCCATATTTGTTTTTGTGATTTGTTTGTTTCATATTTTTCTTGAACTTTCTTTGATTTTCTAGTCTTATTACTATATTATTTTATTGTTGTTTGACTTTGTATTTTTTACCTTTTTTGTACATGTAGCCTTTTTTGTATATAGTCCTTTTAAAGGAATTTCATGATTGTTTTGTATATTTAATTTTTGTTCGCTCTTTTTTTAAGTTAAACGTTTTATTCTTTAGCACGTCTAACTGTCTCTTTGTATTTGTTTTAGTGATTTATTTATCATTTTATTTCTTTAATATTTTATTTTTGTAAAAGAAAAAAAGGAAGGAAAAACAAAGGCTTTAAGTGTTTTAAAAAATGGCTCCTAAGAAGGGTGTTAAAAAGAATTTATTAGGGACCAAGAAAAAAAAATCTGAGCCACTTGATAAATCTGAAGAAAATAAAAATACAGAAATAGTTAATGAATTGTCAAGTATGGTGGCCGATAATGGACAAAAAATTTAAGAAAAGAATTTAGCGGAAAAGAACCCAATTTTTCATATTCCAGTTGAAAGTATGGAAGCTGAATCAGGCCAAAATATCCAAACTAAGGAAAAAAATATGGAAGCTGAATCAAGCAAAGACTCTTCTTCAAGAAATGACCTGACACCTGACAATACCAACAGAGATAACAAAGTAGCGGTTGGGGGATGCCCTCTTGCTGGTCGTCCCCACCTAAATGCAGCATCAACATTACGGAGTTCCTTGAGAAAGCTAAAAGCTTGTTACAAAAGATGGGATCTTGACAAATCTTGAGAAACTACAGAAGGTTGAAAAAAGAATTATGTTGGTCTTTGTGGTGGACAAGCGTTCGCACAAAATTTGTCGCTCCACTAAAGACACCATCCTAAAGTCATTGACATCCCTGGGGATTAAACCACAGAGAGTCATTAAAGGCAAAGGCTTCTTCATGTGGGACATACTGTTACCCACGCCTGCCGACTGTGAAGTAGAGAGCACTCAGGACCTAATAACAAAAGATCTAATACTGAGGACTGAATATCAAGGCAGACATAGGAACAACGTTTCAGTTTACGAGGTCCCTCCTCAGATTGTCGGTGAGCACTTGGCCGCCTATCTGTGCCAATTTGGCCAGATACTCAGTGCATCCTCCAACAATCGGACCGGGGGAAGGAGTTTTGAATTGATGGTGGATCAATAGTTACAGGTCGAAGACAGTCTTGCTGGAAGTGCGGACAGACTGGTCACCTGTCCTTTCCCTGTCCAAAGATGAAGGCCTCTCGAGTTCTGGCCCCCACTGGCTGGGCCTGTTGTTTCCATCTCGCCTGTAATGGGCATGCCAACAGCCGGGACTGGTGTGGTAATACCCCTGGTTGGGTCCGTCTCACAGCCCCCACTCCCTGAAAAGTCTTCACCCACCGCTAGTGTGTTTGTGGAAGAGGAAAAGGGGGAATAACAGGTTGTTGGTAAAGCTAGAGGGAAGCTCCGGGCAGTGGGTCCTCGTCCCAATGAAGCTCCAACGGGAAAAGACACAAACAGTCCCACTCCCTCAAGCAGTGTTTCCCCGACCAGCTATTCAGAGAAATTAAGACAACAAAAACAAAGATATGAACCTTCATTTGAGAAAGCCAAAAAACTGTGCCAACTCAAAGAGTAGCTTAAACTAAACAAAGGAAAAAAATCTGGCACAAACTCCTCGGCACCATCTTCCTCATCAGCCAAACATCACATAATAACCCCTCCTCCAGTCCTAAGATCTTCATCTCCATCTCCCACAAAAATGACAACATTGAAAAAGGTCCCCCATCTCAGTTTTGCCTGGAAAAGACCAAATTTCCACTAGCACCATTAGCTCTAAACCATCCCCTGTCAAAACTCCTGCAGCAACACCAAAAAAGACTGAGAACACAAAAAGACAAAGAAACCCTTCACCTGAAAATATAGAACCTTCATCGCATAAAAACCCAAACCCATATTTAACACAGGGGAAGACGTGTGCCAAGTCTCAAAACAACTAGAGGACAAGGCCCTGCAATACTCAAAAAAAATGAAGAACATTAAATCTCTAGTAAATTTCTGGAAAATAAACAACTTAGACATTGAAGACCTCAGAAATTTCACCAAAGCTAAAAGGGTATTAACTGTTATCAGAGGGGGTGAAGCAAATTTGGGCCATGGTCGCAGAAGCAAATGAAGTCTTCGGCATGTTTCCACCCATGGCATGTTTCGATAACGACACTGTAAAAAAATTGCAACAATTTTGTTCAGGGAGGTTCCCTCTTTTTGTTCACCCTGCCCTGTATAGAGCGTTAAAACTGACTTTCCCTCTGGATATTGGCAGCCTGTCTCCCGACAGTACCATCAAAACTGAGATGGGAACAGGCTCGATGGTTGAGGCCATTGGTGTCCTTTCCCCTGTCCATGTTTAATGCAAGAGAGCAACACTAATCAGTTTCATTATGGCTCCCTGGTTAGCTAGTCTGAATGTCCGAGTCCTGAGGGCGGAGTCTTGCAGTATGAGGTTCCTTTGTGATCTTCAGCGTCTCGGAGTGAGTGTTTGTTGTGTACAAGAGACCCATTTATCTACTCATGACTATGAGGACATTCTGTCTAGGGGGGTTCTCCCTCTATTCAGCATGTTTTGATGGTCATTCAAGATATGTCTCTTGGCTAGTGAGCAAGTTTTTGAAGGCTGCGTGTACTCTTGTCTTCGCAGATCCGGTAGGCAGGCTTTCTGTGCTGGATGTTACCATAAAGGATAAGGCTCTTCATCTCATTAGGGTTCATGCGCCCAATGTTCATTCTGAGCGGCCTGCTTTGTTTCAGCAGATCAAGCCATTGTTGACAACTTCTTGTTGTGTAGTTTTAGCAGGGCATTGGAATGCCGTCCTTGACCCCGATATAGATCGTGTAGGACCAAATTCGGGTACTTACAACCAAGACGTGAAACCATTTCGGGACTTTATCGACAGGTTTGATCTTGTCGATAAGTACCGGAATGAGCACCCTCGGGAGGTAGTTTGAACTTGGACAAATAGTGGCAGCTCAGATGCTGGGGCTATTTCTAGCTACCTTGACCGAGTCTTAGGAGAGTCGATGTAGGGCTCTTAGGATGTCCAAATTTTCATTATATAGTTTATGCAGACCATAGGCTTGTCCAGGTCCATGTAAACTAAGGTTAGGTTGGCTGGATACTGAAAATTAAACCGCTCACTATTTGGTGAGCAGGATTTCTGGGACCAGCTGCTACTAATGATACAAAGGGAATTGACAGGGGCGGTTGTTGGGAATGCCTGGTGGGACAATTTAAAATCGAAAATTTGAACGTTTGCTGCTGATTTTAGCCGTTGACTCAATCTAGATAGATTAGCGGCGCAAACAGCTTTAGAGCAAGAAGTAGATCAGGTAGTGAAATCCCATGATAGTGGGGAAATAGCCTTAGCTAAGGCAGAGTTGTCCTCTTTGCTTATAAAGAAGGATAAAGCTCTGGTAGTTAGGGCTAGGTTAAAAAGAATGTCCTCTGAGGTGACAAATATGGCTGCTGACTTGTGTGCAGAGAAGTCTTGGAATGCATCTCAGTGGCATATCGTGTTTATCACATTGCTAGATAAGCAGACAGTGACTTCAAACCCGGGCATGTGAGGCTTTTCATGATTACTTTCATGAACTTTTCACCAGGGAGCCCAGTCTGAGCCCTGCTCAGTTCAATGCCCATTTAGCCGACTTCCCCTGTCTTGAAGCAGCTTCCCTACTTGAGGCAGTTGCCTGTTTTTGTTCCTTTGCTGGAACTGATTTTCAACAACTGGATGAAGCAGGGGTCTATACCTCAGCACTCCACCAGGGGTGTGATCAAGTTGCTATGCAAGGACAAGAACGATGGAGATGGGATAGGTAATTTTTGCCCCTCAACTATGTTAAATACAGAGTTAAAGTTTTTGGCAAAGATCTTAGCCAACCGTATGCAGGCTGTCCTGTCTAGTCCGATTGGCTCCAAACAGACTTGTGCTGTGAAGGGTAGGACTATTCAAGACAACCTTCATATGGTACGCTTGATCATTGAGAAAGTCAACAGTGAAGCTGCACTGATCAATTTAGATCAGTCCAAGGCCTTCGGTAGGATTGACCATCGATTTCTGGAGACTGTTCTTTTGGTGGACGATTTCGGTCTGTACATTCGCACCTAAATCCGACTTCTGTTTGCAACTCCCTGTATGCTGGTGGAGGTGAATGGGGTATGATTGGAGCCTTTCTTATTGTCTCGCTCCATTCATCAAGGTCGTCTGCTTTCGCCTTTGCTTTACGTTCTTGCATTGGAACCTTTCTTTCGCAAGTTAAAGGCGAATCCGGTCCTGCACAGAATTTCCCTGCCTGGGGCTACCACTTCAGCCAGGTATTCTGCCTATGCAGATGATGTTTCGACTCTTGTGTCGAGCAGAGCCGAGATTGATGAAGTCAGCAAAGAGATCAGTGGTTATGAGATGGTGACAGGGGCCAAGATCAACCACAATAAGTCTGTTAGCTTGTGGTTGGGTGCTTGGGAGGGAGTTTTTCTTCCTGGACCTTTCCTCTGGACAGATGGGCCAATCAAGATACTCGGCGTCTGGTTCAGTCCTGATATCCAGTTGGAAATGAATTGGTTGGAGGTGTGAGGGAAGGCCGAAATCGCAATTAATTTGTGGTCTCGGTGGAATCTTTCCTTGAAGGGGAGGGCAGAAGTATGTGTTTCACACATCTACCCAATTCTCCTTTACCAACTATCTGTACTTCCACATACCACACTAATGTCATTAGTAAGGCTCTTGTTCTATTTCTTGTGGAGAGACAAAGCTACTATGGTATCTCGGGAGATCTGTTGCCTTCATCCATCTGAAGACAGGTATGCCTAGCATGAAGATTCGTCAATATATGCTTCACATCGGGTTCCTAGATCGAATGTGTCGTGAATCGGATGAGGAGAGCGCCTTCTGCAAGGAAGACAACTTTCCCATCCCTGAGAAGTGTCCACTCGAGCAAGGAGGAGGCCCATCGTTTGCCCCGAGCTGAATGCTCCTTTTATCGTGAATATCATATTGCTCTGAAACATCTCTTATGAGTGTCGGATGGCTTCTCCAATGTCCAGGCATTGTCTCGTAGAGCATTATTTCAAGTGTTAGTCGGGGGGGGTGATAAGCTGATTGGCGAGTTTGGTCTTATGAAGCAGAAGGCTCGCTCAATAGGACCTTGGGCACCCGGGTTGAAATGCCTCAATAACGATGAGGCTTCACTCACCTGGCTGATGATTCATGGGGCCCTCTGGGTCACCAAAAGACTTTGTTCAGCAGGCTTGGAGAAATCTCCAAACTGCCATTGATGTAGTGGGGAAGTCAAGACCATTGGTCACGCCTTCTTTCATTGTAGGGTGGTAGCACTGTTGTGCAGGTTTGTTGAAAGTCTCATGGTTCACACACTGCGAGGAAAGTTCTTTGTCCTTTAAGCCAGTTCTGTTTGTAGCAATGTGGTGCCACAGATGATGAAGGCTGAACAATATGTGTCTTTTGCTTAGTAGGGGTTATGAGAGTCGTGATTTGGACAATGTGTAAGAAGGAATTCTATGAGGGCGAGAAGTTCACTTCTTCCCAACTGATCTTGTTCTTTAAGCATCAGCTTAAAGTCAAGATTAGGACGGAAAAGCAGCAGCTCACCTCATCAGAATTTGGCAAAAGGTGGGTGACTCTTGCGCAGTTGTGTTGAGTAAAAGGGGCTGACCTAGAGTGGCATTTTGATGCCGGTTAGGCATCTGGATATTGTTCTTCCTGGGTTGAACTTGGGCAACCCATCCCAAAATTAGGTTAGTGTAGGTTTTGTTTTTTGAATCTTTAGTTTTTTCCTTTTTTCCAGTTAACTTAGTTAGGGTGTACCTGCTCATTGTCCCCGTTTTTTTTCTTTAGTTTAATTCCCCATCCCCTCTATCATTAGAGTGGTCAATGATATCAGTTCTCTGGTGAATGCAAGGTGATTTTCATTTTTTCGCCTGTATGTGTTTTTCGTTTTCTGTTATCATGTTTGGATGAGTGCATGTCTGTGTGAGTGCTAGGGATGAATGAATGTTTTTTATACTTTATAGACCCACATTGCTTTCATCCAGTGAACTGATGTTTCTGCCACATTTGAGCATTGTGGGAGGTTTTTATTACTAACAATGATTTTGTTTAGTTTCTTGTAAATAGATTAATTCATATTGTATATACACATTGGGGATCTTTTTAATTTGATGTTTTATTCCCCTACCCACATATGACAATTTGTACATATAGGGACTATTTAGGATTTTCATTGAGACAATGAGGTATTATGGTGGATGAAGTAAGAAAGGCTAGTAAGAATGTGTTTTGGTGTTAGGAATATTGTTTGTATGCTTGGGTCAGTGCTTGTGGCTAGCTAAGTTTAAAATTAAGACAGATGAAGACCGTCCTTTTCCCTTTTTTAGGCCTTGTGCCATATTTTCTGTAATTTTACAGAATTAAATATTGTAATATGCTGTCTACATAGTCCATCACTAGCAATGGTTTACTTACTTCACATCACTGGGGAGTATTGTATTTTGTTGATGCTATATATTTCATCTCCAACCTCCATTTTGGTTATTCCTTATTCAGTAACCCTTCCTAGGTTACAACATTCAGTATTGTAACTATTTATACTGTTGTCCTCAGCTTTATTGTCATATTCACGACATTTCATCTGTTTTACTCTCTGGCCTTCTTCAGGTGATATATGTTGAAATTTTGAACAAGGTAGATTGTTCTAGTTCCACGTGCCATGGCCCCGTGGATAAAAGTGTCAGTTGAAGTAATCTATAGACTTTACCCAAAGAGTTATGAGTTCAATACCTGGACACAACAGAAGGAGAGTTGAGTTACTAAAGGGAAATAACTGAAACTGAGATATCCAGAAAAGGCATGGCATGTGGAACTAGAACAATCTACCCTGGTGGATGAAATAAAGGATCAGTTTGAAATTCCAATGTATATCCTCTGAAGAAGGCTGTCATATTCATTGTTTTTTGTTGAGGGGGGGGGGTTAAATTAAAAAAAATATTTTTTTTTTTTTTTTTTTTTAAATTAAAAAATGTTCATTTATTTCTATTTTAAAATTTTTAAAAAATGTATAGTATAAAATACTACTGGTGTTTTTTGTTAAATATTGCTTATACAAAACATGACATAGATCTTCCATTTGTATTTTCCTGACACTAATCTGCTCTCATTTTCATAATAATTATTATTTGGCTATCAAATTTCTAAACATTCAAATTAACCCTGACTGAATATTCATGTTGATCTGATTTACATATACAATTTTTTTTTTTTTTCAAATTTTAGGGAAAAAAAAAAGCCATGGATATTTTTTCAAATTTAAAAAAAATATATATTTTCTTTTAAATAAAAAAAAAACAATGAATATTTTTAAAAATATTAAAATAACAAATTATGAATATTTAGCTTTTACTAGTTAATTATACATTAATGAAACCCAAGAATATTTTGAATATAAAATTTCAGTATTAGTAGTATATCATTTTATGACAAATTCAGTAAGTTATAAAGGAGAGCAGAGCTGATATGGCAGAGATAAAAAAAAAAATGTATAAGATTAAAAGGTGAAAGAATCATAAATGAATGTTAAGTGGCTAAGATTTAAAACAATTTCTCTAAAGGATTCTCAAAAAATTAGTTGACAAGTAAATTTACAAAAATGCTTCTACTTTTTTAAAATTAAATTTTGAATACTACAATGATGAAACAGCACTTGTAGGTAAAGCAGCTATAAAGCATATAATCTACAGATACAAAAAAGGTATCACACACCTACCTAATGAGTATAAAATGTTTAAAATATCTCAAATATAATAAATGGCAATGGTTTTAAATTGATCAGGATCATCATTTTTTAATACTTATTTATCCACATTCTTGAACATTTAGGAATGAGGACACTCAATGTGGTTTATAAAAAATACAGACACAGAAATAGACTGAGTGTTTAACAATAAAATATTTTTTTTATAAGTTTTCTTATTGGTTACAAAAAGAAAACTTGAATGTATCATATACTAAAGTTACTTTATTTGATAAAATCTTTTATCTACTGGCATGTAATTATTAAATACGTCTTGAACTTGAACCAACTGATTGTTTCAGAAAGCTTTATACATCTTCAGAGCTGCTTTAACTACTGTTGTATTTTATAAGAAAACATAGAAAAACCCCTTTTTCTTTATGGGGAGAGGAAAAACTTTCCTTGAATCTAATTAGAATGCACACCATATTTGAGGGATCTACATTAAATGATTGGCTCATGTATAGTGAAAAAATACACACACATATATGTGTGTGTGTGTGTGTGTGCTTAAATCAATGCAAATATAAGAAAATGATATTTTAAACATTTAATTAAATGCCTTAAGTTTTGTACACACACACACACACAATAAGCATAATTTATTTACTATATTTAAATAATTACTGGTTTACTATGTACACTGAAAAACCCCTTTATCAGACAGACAACTTTCCTAGTTTTCTGCCCAAGTAATCTTTTTTGGGCAATCTTTTTTTGCAATATTGTAGTTAATATGGAGACATATAATGAATAGACATTTTCTCCAGCTCATATGGTTTATTAAATTTGAAGTATAGAGACAAGGAACAATAATATACATAACTTGCCAAATCTTTGTAAATTTACCAATTGAAATTTATGTATATACTTAGTTACTTGAATATATAAATCAGTTTTAAATTTAAAATAGTTTAAACTAATATTCAAATAACAGAATTGACAAAAGACATAGCTACAGAAAATGAAAGGTTACATTTTTTAAATTATAAGACTTTTTTATTTCATCATAAGCAAATTAATAGACAAATATGTCAATGGTTCTGAAATACTAAGTGCATTTTATCACTTTAAATGTATTTTTTTCACTTTAGAATATTCTATGACCAAAAAGAAAACAAACACATTAAAAGTGTATACCAAAATGATGAACATCTAAAATAGAAGACTATTCATGAATTGATATCAAAATATTAGTGTATTTATTTTTTTCTGCATATATTTTTTTTTAATTATTTTTTTGTTCTTTTTTTTTATATACAAGTGTGGATAACATAACAGTTATTAACAGAGAAAACAGAATTATGAGGCTGAGTTCAAATTTCAACAGAGTGAATGAGAACTGAATTTAAAACTAGAAAGAAGGCAATAGGAAACAACCCAACTCACTTTCCCAAGAACAGTCATGGTAATTCATAGATTGATCTGTTTTTTAAAGCTTATCAACCCTTTGTGGGTTATTTAAAGCCAACATATATTTTGGATTGTAAGAATATTTCTTTTTCTGAGTGAATATTGCATTAACAAGTTTATAAGAATAAAAATGATTTTTCCAGTTAGAAAAAATATTTAACTGGAGGGTGAAGATGGATTCATACCATTCTTAAGGGTATTTGCATGTAAGTGAATATAATGAACCTGACTGGAATTCAAACTCAGCTCTCTGATTTCTAATTCCAAGCTGCTATACATTACACTACCAATACACATGCACTAATTTATATATATTAAAAAAAAGAAAGTGTGAATAACCATGATCTTCTACTCCTTTCAATTGCATTGTAAAATAAATGGTGTATGCTTTATGAATATGTAAAAACACAATCATTATGGCTATGCCTCACAGTTGATGCTTTTCAATTAAAACAGATTGTGTTTTATGATTACTGTAATAACTTCTTATTTCTTAGTTTTATATTGAAGAAGGCAGGGGGTTCTCAACCTTGCTTACCCCCATGCACACCTTTTCCCATTTATCAGAATGCTATTCCCCCCTCTTTTTTTTTTTTTTTTTAAGGTGGCAGGCCAGATAAGCCAAAGTCTATAATTGCTCTCCTCCCTGCCCCCCAGTGGTCACAATTCACCCAGGAAAATCCAAAATTCACCCACTGGGGGTAAATTTCACCCCTGTTGAGGACTCCTGATTTAAGATAATTTGATAATATATGTGATCATTGAATTTATTTGATTAAGATGAATGAGAAAGTGTTAAAGGAAGGAAGATAATTTATTTCAATTTTGAATGGAATTAAAATACATTTAAGCTAGACATGATGATAAGCAACATTAGTTTGTTTGTTTGATGGTTTTTTCTACACAAAAGTTGAACATATAAAAAAAAAATGAAGTTTCATTATTCATCCTTATCTAGTTAAAAAAAACCATGAAAATGTTAGTTCTTACATTTCTTTTTGAATTTAATAAGTAAACTATGATTAAATTAAATAACATTAAAAATATATAAAACAGTGTTAAAGATTACATTTTTTTAAGAATCTCTATACTTCAAATTTAATAAGCCATATGAGCTAGAGAAAATATCTATGCATTGTCTCAATATTAACTACAATACTGCAAAAAAGATTACTCAAAAAATTGTTCTCCAATTAAGAAGCCTGATCACTACTTAGATGATATCAACACTGACTTTTTAAAAGAGAAAATTTAACAATTCAAGAAAATGCAGCTTTCTGTGAACATGTTGACAATAAGTTGGCATCTCTATGAAATTGGATATAATTTAAAGATTTAAAAAATTACATTTAATAAGTAAATTCTAAAAAAACTCAATCTCAGGAGTGAACAAACAAATGTACAATGACACTTCACTAACACCTTGGCTTAAGGATAAAACAAGGAATACCCAAAGAGTTTACTATTAATAAAACTTAGGATTCCTGTTCCTTTGGCAGAGATCAACAAGCTGCTCTATAATTTTGCATCAACCTTTGACCAAAGGAGTTAATCTTATAATTGCAGCTATTGATATTTCAAATTTGAAAATTTATTCACTTCAAAATTTATTTAAAAATGTGTCATGTTACTTTCAATAGTATCCTTAATAGACAATGTATCTATATGCCAAAGTGTAACTTTAAAAAAAGATACAAAACATCTTCCTCTTTATTTGCTAATATTTAATCACATTGAAAAATATTTTGCAGAATTGAAAGGAAATTTTTAAAAAAATATCTTTGGGTGAAAAAAAAAAAAATCAAGAAATATATCAACATTTCAATTTCCAAAAAGAAATACAATATTCTTGAGGTTGCTGCTAATGAAACAAAAATTACAATATTCTGAAAGTTGTTGCTAATCACACAAAAATTACAATATTGCCATCTAACTATGCTAAGATCAACTGTAAATTAGATTTTTCAAAAGATCATTGATTTAAAAAAAAAATTAGTAAAAATAGATGTGTGGAGAAATTGTTAGAATGTTTGTGTTACAAACATGAGACCAAGGTTCAAATCTCACTACAGTCAGGGAGGGGATTTCTTCATAAAATCATCTTGGAAAATGGTTCCAGCTTGCAGCACTGTAGGAAAGTGCTTGAAAACCATACTTCAACTGAGAAAAAGGTAATTTCAATTGAGATTTTCTGTCTCAATTCCAGGATAAAGTGTTATCATTATTTACATACAAACTATTGTCCTTATCTTTGTTGTGGTTATCAATTGAGAAATATCATAGTAAGTCATATTTAATAGTACCTCAGTGAAAGTGACTTCAGGAATTGTTATTAACTTTTATTAGATAGGATGATTTTGTAATATCTACATTCAGCTAAATAAATATTATCCCACTTGACAATTTATATAAAGGGAGTTGCCAATTTTCAGCTAAAAATACAATGTAAAAAATCCTTATCCAGTATCCTAAAAAAAATAATGCATTTAGTATTTTAAATGAACTTAGTGTACAAAACACGTTATATGTTGTCTTAGCAAAAAGAAATATCTGTAAAAAAAAGATATTATTAAAATTTCATATAATTTTACTACATAAATAAGAACATTTATTCTAATAATCATATTGTAATATGAGAGTAGAAAAAAATTACATTTAATAAGTAAATTCTAAAAAAATTGTCTAGGTATAATCTAGTCCTCAAAATCATTCCAAAATCTTGTTTATTTAGTTCTACAAAAACAAGTTACATAACTTTGTGTACTTTAAATTATCAAGCCATATAATAATGTACAGAATATCTTGACTGAGACAAATAATACCAGTATTTATTTTCACCTCGCATTTTTTATTGTTTTTTTATATATAATTTTCCTACCTTTGTTCTCTCTTTCATTATTTTATTATTCTATTCTAAGCTTCCATTATATATTTGAAAAACAATCTATTCCAGTGAATTCATCAATGTTAATTTGTTACCAAACTAGTTTTCTAATATAGAAGAACTATTAAAATCTATAGTAATTACTGTATTTGACAGTGTATAAGATGCATCCCAATTTCAGCAGGAAAGTTAAGAAAAAATTAGTAATTAGTAAAATTATTAGTAAATGGTACAGCCTAGGCTATATTTACGAGGTATTATTATGGCTAAACAAGCCATGATTACAATTAAATGGAAAATAATAGGAAAAAAACAACACGAGCATATAAAAACTTTATTATATCCAAAGGTAAGAAAACAAAATAAAAATCAAGCCATTATTAAATTGAGCAAAATAGTACAGTTACCATTAAAATTCAGTCAAAAATTTTCTTTTATATGATTTGTATATCTTACATCTCGTAAACGTCATAGTGGAGTAATTAGGATATAAAAATTCTGATTGTATTTATACCAATGCAACTGGAAGATATCGCAAGAAAAATATTAATGAAACAAATATATTTTACAAATATATAATTTGATTTTATTGCATATAATTTTAGTGAAAAAAAGTACTAATATGAAAAATGATGAAATTAATATAATGATTATCAATGATAACACTTTTAATGTACATAATAGCCTTTTAAATAATGACAAGAGGTATATGAATGTTACTCTAAAGTCTAAGCTAATAGGAGCTGCCATGTAACTAATTTCGGCTGACTATCGCAAATTTTAAACCTACATATGGCATATAAGATGCAGGGGAATTTTAAAAGATATTTTTAGTAAAAAAAAAAAGTGTGCCTTATATGCCGTCAAATACGATACATATAGAATTATGTTCAAATTCAACAAATGTTTAACACATAGTAAAAGGAACAAATCAGAACTTTATATGTTTATCTAAACATCAGTAAATTAATGCACAAAAATTAAAATATGAATTATAGCTTTTTTTACTTTTTACTTAATGCTTAGTTTTTTAATGGGATTTCTGACAGATTATCTTTTATGCTCTAGTTCCTAAACATGACCAACATAGCTTTATATAATTTGTATATATTGTATGTGTGTTTGTATATCTTCTGTCTGTAATTTTTTTTTTTAGCATTTCACCCCAAGCAAGGCGAGAAGCCACTAGGATAGAAGGGGTTACAGAAAATTTGGAGCAAGATCAGATAGGAGTGATAGAAGAAAGGATGAGGAGAAGGGTAGTGGATAGATCAAGGCAACTGGAGATGTTGATTGACATTACATTTGAATAGCTGGAGATTATAGCTCTCAGGGAAACTGGAATAGGGAAGGGAGTTCCACAGGTGAGAGGTGCAAGACATGAAGCTATTGGAGTAAAAGGGACGGCTAGATTTAGGAGTTTCGACAGTGAAAGGGTGAGAGCGGGATGCCAGCCTTGTAGGGCGCTTGAACTCATGAAGTCTGGGAACCAGCGAATGCAGCTCCTCGGAGCAATTACCATGAAAGTAAAAACAGACAGAGAGAGGCGATGGCACGTCTGTGAGAAAGTGACTCTTACATACTATATTACAGTTATCAGACTTATACTGGTGACCTCAGGAATGTTTGTTATGACCACGGCAGTGCATGACAGGATGTTTACTCAAAGAAGTGAAAAGAGTGTGAATTAATAGAGTATAGCAATAATAACTGGAAAATATTTTTAAAGATTTCTATGAAATTAAAATATGATGTCATTTTTAACAGCATAAGTAAACTAATATATATATATATATATATATATATAAAAAAAATTTTTTTTAACCATTTGACATCAAGCTAAGATGCCAGGGATTTCTGAAAGTGAAAGAAACTGAGAAAATGTTAAGAGAAAAAACATTACAGGAGACAGATGACAGTGGACATCGCATTTAAATTTTTGAAGATCATACCTGAGAGGAAAGCAAGAAGACAGAAGAAAGTTCCACAAGCTAGAAATGCTAGAGAAGAAACCATTAGCAGAGAACTTACACTTCCAATTTCCACAATAAAATGATGAGACCTAGATATTAATCTAGTACTACACTTAAATTCATGAACTTGAAGTACCAAAGAAAAGAAATCAACAAAACAATTGCCATGAAAATATTCATAGCATATGTACAGAGAAGCTAAATTATAGTGGTATGAAAAATGATTGAAGCTGAGATGCCAGGTCAGGGTTAATAACATTACAGATTTTTCTTTGGATTTTATCAAGAATTTCTAAATACATAATAGAATCACCAAACCAGATGTGGCATTGATTCATAACTAATGATAAACTTTCCCAGCAGAAGATCTAGCAAGTTATTCATTATGATTATTCCACTTCATATTAGTGGAAAATGTTAGATCAAGGCAACACAATGGAGGTTAGCATCAGCCATGTTGATGGAATGTAAAAACGGTTCTCTAATAGAATTAAAAGAGAGCAGTTTCATCTTGGATGCATTAAAATTAACAAGTCATTTTTTAACAACAGATTGTAAGTCATTTTCAAAATCAGCAACTTATCAGCAAACCTAAAAACTTTTATTATTACAGATGTAAATACTTGTGTCCTCAGCATAAATACAGAGTTAAAAACCAATGTCTTCAGGATTATTATTAATGAATATTAAGAAAAAAGAGAATTGAACCTTGGTGGGGGGCAGCCATATTAGTGTAAAAAGATCTAGAAGAATGGCCATTCAAGATAACTAATAAATGTACACAGCATTTAAATTGTAGTTTTATAAATATTTTTCATAAAGTGCTTATATCTATATGGAAATAAAGTTACATTAAATAAATTCTTCTAAGTACAAAAATTATATGTGAAAGTATTTATGATGAAAGTATTTAGGATGTGCTTTGACCTTTCAGTTTGTTTGATCATCAAAAGTATTTTATGTCAACAATTTTCTGAATTTACAATCAGCAATATTTTCAATCTATGACAAATGTATTAAACTCTAGAGGCCAGATTAATTAAGCAGCTTCTTTATTACAAATAAAAGAAATTATTATTTTGAAATTGCTAAATAAGTTTTATTCAATATCTGGATCAAACTATCTTAATATTGTCTAAAAGTTTTGGATGACGCATTGACATCATTTCATGAATTAATTGAGCTTAGTATGTTCATCTATATTGTTTTCATTATCTGGCCTTCCACATATGGCAATCCTTATTTTACTTTTCTGTCACCTATTAGGAAATATTTTTTTATTTAATTTTTTTTTTTTAAATCAGTATCACCCCAAGCATGGCAGTAAAGCCACTAAGATACAAAGAGTTACAGGGTGTGAAAGAATTAGGAACAGAAACATTAATAATGAACAGGAAGAGGAAAGAGTAATCAGAACAGTAGATAGTGGTTGATATTGCATTTAAATTATTGCAGATTAAAGTTGGTTGGAAAGCATGGAACGGGAAGGGTGTTCCACAAGAAAGGCAGTAAAGCCACTAAGACACAAGGGGTTACAGGGTGTGGAAGAATTAGGAACAGAAACATTAATAATGAGCAGGAAGAGGAAAGAGTAATCAGAACAGTAGATAGTGGTTGATATTGCATTTAAATTATTGCAGATTAAAGTTGGTTGGAAAGCATGGAACTGGAAGGGAGTTCCACAAGAAAGGCAGTAAAGCCACTAAGACACAAAAAGTTACAGGGTGTGGAAGAATTAGGAACAGAAACATTAATAATGAGCAGGAAGAGGAATCAGGAGGACAGTAGATAGCAATTGACATTGCATTTAAATTATTGCAGATTAAAGTTGGTTGGAAAGCATGGAACCGGAAGGAAGTTCTCACAAGAAAAGCAGTAAAGCCACTAAGATACAAGGGGTTACAGGGTCTGGAAGAATTCAGAACAGAAACATTAATAATGAGCAGGAAGAGGAAAGAGTAATCAGGAGGACAGTAGATAACAATTGACATTGCATTTAATTTTTTTACAGGTTAAAGTTAGCTGGAAAGCATAGACCTGGAAGAGAGTTCCACAAGCAAGAAGTGCAAGAAAAGAAACTGTTAGTATAGAATTTATAGCCTCATCTAGTCAGCTCAACTGTAAATTGATTAGATCTCAATGCCAGTCTAGTACTGCATTTAAATTCAAAAAGTCTAGGTATCATAGCAAAGAGCTGATCCAAATAATTACCAATTATTAAAAAATAAAATTTGAAGACTGATAATACTGCTGTTATGTCCTATGTTGATCATGTGTTTCAACAATGTGTTTTTGAACTATTGTTCAAAAGATATTTCTATGATCAAATAATAGGAAGCTGTTTTAAAATGATACAAATGCAATCTATTATCAACCCTTGATTACTTGATTTAGTGTTGACTATCATTAAATGACTTAAGAAGTATATTTAAGTAGCTTACAGATTAGTGATAACTATTTTTACCTATTAACTAGCCATATTGATAAAACTGTTTCCAAAGTTAAAGATGTTACCTCTTCTAAGTCAAGATGTTTACTTTCACCAACTTTGTAATCTATTATTTTGTTAAGACAATAATATTCTAAGATAGTATAGCCTACACTACAATATTTTCTTTTTATTATAAGCAGAATGTCATTTTTTTCTCTTATCTAATTGTCTGGGTTTTAGCTTCACATCAATTAGCTTATTATATTATACAGGATGGGCACTTTGTCATGATGTAATGGTTAGCAAGCTTGTCTTACTGGATCAGTTACAACTGAGCGTCCCATACTTTTAGCCTTGGGCTATATCTAGGCTATGCTTAATAAATCAATTTAGGGCACTTCAATATGGTGTAATGGTTAGCAAGCTTGTCTTACTGAATCAATTACAACTGAACAGTGAATTCAATCATCACTGGATGGCCCATACTTTTGGCCCTGTGTTCAGGGCCAAAAGTATGGGGCACCCAGTGATGCTTAGTAACACACTTAGTAAATCACTATTGTATTCTGCAGGATCTTAAATCAATGTTACAAATTCTTTAAAATGAATATAGTATGTGTAAATATAATTATCAATTATAGAGATAAATATTTGTTCATAACAGTTTACAGGGTGCGTTGGGTAAATTGTCGCCATTTTATATTTTTAATTTTGCACATATGCATTGTTTTTGATTTTGTCAACTGCACAGTATAGTAGGGTCAGTTGGGCACAGTCTGGGAGAAAAAGAGCACCATGATACAATTCACTATGCCAGAAATTTGGAAATGGCATGCTGTACTGCTTGGCATTCAGGCTGGAAACATTTCAGAGTGTTTGGGTGACAATTTGAGGACAGTGCAAAGAATCTGGAAAGGCTTGGATGATTTTAATGGTAATTACGAAGGTGCAACAGCTTGGAAAACTCATTCTGGTAAGAAAAGAACTCCTGAATTTGTTGGTGAGGGCCTCAGACAACACAGAGGCCTAACATCAAGTGCCTTGAGGGGATAGTGCTGCCCTGGGTCAAGAGGGTGGATGCTGGAAGACTCTTTGTCTGGCAACAGGATTCTGCACCATGTCAAACTAGCAGCAGAAGAACCCAGTCATGGCTGTCAGATAATTTTTGTGACCACATCTGACCACCAAACTCCCCAGACTGCAACACCCTTGATTATTAATATGTGGTTGAGTGAGAGACCAACAAAACTACTTATAATACCAAAGATGAACTAAAGGCAAGGATTATGGCAGCATTCATCAACTTAAACAAGGAGACCATCCAGAAGAGTTGCAGGAGATTCTTAAGTTGTCTGGAAGCTGTGGTTGAAGCCAATGGTGATTTTATTTAATAAATTTACTCTTTAGTATTTCAAGATATTTTTGTGTAATTTTGGTAAGTATATCTATTAAAATGAGATGTCAGTGTTATTTTCATTTTTGTGTAATTTAAATGACAATTTATCCATCACACCCTGTACATGAACACATTTTCAATAAACAACAATCATAATCTGAAAGGAATACTCTGTCTTTGGTTCATAACAAGCAAGCAGTAACTGGTATATACAAAAATATTCAATTTTCTATGGCATGCATAATGATTTATTTTTATTCATATGGTTTTATTTAATATAAGGCATTCATTGTTAACTGATAGAAATATTCATTTGTACTGATTCTGGGTTCTTGTTTCTCTTCAGGTTTCAGTAGGGTTTGAAAATACTGCAGCACTAGTGATATTTATATGAACGTCAACACTCTTGAGTTATCACATACAAATATATGCACATAGTCAGCTCATCCTCATCTCCTTTGTATTCCATTGGTAAGGAAGAAGTTCCATGCAGACAGCTTCTTCCCAAAAACTGCTGCATTGTGGAACAGACACCCAAAAGAATGCTTCCCCAACCACTACAATGTTAACTTCATGTCTATGGTCAATTGTTATCTATCATACCTATCTTCATAATATGGACTTCTTATACCCTTAATGTATATCCTTGCAACAACCTCATTTAGTAACCATCTACCTTGAGTGGCTCTTGGGCCTTGTATTAGGTGAACAATAGTAAAAAAAAAAAAATAGTGTGTGTATGTATAATTAATTACCTAATTTAAATTTTATAATAAAATACATCTCTCATACATAGTTATAATCAAAATATCTTTCCATGATATTACTTGTATATCATAATATATATGTATTAAAATTATGTTCCTAAAAATGCCTGGATGAAATTAAGAACTTTTCTATGGGCAAATTGATAACATTGATATTCTTGATAATGACTAGTGATGGCTGAAAGTTCTAGAAACAAAATATTATGAACTGCAGATGCTTTCTCCATAAATTTGATCTAGATGTACAGTAACTCATATGCCGAGAAAAAATATGTATTAAAAAAACAGAATAGACAAACCTTGTCAGTCAAGTTTAGTAAAACTTGTTTGAATATATACATAAAATGTGTAGTTAGACAGCAGCAATCCTTACTTAGTACAAGTTTGGTTGCAGGTTACAAAGGATTTTTTTTTACCTTTTCTTGTTTCTGTACAAGTGGTTAGTATCCAAAAGTTTTTCATAGAGTGCTTTCAATTATTTATGATATTATCAAGATATGCCAAATAATTGCTGATAATATGCATATACTCTGATAAATGCAAAATAAGATTTCTTTATATTCTTAATGTAATTATCATTAACAAAGAAATCAAAGCTGAACGAAATGTATTGAGTATTGTGATTTATTTGATATATTGTGCTCAGAGAATAATTTAATTTCTATATTGCTCTGAATGTTACATAATTATGTATAAATACAATAATGAAACTTAAAAAATAAATTCTAGAAAATAATAAATATAATCAATTTTTACCCTTAAATATTAATCTCTTGAATCTAGAGAATAGACAAAATGCTTATCAAAAACAATTTTTATATATTAACAACTGGCCTTGATTCACTTATATGAAAACAGGAAAAGTAAAAAAAAAAAAAAAAAACAGAAAAAAACCCACTGTAGTATAAAGAAATTCCTTTTTTGTGGTCTTTAAACAAACTTGTATTAATATATGTAAATAAATAGGCAAGATTTTAAGCTAGTTCCTGAGGGAAACTAGAATGGCACCTTTGGCTTCACATTTAGATCACAGATTTAAAAATAGCTTATTTGAAATTTATTACCAATATAAACTCTTGGATCACATTTAATTTATACATTTAATAGATGGGAGGATTTCATAAAAGATTTCAAGGACTCATAGTTTTTTAAGTATAATTTTTTCTTTACTCAATGTTTTTATTTAAAATATGGAAATATTAAACTTTGAATATTTTATATCATATCTAGAAGACTTTCCACTTAGAACTGAGTCTATATTGAATGATATGCATATAAAGCATGTTTTGCTATCATCTCTAAACTGGATACTCACAAAGCATGCAAATTTGATAGTATCCCTGTAATAGTACTCAAGAAATGTGTTCCTGAAATGGTTCCTTTCTAAACTTTATAATAAATTCCTTGATGCTTCTTGCTTCCTACTTGTTGGAAATCCTCATCTGTAGTTCCAGCCTTTAAGAACTCAGGTAAACCATCTGATCCTTCTAACTTGTTTTAGCAAAGTACTACATGCTCTAATTAACTCTGAATTGGTTAAGCATCTCACTTCACAGGGTCTTCTTCCAGATAAGCAATATGATTTTCATTACTCTAAGGCAACTGCTGATGTGTTAGCAAATATTACTGAAAGAGTTTATCAAGCTTTAGATAAGAATATTGAAGCTCAGATTGGTTGTTAAAGGCTGTTTAGTATTTGTTATTTCTTCACAAGTTGAAAGGTTATGGTATTTCTGGCCAAATTTTTGAATTAATTCAGTCTTTCTTATCAAATCATGAAATAAAAGTTGACATTAATAGCCACTCTTCTAGATCATTTTGCATAAATGCAGGTGTTCCACAGAGCTCTATCTTTGGACCTACATTGTCCCTAATTTCCATAAATGATCTTCCTGATGTCATCAGTTCTTAACTCGGTATCTATGCAGATGACACAACTATTTACTCCTGTCTTGATAATAAGTCTTATCAGTTCAATAAGATCAAATTGGCAGCTGATCTAAAAAAAAATAACCTAAAATATATTGTTAAATGAGCCAAGGTGTGACTTATTAATTTTAACACCTCCAAAACAAAACTGCACTCTTTTAATTGTCTGAGAGAACTCTTTTTACTTTCCATCAACATGGATGGTACAAACATCCAAAAGAGTGATTAATTGCGTGTTCTTAGATTAATGCTTTCTGCAGATATGAAGTGGAAAAAGTATATTAAATCAATGTATGAAGCTAGAAATCTTGCTTCATTGTGTTAAGCTAAACTTTTTCTCACCAGAATCTATCTTACATATTTATAAGTTTACCATTTTTCCATGCTTTGAATATTGCTGCCACATTTGGTTTGGTGCTCCTGTTGTACATTTAGAGATTCTTGATAGTGGTCTTGAACTGGCATCTCAGCTTCAGTCACTCTCCCATCATCATAACATAGCTTCCCTCTGCCTTTTCTATAAATACTTTCATGATATTTGTTCTGATGAACTTTCCTTTATGGTATCTCAACTGACAGTGGCAATCTTTTGGAATTATAATAACTTTTTTGTAACAAATTTTATAAAAAATATATATATATATTTTTTTTATTTACTGTTGCTTAATGTGTGTGTGTGTGTGTGTGTGTGTGTGTGTGTGTGTGTGCCTAACCCAATTACCCAAATCTGACCAGACAGATATTCTAAGATTTCCCAGTTGTATGTGTGTTGTGTGTGGACACACACACAAGGTGGAGATAAATATTTCCAGTACTTTGTATTAATTAATAACTAATACACATATTTATTAATCATCAAAATAATTTCTTTTCTTTGAAATTCCAAAAGTTTTAAAAACTTTCATCTTGATGAAAGGACTCAAAAGCAATGAAATTTTGAACATTGAAGACATCATTAATTTTTTAGCCAGATAAATAATGTTTTCTTTTTCTCATATTCTCTCACATTCAGTAACCTATTGCATCTTACTGGTTTTATTGCCTTGCTTTGGGTGAAATGATTAAGAAAAAAAAAAAAAATATATATATATATATATGAAGAATACTACATTGAACAAAGGAAATGATAATTCAATAGCAACAGGTCTGGAGAATATGCTATTCTATTATGACTCTTGAGGCTGACAAAGCAATGTGTAGATAAAACCTTTTATAGAGATATGACTTTATAGCTCCTATGGTGTGTAAAAAACATTTTTGTTCACTTGCTGTGCTCAGTTTTCAAGGGTAATGACTATATCACATCACAGTAACATTTTGTCAAGCTTCAGCCATTCATAACACAGTAAGCATTTCATATTCTACCAAATGCAAAGCAATGACTTTTTTGCCCCCCAAAAAGGGGTTAAATGTTGCTCACTGATACTGAAGGTGGTCCTGATACACCCATGATTTTTGATACTTTGGATTATCAAGTGAATCTATATCTTTGTTTTCAGTGACTATCTTCCACAAAACAGATCTCTCCATTGTCTTGTAAGCTTGGAAATTAAGAAATGCCAAATGTTTTATGTGAAACCATTTTCCTATTTTTCTTTTCAGTCATAACCAGCATATTTTGCATATATTTTGTGGTGCTACTGATAAAAAATTTTTTCAGCTAGTCCAAGTGTTGACTGAATGAGGCTCTGATCCAAACTAATCCTTCCAAATTATTGTGGTCTACCACTGCATATTTTGTCCTCTGAATCAAATTTACTTTTCTTGTAACTTCACAAACTATTCAAGATATATATTACACTTCCAACCAAATCATTTCCATAAGCTTCATAAATCATCTTTTTTTTTTTTTTTTTTACACCCCTCTATACAGAATAAATTAATACAAAATACAAAACACTCATTTTCAACAGTCTAATTTTTTAAAAAAATGATTGTGCCGGAAATTTTGCACATACCATATGTAAGGTAATTCTCCAAAACGTTTTACCCCACCCCTCTTAATAGCTCATACTGTATAATAACTTCAATTACAATTTAAGTTTTAGAATTTCTACATTTGGTTAAGTGGCTAAACAGACATTTCATTTCTACCTTAATCTTTGACCATTTGTGTTCTTTTGCAATTTTATCCAGTCCTTCAATGGATTTTTTTAAACATTTCATTTTATTCTGTTATATATATATATATATATATATATATATATATATATATATATATATATATATATATATATATATATATAAGTGTGAGAGAGAGAATGTGCCACAGTGGAGTAATGGATAGCAGCTCAGATTAAGAAATCAGTGAGCCAAGTTCAAATTCTAGTCGAATTCATTACATTACATGTTTAGGAAAAGTACAAATCAATCTCTTCTCTCCTCAGGTATGGCTAAATATCAGGACAGACTAGGTCCTATAGCCTTGAGTGGCAACCAGTCTAAGAGAAGGAAAAAATTAATTCAATAACAGCCTTGAGAGGATTGGGCTCCATCAGACTATTTTGCCCAGGAAACAGCATTGCTACTGCTGGTGTTCCTATGACCCTAATTGGTTACAGGTCTTGTGATCAACATTGTGTGTATGTGTGTGTAAAAATTTTGCAGATTTAACCTGCAGAAAAAGACAATATGTTTTTTTGCTTTGAAAAGTCTACATTGGAAGAAACACATCAGCTAAAATTAGTTTTCTTACTATTGTCTTTTTTCCTATATATATATATATATATATATATATATATATATATATACATACATACATACACAAATACACAACCACACACAGGTAAACATAGAAAGTTAATTCCCTTCATAATATTCTGAAGATGGTATGAGCCAAGACTAAAATATCAGCAAAATCACTTAACAACTACTTGTTAATTTAATTTTTTTTTTACCTGAAAGCAGGTTTTTCTAGTATACTTCATCTTTTATGTAAAGGCATAGGTAACCACCTTTTCTGAACAGTGGGACGCATGAGATAGGACTAGTCATAAGGGCTGCAGTACTAAAAAAATGTACAAGGTAACTTTTCATTGAAGGTACTTCAGCCATTTTCTCCACAAAAGACCATTCACATAAGCATCTGCCTTAGAAATGGAGAAAAAGTTGATTTTTTTCTTTGGAGAAAAGATTTTTTCTATAAAACATGAACTCATGGTATAATATTATCACTGATGACAATGCGATTAACACACACTGCATGTGATTTGTTTCCTAATTTATTCATTTGAAAATATAAAAAGATATTTTTTAAAATAACATTTCTTCTCCAGTAAAAAAAAATATTATGAATATTTCCTGTTTCTAAAGTAAAAAAGAAATGTTTACACATATGATCTTCCTTAGTGAAAATCATCTATGGTTTAAAATGGTGAAAATGTTCCTTGAACAAAAGTCTACAAAATTCAAGGAACATTGTACTTAATCATTGTTTCTGTGTATGGTTATGTATGATAGACTATGAGTGAACAAAAAAAACAAAATTTTAATAAACATTATTTTTCTCATCAAATTAGGTATGTCATTCAGAAATCCAAATGGGCTGCAGTTCACTCATGTTTGCTTTATGTCTTAAAATTGATAGACAGAAAGATATATAGTGGAAAAAGAAAAAAAAATCAATTTAATACAACAATGAAAAAGTATTTCTATAGGTATTTTGGCCTAAGTCACTGTGCAAGCATCTATATCTTAAACAAGTTGATGACCTAATCATGCTAGTGAGTACATTTATATATTTGTAAAATCTCTAATAATGGAATGGTATAAATATATACAGTCTCACAACTCAAACCATTATACCTTTCTCAATACACTTGTTTAATGTTCTTTCAATCATCAGTCCTCCAATCTTTCTCTGTCAATTTTCTTTTTTTAGCAAACCATATCCATAAATGTTAATAGACAGATGAAGCTCATTGCTTTTCAAAAGATTGAATTTCCTCAACAAAATTTTTATTTTGTTTTTTTTTTGAGATTATGAAACAACTTAGTCTACCAACCCAGTTTAATACAAATATTGATTTTTAAAGTGCCTGTAAAGTATTTGTGCTTGTGTGCAAATGAGTGCTTACCTCAATGACAGTGTAAATATGCATATATTTGTGTATATGTATTATCTATGTACATTTAGGCATGAGAGACTACTGGCATTTTTATTCACACACACTCACTTAAATATATATATGTCTACATATATGCATAAAAACATAATTTACAAATATAAACAGGTGCATGATCAAGTAAATATGCATCCCTCTTACACACACACAGACATGTGTATGTATGAATGTATGTGTATATATATATATATATATATATATATATAAAAGTATATATAAGTATTTAGGCAGCAATCCTTCTTTCATGCAAACTTCATTAAATATGACAGACATGGTGCTTTAAGTTTTTTTTATATAATTTCTCATGATCTTATAATTTTTTTCTTTTCAGTAGATAAATTATACAAAAACTGTCCAAATGTTATATTTTTCCAAGTGCTCTCAGCTATACATTTAGCCATTAATAAAACTAATATAATACTGAATACATACATACAACAATCTATTTCCAGTTAACAGTTAATATATTTCATCCTTGAAAATGGCTAAATGTATAGCCAAAAGTGCTCAGAAAAGTATAACATTTGGACAGTTTTTGTATAATTTATCTACTGAAAAGAAAAATATTATGAGAGTATATAACTTAATCAAAGCACCTTGTCTGCCATATTTATTGAAGCTTGCATATATATATATATATATATATATATATATATATATATATATAACTTCAAACATTATTTTTTAATAGATACCTGTATTTGAATAGAGACTCCATTTCATTTTAAACAGTTTTTATTTCATCTACTGGCCTACACACTTGAGAAAATTACTGAAAAGAATATACAAGTATGCAAGTGGGTAGATTAAATAATGTTTAAAATGAAACAGATCATCTACTTAAATAAGAGTATACACCAAAATAGTGTTTGAAATAATATTAATAATAACATGGCAAATCAATAAAAATCCATTAGTTCTTTCAAAATTGCTTTGTTTATATTTCAGATATAAAACCAAACAGTTATGCCTTTCAAAAAAAATCTGAACAAGTTAGTGTGCTTTAAACACAAATAGAACCTTGCTTGATTGTAAATCTCTTTGCAGATGAACACAGTTATAGCTCACCAGATCAGGTCTGAATCCTCCTGGAGGGCACATTTTCTTTTGCGCTTTTTCTAAAGTGAGCAGGCTTGGTAAACAAATACTGTTTAAAATGAAACAGAGTATCTATTCAGATTCAGATACCCACTAAAAATAATGTTTGAAGTAATAAAGATAAATAAAATCCATTAATTTTATATATATATATATATATATATATATATATATATATATATATATATATATATGATAAAGTATAGTTTTAAAGGATGCTATATTTATGGGTTAAAGGGCTCAATATCAGAGAGAGAATATATAAACATAAAAGTGGACATTGAAGTCAACAGTTTGTTTCATGCTAAATGCCATCATCAGGCCATGATGACTGCATTTAGCATGAAACAGACCATCGTCTGAGAATTGACTTCAATGTCCATTTTTATATTTATATATATATATCTAAGTTTTGTCTTCTTGCTTCTGTGGTGTGATAGATAAATTGTCATCTAAATTACACAAAAATGAAATTAACACTGACATCATATTTTAACAGATATATTTACCAAAATTACACAAACCTATCATGAAATACTAAAGAGTAAATTTATTCAATAAAATCACCATCAGCTTCAACCACGGCCTCCAGACAACTTCAGAATCTTCTGCAACTCTTCTGGACATTCTCCTCATTTAAGTTGGTGAATGCTGCCATAATCCTTGCTTTCAGTTAATCTTTGGTATTACGAGGAGTTTTGTTGGCCTATGCCCCATATATAATAATCAAGGATGTTGCAGTCTGAAAAGTTAGGTGGCCAGATGTAAGGAGTGATGTGGTTGCAGAAATTGTCTGACAGCCATGACTGGATTCTCCTGCTAGTTTGGCATGGTGCAGAGTCCTGCTGCCAGACAAAGAGTCTTCAAGCAGCCACCCTCTTGACCCAGGGCAGTACTATCTCCTCAAGACACTTGGTGTAGGCCTCTGTGTTGTGTCTGAGGCCCTCACCAACAAATTCAGTTCTTTTCTTATCAGAACAATCAGGGTGAGTTTTTCAAGCTACCATACCTTCATAATCACTATTAGACTCATCCAAATATTACCAAATTCTCTGCACTGTCCTTAGATTGACACCCAAACATTCTGAAATGTTTGTATTGAAGCTTCCGGCACAAATACCAAGGCGTACAACATGCCATCTCCAAATTTCTGGCATAATGAATTGGTGCTCTTTTTCTCATAGACGGTGCCCAACTGACCCTATTATACTCTGCAGACAAAATCAAAAACAACGTGCATGCACAAAATTAAAAATATAAAATGGCAACAATTTAACTATCGCACCCAGTATATATATATACATACATACATACATACATACATACACACACACACTCATGATATGGCAGAAATACCTCCCGTATAAATACAAGACATTAGATAGATGATTCATCATGTTATTTTTTAAATATATCATTGGAAATTAACTTGGACACTCATCTGTATTACATATTTGTCTGTTTAAAAGCAATACCATAAATTTGTTTTATTTCTATATCAGAAAATTTAAAGAAGAATGTATGTAAAATCAACAACAATTTACTAATGATAGGTCTTGAAGATATTTAAACCAACTCCAGAATATCCAATGCAAATGCTAAAAATAGTATATACAATTAAGTATGCATTATTTAAAAAATGTTTGTAAAATGCATTCAAATAGTTTTGAATATATCTTCAAATTTAACTTTACTTTCTTTACTGGCATTTAATTCAATTAGTTAAGTGTTGCATGTGATGCAGGCTCGTGTGATCATGTCACTTGATTCATGACTGACTAAGCAAAAGTTTCTGTTTCTTTCTGCAGTAGACTGATTGCCAACCAAGGCTATAGAATTGAGTCTTGCTATCATAGTTGTGGAGAGAAGAGATGGATTTCTAACTTTGCCAAGGGTATTTGCACGTAAGTGAATGTAACAACCAAACGCAGCTCTCCAATTATTCATTCTGAGCCAATATACATTACAATATAACACACATCAATGGCATTTGATTTTATGTTCAATAAATGAAAACTTCCATAACTCATAAAGAATCTCTTTTAAAATGTACAAATTATATTTTTTTCCAAATTTATGAAATAAATAAGCTTAAATAAATCAAAAGTTTATATATTTATATACCCAAAATACAATTATGAGATGACAGAGCCGATCTATTGGTTAAAAAGTGAAATGACAAAGATGACAACTAGGCAATCCATCAGCTCACCCAATCTATCAGTCTGATAATACAAACCACAAGATTAGCTGGCTGGTCTTCATTACCAGCCAATCAGATTGCTCCTCACATTTCTTGCACATCTGGGCCTTTCAATGGTGGTTTCTATAATAGTTTGCTGTGTTCTGTGTTTTTATATAGATTTTTTTTCCAAGTGATGGCTTGTGAAAAGGGTTCTGTCTTCTTAGCACTGAAACACCAAATGATGCTCTGTCTCCAAATGGTTAAATAGAGCTCATAGTTTCAACAAGGAAATAGATTGTATCTTTACTAGTATATACACTTAATATGAGAGTTTTAATGCATTTAGATTACTGTTTTACTGATATTTTTATAAACCTTAAAGCATTTCCAATGAGTCTAGAGATACTAACTTCTTTTGTTTTATTTTCATGATTTGTCTATAAGCAGTGAAATATATTTTCTACTTTTATAAAATTCTATTGCAAAATTCTTATAAATCAATGGAAATTTTAAAATAAGCTTTTATATGAGATGAGGTACACTTTTTCTTTCAATTCATGTAAATAAAGCAACTCAAAATTCATCATCTGATATGTTCTTCTAAGTTATTAACAAAGAAATAACAGCATAAAAAAGAGAAAGAATTGATAAAATAAAAAATTATATTTATATGATTTGGCAGCTTGGCTTCAGTCACTTTCCCTACTGCTATAAGGTTGTCTCTCTGTGCCTTTTCTATAAATATTTTCTATAAATACTTTTCATGGTAATTTTTTTTAATTTAAGCATAGTACTAGACTGGTGTCAAGATTTCATCAATTTACAGTTGAACTGGCTAAATGTAGCCATAAATTTTATGCTAACAGTTTCTTTTCTTGCACTTCTCACTTGTGAAACTCCCTTCCGGCTCCATGCTTTACAGCCAACTTTAATCTGCAAATATTTAAAAATAATGTCAATCACTATTTACTGTCCTCCTGTTTACGCTTTCCTCTTCCCACTAATGTTTCTGTTCCTAATTCTTCCACACCCTGTAATCACTTGTGTCTTAGTGGCTTTACTACCTTGATACCAATTAAGATAAAAAAATTAAAATGAACCACCTTGCTAAAATGATTAGGATTGTCGCATGTTGAAGGCCAGATAATGAAAATAAAATAGAAAAAAAAATAGTTCAACTTACAAAATGTTGAGTTGCATTTGTCGTCGTATCACAGCATTTCGTTTGTTAACCAACAGGAACCATTCTTGTAGTAATTTTTCTTCTTTGACTTTATTATTCCCTACAAATAAACCAAAAAGTCTATGTAGTGTGAGAGAATAAAATTGAAGCCTAAATAACATTTTAACATAAATTCTCTACTTTCATTCCTTTAAATCCCTTTCATAGAGAGAAGGGTGTGGGTGTGGGTGTGTGTGTGTAATAATGTATTAGTTATGAAATTGTAGAGTTAGATTGAAGGATTCTACCTAAAAAAAAAAAAAAATCATAAAAATATTTTTTTAAAAATCAAACATAAATCTCCATTATTTACACTCTAAAAATCTAATGAATGAAATATTTTATATCATCAATAAAAATTACCTATAACATACAATGAAAAAACAAAAAGAGCTCAAATATCACAATGTAATAAAGATAATAGTTAATCAACAAAGGCTCAAACTAAAAAGTTATGTACTTTTAGATGAACTGCAATGACAAACAGTCAAAATAAAAAATGCCTTTGTGGAATATGCATCTTACCATCAGGCAAATACACTATATATATATTAAAGATAAGTAAACATTTCTTATTAACCAAGGTCCTGATGAAAAAAATAATTGGATAAATATTTACCAGAACTGCAGATATCAATGCCTCAAAATGGTGTACAAGTTTTACATTATCATAAATGATCAGTTTCAAAATATCTTTATAAAGAAATGATATTGAACTACACACAGAATTTCATAAGTATAATATTTATACATAAATAGACTATCTTACTTAGAAAATAGTGGAACAATCTTCACTCTCTTCTGTATTCTCCACCATTTGACTGTTTCAGACTAAGTTTAATAGATATCTATATGAGGGTGTAGAAACACTCATGTATACCCACATTTATATTCTATTAGTATGAATCAAATTATATATTCACCATGATTGGCAATAACATTTTACTTATTATTCATAATTATTGACAATGACTTTTGATTATTATTCATCATTATTGCCAATGACTTTTTACTTATTAACATTATTAGCAATGTCCTTTTATTTATTCACCATTATTAGCCATGACTTTCTACTTATTATTCATTACCATTTGTAATGTTCTTTTTTCTTATCATACATGATTATTGCCAATGACTTTCTACTTATTATTCACCATTATTGGCCATGAATTTTAATTATTATTCATCATTATTGGCAATGACTTTTTAATTATTTATCATTATTAACCATGACTTTTTACTTATTCACCATTGTTAGCAATGACTTTTTACTTATTATTCGTTACTATTGGCAATGACATTTTACATATTATTCACCATTATTGGAAATTATTTTTTACTTATTCACTATTATTGGAAATAATGAAATCATTATTTGCACAGTCCTTTAACTTGTTATTCACCATTATTAGCAACAACCTTATACTTATTATTCAACATTATTAGGAATATCCTTTTACTTATTATGCATCATTACTAGCAATGACATTTTACATATTATTCATTATTATAGGAAATGTCTTTTCTTATTATTCATCATTACTAGCAATATCCTTTTACTTATTATTCACCATTATTGGAAATGACGTTTTACTTATTATTAACCATTATTAGCAATGTCCATTTACTTATTAACCATTATTTATTGACAATGATCCACTGCCAGTTATCAGGCCAGTCTTCAATATCTTGAATAAAATTCTGTAGCCTTTAATGCGAAAAAGAATTTGATGAACTATTGAATCCAGTTTTCATTAAAGAATTTCTCTCTATCAAAGTGTTTTTTCAGTGATTGGAAAAAGTAATAATCTGTCTATGAATGGTCAAGCGAATATAGTAGGTAGTGTAAAACAGACCAACCAAGTTACACAAATTTTTCCCCGTTATTTTTGCTGTAACCATACATAGTCAAAGAGGAGAACATTTTCTCCTATTCATGAATGCTATCATGACTTTCAACAAGTTTTATGGACATGGTCCAGTTGTTGGACATATAAATGTACATTTAGTATTTCTTTTAAAAACTCTAAATGATGATCTCACCATGCATAACATTGCATTTCTTTCATGGACCTCAGTTTTTTGGGTCAGTTGTGTAAATTACATTGAATATTGTCATATTTTAGTGCACTCCAAATTTATTAACTGCCACATATTAGTAATAAGTCATACATTCATCATTATAATTGGTTCCCCAAAATGGAAATTACTTATGAATCAACCAAATACAAATTTTAAATAATTGTTATAGGTAACTATAAGAAACACTTTGTAAATGGTAATTACAATATTACTCATATTTCAATACAGAATTGTACATATATATGATGATATATGATTTATACTTTGTCATTAAAAAGTAAAATTAGTGAAAATAACTTGTTCAAATTTTATTTTAAACTATTTTATATTGCACTAAGAAAGATGGTATTAACAATTTTGAATATAAACCTTTTTAGCTAAAAAATAAATGCACTCAATAATTTTAACAGATTGATGAAGCCCAAACTACCAGTTATAGTTCTTCTAAACACATTTCTAGTTCTCATTTAATTCCTCAGCAAATTGAAAAAAAATAAAGAAAGAAATTATCATTTAAAAAAAAAAAAAAAATGTTTGTTTTTCTTTACTTTTCCAAACAAGAATGCACACACTCACAAACACAAAAACATGAATGTTAATAGATTCACAAAATAAGATTCAAACACACAGAAATTTGAACAAAAATATAAGCTGACACACAAACTAGACAATATGTTCACATGCTCTTACTAAAAGAAATAGAGAATGAAAAGGAAAACAAAAAGGTTACTTTCCAACAAGGAATTAAAACTGTTTGCTGACTTCACAGTTTGACAGTTAAGTTTAAAAAAGAATTACTGTTGAAATAAAAACAAAAAAAAATGTCAACACGTCGACCATTAGCTTGCATTAGAAGTTGACATCAATTAACCCTCAACAGAAAAATGGTAAAATAGCTCATTTCATATTCTTATTTAACAATGTGGGCAAGAAATTTGCCTTAAGTCCTCATCAAATTTACATCTTTTTTGTCTTTTTTTTTTCTTTTCTTAGTTGGGTATGCATGTGATTATACTGCATTTATAAGTGTAAGTGAAAGAGCATTTTTATGTATTACTTTAAATATACATGTATATAGATGTATTCCTGCATGCATGTATGCCTGAAAGGAAATATAAGATTGCTTCATTGAAGCAGTGAAAATCATAATGCCCCCCCACCACACACACACACACGTGTGTCAAGAAATTTAATTTGGTGGCTGGTAATGCATAGGTAAAAATTTAAAAACACTTTAAACCTCATCTAAACCACTTTTGCACATTTAGCTCTTTATCAATACATTTGAAAACCACATCCTGTTAGGTCTTTAAAAGCCTGACAAGAAACCCAACTTTTTTTTTTCAAAAAATTATACAACACTTACATTAAAAGATAAAGAAATAAAACATTTAAAAATAATATTCCTTACAGTATTCTAAGCACTCAAATAAACAGTAATAATACGTATTATTCAGAGAAATATGCAGTTTGGTACTGTTCAAAGTTAGCACAAGTCTCCTCAATAACAAAAACAAGAACCAAGGAACTAAAGTGCAAATTTCTAAACACTGAACTAGTGCATACCTATATCTACAACCTGGAGCAAGCCTGATTGGGGATCCCAGGTAAATGCTTTGTAAGTCTCACTATCTTATCAACATTTTCTTTTTTTCTACCTATATTTATATATACTGCAAATTAAACTAAACACAATTGACTATTAAAGGATGAAAAATTCTTGCAAATTTTGATGTCATTTTGAGGTCATTTTTGTCCAAATATGTGAATTTCTTTTGCTCATGCTAAGACTAAAAAAAAAAAAACACTATATAAAATTCACTATTTTTATTCATAATGTTGAATATGTTAAAATTATTCAACTTTTTAACAAGAAAAATCTCAAGTTGATGTTAAAAATTGCTGTAAAAAATTATTTATTTAAGAGGGAATGATCTATTATGACATGTCTCTAATTTTATATTTAGATACATTGTACTTATTTTCAATTTTTCTAATTGAATTGTTCACCTATATTGCCTGTGATCCATTATTGTACATAATTAGGTAACAATACAATTTGTATTATATATGAATACTACCCTATGAAAATTGAGATGTAGTAGAGTCCGGGGTGGGGGGTGCTTCATATCATAGATTGTAGGGAAGTGGCACTGTAAACATACACCAGTATGTACTTAAATACTGATCCAAAAATGCCTTACAAAATAATTTTGTTGTTAAATTCTTTCCAGCACAAAATTATATCAAAACTGTCTTCTTTGTACACAATCCTTTAAGAGAGAACTTAATCTATTATTATATACTGATGGCAATAATTATTACATACTGATTACAGTCTGAATCAATATTAAATTGTAGCAACTTAGATTGAATCCCTAAGACCAAGGGCTACCTTCCCAATCTCTACTACAAATACTTGTTTATATATAGCAAAATTTCAATCTTTTTATCTTAATAAAAGTCAATATTCTTCCATTCTATAGAGGTCTACTTATACAAAGCAATTTATTTTAATTATTTTTAATTTTTTTTTTTATAAGGATTAATCCCTTACCTTTCTTCATGACTGCACGCAGTTGTTCTTCCAGATTTGCAGCTCTTTCATCAATTTGCTTTTGTTCTCGGTCGAGTGCTTCAATCTCACTCTTCACATACTGGTTTGTATCTTGAATCTCCTGCAGAAAATTGAAATTAAATCCATTCTTAGAATTTTCAAAACAATGACACATTTTGAATATTCCAAATTTCATTATTTTGTTATTTTGTTTTTTGTTTTTTTTTTTACTTAATTTATATTATTTCCCTTCTTTCCAAACTCTATAATTTCTCTACTTAATTCCATACACAAATCTACATGAAATTAATCATTTTCTTCTCTTCATATAGCTTTTCCTTTTACTATTGTTTCATGAAAAATAAACCTTTGGTACATCAACATCTACATCAAAGCACTTTCTTTGCATTGATAATATAACAAAAGATGTTAAGAGTTAAACAAGACAGTGCATTCCATGCTTTTATGACACAAGTCAGGAAAGTATTTTTTCTGTCTTAATTTATAAGACTTACAATGTAATGTATTTTCTAAAGAAGTAATAGATTTTTCTATATGCTGATTGAAAAGTAACTCCCTGTTTTATGTATGAGCGGCCAGCCAAAAGTCCTGACATAATACCCTGTAATGTTTTTCTTCAGGGTTGGTTAAAAGACAAGTCTACTAAACCAAACCAAAACTTTGGAAGAATTTGAATTTACCCATACATGAACTTGTATTTACACATCAAGAAGTTATGTTTTCCATACAACAAGAGTTCCTGGTGAAATCAGTTGATGCAATTCCTGGGTGGCTTGAGAAGCTGGTAGCAAAATCTGATGCCCATATTGAATTTTAAATAAAACCTTATGCTAAACACTTTCGTCTCATATTCATTTCTTGTAAAAATTATAGTTAATAAAATAATTATAAGTATTTTAAAATAGGGAGTTACTTTTCATTCATCCTGTATTTATTAATCTAACAGATTTGATCACTTTAAACATTATTTTAATGGATACCCATATTTGAGTAAGTGCTCCATTTATTTATTAAGCAGTATATTTATTTAAATTCATCTACCAGCCTGAATATTTGAGAAATCTTATTAAAGAAAAATATATGCTCTCCTGCAGGATTTGAACCTGCATCTCATCTGTTTAATAAATAAACAGAGCATCAACTCAGATATGGATATCCACAAAAATAATGTTTAAAGTGATAAAATGTAATGTATGTATTATATTTTATGAACATAAATTGTTTAATTTTCATAACAGTAGCTTGATTAAGCATCCTGATTGTTTTGGTTGGTTTTGTTTTACAGCATCAACCTCAATAGCTTAGATTTTTATTGCTGGTAATATTTTTTTTTTTCAAAAATGTATTGCTGGTAATATTTTTTTTTTCAAAAATGTATTGCTGGTAATATTTTTTTTTCAAAAATGTATTGCTGGTAATATTTTTTTTTTTCAAAATGTATTGCTGGTAATATTTTTTTTTTCAAAAATGTATTGCTGGTAATATTTTTTTTCGAAAATGTATTGTTGGTAATATTTTTTTTTTCAAAAATTTATTGCTGGTAATATTTTTTTTTCAAAAATGTATTGCTGGTAATATTTTTTTTTTCAAAAATGTATTGCTGGCAATATTTTATCTTCAAAAATGTATTGCTGGTAAAATTCATTGCTGGCAATATTTTTTTTTCCAAAAATGTATTGCTGGTAATTTTTTTTTTTCAAAAATGTATTGCCGGTCATATTTTTTCCGAAAATGTATTGCCGGTCATATTTTTTCCAAAAATGTATTGCTGATTAAATTCATTGCTGGTAATATTTTTTTACAAAAATGTATTGCTGGTATTAAAACCTATTTTATACTTGTATGTAAAAATATATTGCTGGTAATGTCTTCAAAAATGTATTGCTGGTAATATTTTCAAAAATGTGTTGCTGGTAATGTATTGTTAGTAATAATTTTTTGCAAAACCATACTGTTGGTATTAAAACCTATGTTTACACTTTCATAGTGTTTTGACCCCTGTTTGGGGGTTAACTATTTGCCCATAGCTTGGACCATAACAGGAGCTACCACGTTCACCTGATCTTGCAATTTTCTTCTATGGGGCTATGTGAAAGGACAGGTCAATACACCTCCCTCTTCCAAGAGGAACTTAAGCAGAGAATTATTGAGCCACTGGAGAATGTTATGCAAGACATGCTACAGCATGTTTGGCAGGAGCTGGACTACTGATTTGATGTATGTTGTATCACAGGTGGTCCACATATTGAAGCTTTGTGAAATCAGTTATAAAATCTATATCTCTTTGAATATCTTGTTCAAATTTTGATAAATAATTCTTTTATTGTTCATCATGAAGCCTATTTAATTTTGTTTGCCTGGAACATTTAGCTACTCAGATATTCATATTTTAAATGATGTCAATTTTTGGGAACACCTTGTATACAAGTATTATAAAGTATAGGAACTATAGTAAAAAAAAAAAAAAAAAAAAAAGTTGGGGTTAAGATCTTAATTTATTCTGTATTGGTTTAAAAGTGCTGTCTGTAAATACTTGGAACAAATCACCTGCATGCAGATAGAAAATGAAGCATGTGCACAAAAATAGAAAGGGGCATAAGACAAGGTTGCATCTTCTTACAGGATTTATTCAATCTATACATTAAGGCAATCCTAAAAGAACTACAAGGATTATCTGGATCTATTACTAATGGGAACAATCTTAATACAGAATATGAAATTGACAATGTGTTGATGATAAATACAAAAAAAAATTACAGTAATCCCTAGTTAAGATAGTAAAGTAAAGCAACAAAAAATACTAACCATCAATTATTAAAATGAGAGAATGTAAGGCCATTAACAAGAGAGACAAACTAAGATACAAATTATGAATTGGAGACATCAGGATCAAGCAAGTACAGAAATTTAATTGTCTAGGAAGTGTTATAATAATAAACAAAAATGTTATACTTAAATCTGAAGAGGCATTGGAATAATGAAAGATGCCTTACAAAATCTAAACAAAATATAGACTTGAATATAAACCCTAGACTTGAACAAGTTAAGATTGTAGTGATCAGGGAAACATCCTCTTGGGAGTCACTTTTACAGAGCAGTGGTTCGTGGAAAGAAGCTGTTCAAGTGGAACTTAGTTCTCAATGAAATACAGAGGGAATGTGGGTAGTTTGCTATAATATGAATGGCATGGTGAATATCTGCTATGAAGGTTAGAACTGGCAGAACCATGGAATGCTTTTCATCTGATCACTTTCCATGGAAGTAGCAAAAGCCACATAGCAGTGAATGCTGGACAATTTCCTAACAGACACTTGAAGCAACAGAAATGTGTTTCTACAAAAGGATGAGGAGATACCATGCATGAAACATGTGAGCAATAAGGAAATTTGAAGGAAAATAGGAACAAAAAGGACATCTAGAAACAGAAAGAGACAGGGTGAGATTTCTGGGACACATAATGAGGAAGAAGGGCTTGGAGAATTTGACACACACAGGACATTAAAAGCAAGAGGGACAAAAGAAAGCATCTTCCTTCCATTAACATAAGTTTGTTAGATAACGAATTTGTATAAATGTATTGGCAGAACAGGGACTGGAACATATAATAAGGAGACAAATATTGCTTAGAACTACAAAGGATAGAGCAATGATCACCCATATACTTAAAGGACATGACACATAAAAGAAGAATCACTCCATCATGCAAAAAAAAAAATTAAAAAAATAAAAAATAATTCACCTTTTACTATCTAATTTTGACTCAATATTATATTTTAGTATCATCAGAATCCAGCTTGCACATTTACAAATCTACCATTTGCCCATGCATTGAGTATTGTTGCCATATCTAGTCTGATGTTCCTTCTGTAAAATCCAAAGAAGGATCTGTAATGTAATCGATCCTGAGCATCTATGTCCCACCCTTTTACTGTTGAAATAGCTAAATGCAACCATCACTCTACTCCAACAGTTTCTTTTCTCGCACTTCCCACCTGTAGAACTCATGTTTTGTTGCTTCCCTGATAACTACAATCTTCAAAAATTTAAATGCAGCATCAATTGCCATCTTCTTGAATCCCGTTCATTTTTTGCCCTTTTCTCAATCCTCCCTATTCTCAGTCTTTCACTCCCTGTAATCTCCTATGCAATAGTGGTATTCCCACCTTGCTTGGGGTAAAATGATTAAAAAAAAATATGTATTTTTTATTACAAAATAAGCATAGAATTATGTATTGGAACTAACATCAACCAACGCTAAGTATACAATCTACTTAATATCAATTCAAAGGCTTAGTGAAAAGCAGAACATTTTGTGTTTGGCCTTGGTTATATATTTATGTCTTTTCAGTTATAAGTATTCTTGCTTAGAATGGGTTAGCTTAAAAAAAAAATAAAATAAAAATAAAAAAAACTTTCATAGTAAGAAAATTTACTAAGAAAATGTATTGCTGGTACTATCTTTTTTTTTTTTTTATAAAAATGTATTGCTGGTAATTTTTTTTACTATGAAAATGTATTGTTGTCACATTCACTATAAAAATGTATTTAAACGCTTTCATAGTGTTTTGACTCCAATTTGGGTGTTAACTATTTGCCCATAGCTGGGACCCTAACAGGTGCTACTATCCTGGGTCAGGGTAGACCTGGGAACAACAGCAATTAAGAGGTGGTCCTCAAAACCTATTTTTTTTCATTAGTGGTTATTATGAGTACTCAGAAATTGATATTCATCTTTTTTAATTTCAAAATTGGAATATTTTACTTTATTGACTAAAATTGAAAATAGAAAATAAATAATATTATTTTGGCATATCAATTTAATGAAAAACAAAAATGCAACAAATACAAAAAAAAATAAAAAGATTTTTGCTGTTTATAGAAAAGATATTGTAAATAACAGTGTTTGTCAAAAGTAGTTTGCAATGTTTCATCTTAGAGATTTCTCTCTAAATGATGCTCCCAAATTAGGTAAAAACCAGTGGAGATTGGCAATAACAAAAGCAAAGCATTACTTGAGAATAATCCTTATATGATATGGGAAATGGGATTAATACTAAAAATATTCAAATTAGACACTGAAAATTGTTTGCACCAATTTAATAATGTTGATCACTTTGATGTGAAGCTAAGCAAGAAAACATATTCTGTGTGCAATTCACTAATTAAATGTAACATAAGATTTTTTTAAATAAATATTGATACATTCTGTCTAAATCTCTGATATAAGGAGTCATCTACACACAGTCCTCATTTTTATTGTTATCGGGGTGAACAACAATTGAGTAGCATTAAATAAGAATTAGGAGACATCCTTAGACATGGACAGAGGAATGAGAATAATCTCCTCTTATAGATTAAATAAAGTGTTCAGTTAAAAATTCCCTGAAGGTAATCCAGATCAACAAAGAGTCCAGAGAACACAATTGTCAAAATGTTTTCATAACAAAGAGAACAACAGTATGTATATAAATAATGTAAATTATGACATGCAATGAAAAGTGGATAGAGTACAACAGTATAGCACAATATAAAGGAATATGGGACAATTGAAATGAACCATCACAAACCATACCAAAAAGCCAGTCGTCATTCAAAGAAGGTGATTCTTTTTATATGATGGAATTGAAAGAGTATATAAGGTTTTTTGTTTTGTTTTGTTTTTTCTGGAGAACCAACCAACTAGCATGAACAAATACTGATTAAAGTACCAACTGAAAACAGAAAAAAATCTCTGGAATTAGTTAAGAAAAAGGATAAATTATTTTATCAATATAATACATGTTTCTTTATTGACCAAGCAAAAATTGTTACAGCTTAGTTTTCATCCATTTACCAGATATTGCACATTTGGTTTACCATTTATTCTGATCTTTACAGAGTTCCCTTAATGAAATATTTCAATTCTCTGGAAGACAGTAAAAGATACCTAAACAAAACAACTCTTTTGTTAAGAAAGATAACAATCCTGTGAGAATGGAATCATGAAACTGTCTAAAGGATGGCAGAAGATAGTCAAGCAATAAATATATTTATATTAAAAAATAAATTGTCTTATTTTTACTGAATAATTTAAGAGATTTTTTTTCAGAAAAAAAAAACAAAAAACAATCAAAATCAAAATCACAACAATTCTTTTCTTTGTTAATTCAGAAACTGAGTAGAACACCTGCTTCTTAGTTCAAAACTTGTATAGCATCCAAACATTTTCCTGTAAATCTGGTAGAAGAAGACAGCAGATTTGGATGTAGTTGGAAACTGATTAAAATTGTTTCATGTGGATTTTATTTCATCAAAGTGCAGGAAATGAAAGCAGCCTACCAACCAAAAAATTAATTAATCAAAACAATCAAACTAGGAAATCCTAAAATAGGTACAAGTAAGTTTATATCAATCTTTTATAAAAATGAAATGATATTCAATTATTTTTATTAATTCAAAGTTTTGGTTTTCTAAATTTTAATGAAATTTGTATTTTTATTCTCTTTTTTTTTTTAGGTTTTACTTCATTTATAACTTGCTTTTTTTTCCTGAATTAGAAATGACTAGAAAAACTTTATTTTTATTTTAAGTCAAATATTTTACAAGTGATCTAAAAAAAGAACTTAAATTATTGTAGTGCTGTTAAACATACATTGTCATTTTATTTTGTTTAGCCTAGGACAGGTCCAAGGTAGGCTTCCCAAAAAAATTAACTTAATATAAAGTATCATACATGTTAATAAAAAGATTATTTTGTAACTGTTTTCTATGAATCAAAAATGTTAACAAAATTCAAACAAGCCTTTTCTGCATCATAGTATAAATTTGAAGATAAGCTTTCCCAATTGTCTTTGTTACATTTCCCATGGAGAAATGATATTGATTTTAAAAGTTACATCTACAACCTGATCTTGCTTTGGGTTGTATTATTTAAGATCACAAATCTACAAAGAGCCTTTTTATTCCTCATTCTCTGTAACAAGATTTTTGCTTTTATTTTAATAATATAACCAAGAGGAAGAATCGTTGCTGTATCTATTTTCTCAAATCACATACAATGTAGGTCAGTTGGAATATCACATGAAAATTATACATACATACATACATACATACATACATACATACACACACATACAAGATATTGTACATTGAAAGCAGGTGTAAATAAAATAGCGCTCAATGTAACAAAGATATTAACTATATATTATTTATAGATATTATACCTCACCGGTAGCATGACTCAAAGTTTCATGCACAAGGCAATTGTCAATATAAAGTATTATATATGAAGATTGCATTGTGCATGAAACTGCAAGTCATGCTACTGGTGAGGAAAAAATATCTTTCATTGAAAAATGGCCAACAAGGAAGATTTAATTAAGCTTTTATTAAACTTATCCAGGATTCTAACATTTTTTTCATTTTTTTTAGGGTTAATAAATATAAAAATTGTCCAAAGTTATTATTCTTCCAAGTGCTTTCAGTTAGTTCTATAGCCATTATCAAGGATATTGTTTCTGGTGAATTTCCATGTGTTATCTTCTACATAGTAGTTTAGCTAAGTGGAGTTCTTGCAGAAGAGTGTATGCTTTTTTAGACAGTCACAAGCTATGACACAACAGGTTGACCTGGGCATTACTTCTATTTTTAGAAAACCTTGAACACGTCATCTCCACTGCTAAACAGTGTAAAATTGATAGCAGGGGAATGGTATTTAATCAGTAAAGGTTCTCAAATAGTAAGTTGTCTATGACTATATGATTTTAAAAGAATTTTTGTGTTATCAACCAGAATTTTCCTTAAGGGTTCTTGTAAATTATGGATTAATAAATGTTTATTAATCACACTCTGCTTCAAGAGGTGATATATGATGCATCTACTTAAGGAGGTAGTAGGGTGACTGATACAGGCAATGGATTTTTGACAAGTAACACTCTTGTACTGGACACTGAAATTTGTACACTATATTGTTAACTGCTAGTTTGGATTTGGTGGGGTTATTTCAGTTAGTGTCAACAAGATTTGTGGTCTTCCATTTTCTATAATGTATTATAAACTTTATATGTTTTTCAGAAGTTACAGCAGAAATATGGTGTTTAATAATTTTGCTTATAGCAAATTTATCCTGCTTATAATTATTGTGCATCTGGTTGCAATAAAATATGTTGATGTTTTGTGGTGTTGTATTTTTATGACTGGTGTCATGTATTCTTTGAAAAACAAATTTTATTTGCTTATCAATAAGTAGTTGGGAAAATTATTGTTGGCTAGTGTTTGTTTTATGCGTCTTAGTTTGTCTAGAGGAATTTTGGTATGCTCTATTTAAGAAGTTTGTTATCACTGCTATTTTCCAGGCATTGGCTATCATAGTTTAGAAGACAAGATTTTGTATTAGTGAGTTTTTGTTATACAGGTGAGTAGAACTTTGTTGGATTTTAGCTCTATCTCAACATTGAGGAATCAAATAATTTTCCCCCCACCAAATCTAAACTAGTGATGACCAACATTACTTGAAAATAATCCTTTTATAATATGGAATTCAAATTAAGCACTGAAAATTGTTTGCACCAAATTGATTATGTTACTCACTTTGATGTGAAGCTAAGCAAGAGATATTCCATGTGCAATTCACTAATTAAATGTGAATCTACTAATTTTTAAACAAATTGATATTTTCTCACTGATGAGTTATTATTCATCTTATTCAAATATTGCAGGTTTTACAACAAAATACTAGTGTAGTGTTTGAGAGACTTCACAAACACTTAACATAATAAATACTTCTATACACATGCAAAGATGTATATACACACCAGTTTACATTAGTAAACTAAATATCATGCATATATGATGTGAAAATAATTGAAAACAAAGACAATAAGTACTAGAAATATACATTCAATGTTGTCATCACTTTATAATCACAAATGCATTCCTAATTATTGTATCTATAAATATAAGCCTGAAAGTTAATGAATAATACAAAGAAAAAATGTTTTACCCCATGAGATGCTAACAGTTCCTCCAAAATGGATTCTGACTCACTTTTCTCATATTCTTGCAGTTTTTCACCTGTATAAGTTATAAAAATGTACAGATTTTATAAACAAATTATAGATATAAGTTTATGTACAAGAGTGGGCTGAAAAGTTCATAGGCTGACTATGAAGGGTTGATGCTAGAACTGTGAAATCTTGCAGGCCTTAATTTCAACTCTTCTTATTAATAAGTGCATTGTTTCTTTCCAGGTAAACTGATATTTTGAACACTTCAAAAGTAACTAGTAGCAATCTCTCTTGAAAATGGATGAAATTAGGCATCATGGTTTTATCAAGTACCTGCAAAAAAAGGGTTTAACCCCAAGGATATTCATGCTGACATGATTGCCACATTAGGGGATGACACACCAGATTTATCAACAGTGGAAAAGAGGGCAGTTGAATTTAGGAGAGGTAGGGAGAGTCTTGAAGATGACCCAAGGTCTGGAAGCCCTGCAACTGATACCACCAAGGAAATCATTGATCATGTTCACCACTTAGTGATGGATGACAGACAATTGACTATAAATTAAATAGCTAATTCCATTAGCATATCACATGAGAGTTGAGAATATTTTGCACAATGAACTTAGCATGACAAAGGTTTCTGCTCAGTGAGTGTCATATCTTCTGACACCTGATCAAAAGTGCACCAGGCTGATCACAGAAAAATATGACATTGTTTGAAGGAGATCTAGCTGCTTTCCTTGAATATTTCCTAACCCAGGATAAGTGTTGGATTCCTTACTTTGAGCCAGAGACAATTCATACAGTGGAAACACCCCCTCCTCAACTGCTCCAAAGAAAACCAAGGTCATTTCATAAGTAGGGAAGGTAATGGCCTCAGTTTTTTGGGAGGCATTGTGTTTATTGACTATATTTAAAAGGGGCCACAATATCAATGCAGAGTACTATGTCAACTTGCTGAGGCTGTTACAAAAAGCTATCAAAACCAAATCCCCAAGAAAACTAACAAAAGGGGTCTCATTTCATCAGGGCAATGCTACAGAACACAACTCCTTGTTTTCAATCACTGCTGTGCATGACTGGCTTTGAACTGGTTGATTACCCTCTATATTCTCCTGATTTTGCCCCATCTGACTACCATCTGTTCCTCAACATGAAAAAACACTTTACTGAGAACCAATATCACAGCTTCTTCACCAATCAAGCAACACCAATGGAAGAAATGTGTGAACTGCAAGGGAGACTATGTTTAAAAATCAACCTCATTTGGTCACATTAATGAGAATATCTTGGTTAACATATGAACTTTTCAGCCAACCCACACATGACACAATCTTGTTTATGTTTTGCAGAAATCATTTTAATTTTAACACAGATGAGATTGATAATAATTATTAATATTATAGGAATTGCATACCTGAAAAAAAAAAAAAAAAGGTTGATATTACATAAAACTTCTGCCAAAAAGTTCATTCTATTCACAAACAAAATTATGAGGAAAAAAATTGTATATTTAAAAAAGATATATATATATATATATATATATATATATATATAAAATTACAAAACACTTATTGGTCAGAGTTAAATTAGACCAGGAAACAGTTATATTAAAAAATGCTCAATACACATATAAAGAAAATAAAAAATACAAATTTAATGTGCAAAGCTTTTAAATTTCAAAATTAGAGATCAGCCAATTACACTACAATGGTAGTGTAAATCTGATGGATAATATATATATATATATATATATATATATATATATATATAGAGAGAGAGAGAGAGAGAGATATATATATATCCATAAAACATTTCTGAAAATTAGTAAAGATTGCTAAACATAAACATGTTATAAAATCACTACAAAAAATATATATATATATATATATATATAAGTCTAACATTTTATATATATATATATATATATATATATATAAGTCTAACATTTATATATATATATATATATAAGTCTAACATTTATATATATATATATATATATATTGAACAATAAAAAAATATTAAAAAATTAAAATCTTCAGACACACTGGGTTATAGATTAATATTCTTTCATTTTTTTTATTATTATTTCATTTAGATTCCTCGACTAGTTTCGGCCAAAATGGCCATCATCAAGAGAAGAAATATTTCTGCTTGCTGGTAGCAGTAAACTACAGAAATGAATGTCTTGCAGGAGAAAATGAACTTTTGTCTGTAGTTTTCATTTGTTTTTTTATTTTTTATTTTTTTTATCTTTTTAACATGAATCTTTTAACACATATATATATCAGTCAACATTTCACTTTTATTAAAGTTTCATATGAAGTTTTAATAAAAGTAAAACATGTAAAATTTTAATAAAAGTGAAGTTAAAGCCTCATATAAATCTTTAATAAAAGTGAAAAATGTTAGATTGATAGACATTTCCTACTTGTTTTTATCCTATCATTTTGTTGGATTCTGATCTGTCTATGATAGCATATCACTTCTATGTACAAGCAAAAAAACAACTTTACTAGATGAAATATAACTATATGTCTCAGACACACAACACACACATTTTACCAAAGGTCAGTAAATACATGATGGGATGCTGATAAGTTCTCAGCCTGACCCACTTCTCAAAATCTGATCATACAAGAGGTTTTTGATAAGACAAACTTTTTGGTCAGACTGAAAAATTTTAGCACCCTTCATAGATGTATTTAACACATATTTGGCATACAGATCCTGTATAAAATTGTGTCCAGATGAAACCTTTTAGTAGATTTTAAACTGAAGAGCATAAAAAACATTTCTCTTTTAGTGGAGGGGAGGTATTGCCAACAAGGATCTGGTTAATAGATTTATCAGGTGCATAATCTAAATTAGTCAATATGGGTTTGAATCATCCTTTGATCAAATAAATAAATTAGCTTATATAAGTGACACTAGAATTTTGAATCAAATTAAAAAATAGTTACATTCAACTGAAATTCTACATTTGCATTCTATGTTGTTGTCATAATATAAAATTGTTATGTCAAACTGAAATGTCAATTCCTTCAATCCAACATTACATCATTTACTCCTGATTTTAAAAATGATTGAACATCCAACAGAACTTTACTTTTTAGTGGTTTCTTCAGTTCTGCTGTTAAATAAATCAAATTTAGAAAACTTTTTTTTTTAAAAATAATCATGCATAATGTCAATCAAAAATAACTAAAGCTCACTTCTACAGTAACCAAATTCACCAAAACTACAATAAAAGTTGAAACAGTTCTTAAAAACCTTCAGATTACATTTTCTTGACTGAATGAAAATTTAATTTTTACATCACCTATAGCACCACAATCATGTCTCTATAGCTTATCTGTGACTTATCTGATGAAAGCAAAATCCATTGATAAATACAACCTGTTTGGTACTGACACTCCTGACATCTATACTGTATATATGTCAGAGGTACCAAAAGACTCTAAATTATTGAAATCATTATAATTAAAATACAAACAAAAAATAAAATTTAAAAAACTGTTTAACAGAAACTGAATAATTAATAAATTAAAATCAGGAAACTCCTCATGTGTATTAAAGCAAGTGCATACATTTGCATTATCTCAAAGCAAAAGAATATATTAACTGCCCAAATTTAAACTTAATAAGAGCCACCAATCTGACTTCAGTCCATCTCCTGATCTTGAAAATGGCTGGATGACAACCAAAAGTACATTTGCATATATACGTGTATAAATTCAAGCTTGCATTAATGTTTTGTCAGGTGCATGACACCAACATTTTCTTTGATACAGTATATTATAAAATTTCATTAATATTGTCTTTTTGTTTGTTTTTCAAAACATTCTATAAAATTTTCTTTAAAGATTAAGAAAATAATATTTTTTTTTTATTTAAAAACTTAATAACATACCAGATAAAGTTTCCACATTGTTGTTTTCTGCATTTGTTTTAGGAGATGAATTTTCCAAAAATTTCTGAAAAAAAAAATATTAAATGAATTAAGATAAGCAATTTTTCTAAATTAAAAGGAACTTTAGATATTTTGATTAAATGTTTATTCAGTGTGTGACTGGGAAATTTGAATATGTAAACACAATCCATTATTTCTATGCAGTGAAAGAAATGAATTTGTAAAATTAACGTGTTAACAATATTAAATCCATAGAAAAGAAAGGTACTAAAAAAAATATTTGATAAATAAAAAAACATCATGAGTTAATGTAAATATCATTTAATACAATATATTAAAATCATATTGGATCTAAAATGATCCTTATCAGATGAACAAAGGAATTTGTTTTATTAAAATCTGTTAATTAGTATACTGACTATTGTATATTATAAAAACTTGTTAATTAGCATATGGACTATTATATATTTATTTATCAGTCTAGTTATATAGCATTCTTAGAAGAAAAGAAAATGACCTATTGAAGGCAAGAGGAACAAAGGAAAACAGAGAATAACCTAATCTAACAATCTTGTATAAATAGATGGCAGAACAGGGAGTAGGAAGGATAGTGAAAACACAAACCTTACTAAGAGCTACAAAGGATAGGATATAATGATTGATTTGTTTTTTATAGCTTATCAACCCTTTGCAGGTTATTTAAAGCAAGAAAATATTTTAGATTGTAAGAATATTTTGGCAATAATATTGATTTACTGATTGTTTTAGCATACCTACAGATAATAATGGGTATGTGTCCCCATTTCCATAAATACAGTAGTAAATACTGTATGTTGGTCTGCAGTTGGAGATTCATTGTGGAATTCACTTGACTCACTTCTAGCAGTTGACTACTTTTTCTATATGCCCCCCTGGCGAATCTTATATGTGTTGTTTGTTTCTTATGTATTATCGTTCATTACCAACCTTCATGTGATCATTCTATTCAGTAACCTTCCCTAGATTACAACACTGATATATCCTACTAATTAACCTATGGCTGGGGGAGATGAAGTAGATTCATACCTTTCCTAAGGGTATTTGCATCTAAGTGAACATAACAAATGTGATTGGAACTGAAACTCAGTTCTCCAATTTCCAATTATGAGCCATTATCCAATACACCATTCAAGCTTATGATACCTGGTATTACCAAGTGGTCACCCATCTAGGTAGTGATCAGGTTCAACATTGCTTAACTTCGGTGATCATATGAGGACCAGTGTTTCAATAGAATATGGCCATATAAGAAATTGTGGGGAGCTATGATTACCTATGGCACATAGAAGAGGAGAAAGGAAATGGTTTCATGCTTTTCCTCAAGAGCATTACTGCAATATGAATAAAAACAGTCACAACCAAAAAATTGAACGTGGTTTGCTTACTCCATTTGCAACACTAATAACACTTACATCACAAACTTTAGCATTAGAGACATGAATAATGCATATATCCAAGTTATTTCATCAACCATATCAATTATATAAATACAATTTGAAATTAAAGTACATAAATAATTATTGTAAAGGGTGTTCCAATAACTTGGACTGATTTTAAATGTGAATTAAGTTTAAGCATCTAATGATTTTTTTTTCAGATTTAACAACTTAAGTCCTTGGCAATTTCAACCATGGAAAGATTAACAATTAAACAATGTGTTAAAGTTTCAAAGTGTAACTGGAAAAATTGTTTGTAAATTCAAACAAACTGAATCGGTGGCAGATGTGAAAACACCATTGCATGCTCATTTACACCATTCAGCTGAAAACACTGTTACAGTGCATGAGAATGTGACTGAAAATCCAGACACCTTTATTCGTCATCATGTGCCGAAAATGAACATCTTCACAACATTACATAATTTCCAATTGCACTCTCAGTTGGTTGATTATGTTGACCAAAAAATCGTGAAATGCATGAAATGCATTTCTCTTTGAATGTCCATTTTCATAATAGGCTTTGATAACTTTAACACATTGTTTGATTGTTAATCTTTCCATGGTTGGAACTGCCAAAGACTTAAGTTGTTAAATCTGAAAGAAAAAGAAAAAAATCATTAGACACTTAAACTAATTCATATTTAAAATCAGTCCACGGTATTGGAACACCCTTTAGAATGTAATAAATATAAAATATACTTCATAACAATTCTTTCCCAATTGTAAATCTCCCAGACATATGACACACAAATAACAAATGTACTCAAAATATAGATTTCTGTAATATTTTCATATTGGGTTGGCTAAAAACTCTGCTTGATTTTTTGCAGTTAGATAACATTAAGAATATTTGATTTAAACTAATTTCATTAAAAAAGTTAACTTTTCACTGTCATTGTGTACTTTCTTTAAAATTTTATAAAAATTGACATTTACTTCACTGAATCTAACACTGAAGAAGAAAATAAGCAACATTTTCAGCATGCTATGTTTAGTTTTTTATCCTTGAAAGAAATGTAAAAATAGATTTGTGCTGTTGATGGAGAAGGTCTTGTAAAGGATCAAGTGTATCAAAGTGGTTTGTCATGGGTTGGAAATGTCTCACCAAACTATTCTTCACACATTGAGTTTGATTTAGTTTGTTTAGTAGCATATCAACTACTTAATGGATCATTTAATGTCAAAATTTAATTTTCTTGGGTGCTTTGGTAATTTTTTTTCAAAAATCTATTACTGCTATTTTTTTGTCCTAGGAATATGTTTATTGATAATATTTTTACAATAAAAATGTATTTTTGTACTTTTGTAATGTTTTAACCGCAGTTTGGGGGTTCACTATTTACCCATAGCTGGGACACCTAACAGGTTCTAACACCTTGGGTCAGAACAGGCCTGGGAACAACAGTAATTAAGAGGTGATTCCATGCTCCTCAAAAACTCCTGATCAGAGGTACTGCTACCAGATGTGGTCTATCATCATACCCAGGATAGTTCACAGTTGAGCAAACCAGTTAAGATTAGCAGTGATCAAATTCAGGCATTACTTGAAAATAATTAATGTCATACAACATGGAAGATAGCCAATAATACTAAAAATCATTTTCATCTCTTTGGCTATGTTAGTATCTTTGATGTGTGATTTAAAAGTAATATTTTCTGTTTTGTTTTTTTAAATTGTAATTAGTGATGAAATGTAGATACTTTACAACAACAGGAAAAGCAATAAATTCTAAGGCAAGCAAAATTAACTATCATTAACTGTACCAAAGTTTGGTCTTTATCCACTGAAGTTGTTTATATGGTGAGAATGGAAAGAAGTTCTCTGAGTTCTTTTAAATAACTGATACAAACAAAAACTGGTGCCAATTAGACCAAGTGAAAACAGCAATTAGTCTAAAATTAGTTAAAAGAAAAAGTAATATTCCATCAGGATGATACTAAAACATATTTCTGGTGACCAGTTACAGTTAAAATAAGAATTTTTCACTCCTCTATCATATTTGCCAAATATTGTACTTTCACTTCTGGTATTTACAGAATTAACTTAATAAAAAAAAATTAAAAAATAACTTTCAATTTTCTGGAAAAACTACCTACAGTGTATTTTTATTTATGTTACTGAAAAAGATTAAAAAAAAATCTGAGAAAACAGAATTATGTAGTTAGATGTAAGTTCTATGCTGTTTCTTTTCTTGCACTTCTCACTTGTGGAACACTTTTCCAGATTCTTGCTTTCCAGTCAAATTTGATCTTCAAAAATTTAAATGCAATGTCAATCATTACTGTCTGTCTTCTTAATTTCTCTTTTATTGTTCATTCTCCTTAACAATATTTCATTCTTCTCATACTCTCTAACACTACACTCAGTAACTCCTTGCTTCATAGTGGTTTTATTACCTTGCTTAGGGTCAAATGATTAAAAAACAAAAACAAGAGAATTTGGTAACCTTGAATTAATAAATAAAAGGAATATATATATATATATATATAAAGTTAAATATAACAGACAATGAATGTCTATTATGTTTGGTCATTAGCCATTCTAAACTCTGTATATTTGCTTTAATTTCAGGTGAAAATAAAGACAAAAATTGTCCAATATTTGGATATTTTTTAGTTAAGCTATTCCTTATTCTAAGCTTTCAGGTCACATGACACATCTTCACAGTGGTTATATCGACATTTAAGCAAAAATATTCACCATCAAAGATGATATTCGTTATGTTGACATAGAAGATTGCTATGTGACAATAAGGGTCACAGAATAGCAGACTCAGTTCATAAGTTCAAGATGTGGTTCTATGCAAGAGGCTGAAATATTAACAACAGAACGATATGTCTAGATGCAATATAATGTGTTATAAACAGTCTGAAATGTAATTTTGTTGAGTGTGGGTTGCTTTGTTTTAATGAAGATGGCCTCCAATATCTAAACGTTCTTTTTACTGTGTGTATGTGTGAGCATTGTCGTGCTATCACCTAATACCTGCCTAATATTATGTACATGGCTCTGTTTTTCTAAGAAATGTTGTTTAATAGAACTAAGATCACAAAGTATAATAATATATATATATATATATATATATATATATATATATATATATATAATATATATAAAATCTAATATAAAAGGCTCAAACACTAATATTCCATGGTCATAATTTATTACATTGGAATTGTAATCACAATCCAATTCAACAGACCTACAAATCCGATACAAATATATATATTTTTTAACAATAAAAAATATAAAAAAATTAAAATCTTCAGACACACTGGGTTGTAGATTAATATTCTTCTGTTTTTAATATTATTATTATTTCATTTAGATTCCTCGACTAGTTTCAGCCAACATGGCCATCATCAGAAGAAATATCTGCTTGCTGGTAGCAGTGAACTACAGAAAATATATATATATATATATATATATATATATATATATATATATAAATAAATAAAAGGACAAATGATCATGATAGTCTACATGTATACACACGCGCGCGCGTGCACACACACTATCAAAAAAACTAAAAAAACTTGAACCAATGATAAGTGCATATAAAAAAGAAAAATTGAAAAGTATAAAGTATAAAACTTTTTATTTGTATTAATTCTATATATGTGTGTATGTGTAAAACAAATATCCATCCAAAATATATATATATCTACCTTAACACTTGTTTGAGTACACATCATATAGTGTCCTTTTTTAATATTTTTAATAAAATGGTCAATATCATTAATAAGTAGTATGAGCATTATTTAAAGATGGTAGACTTAAAAGAAATTTAGGTGTTGGACCTCAAGATAGCATCTGTAAATAAAAACAAATAATTTTTGCATTAAAACCTTTGTTGAATCTAATGTTGTCTCTTGTCATATTAGCAACTAATTTACTAATTTACACTGTATTAAACATTCTTTTATTTTATATTAACAACTACAAGGCAGACTAAATTTTAAATTGAACATGTAACAGAGTCTTAATTTCAGATAGTTAAATGATTCCATTTTAATAATAACTAGCTACATTTGTAGTTTATACCAACTAAAATAAACAAATTGATTTTCTGGAAAAGTTAGCAATTGTTAAAATAAGTTAACAGACAAATCTATTTCCACTATTTACAGTGTTCAGACTGCTGTCCTCATCTTTATTGTCATATTCACATCATTTTGGCCATTGTACACTCCGACCTTCTTCAGGTGAAATACATTGGAATTTCAAGCTGAACTCTTTATTTAGTTCAGTTCGAAATTTTGACATATATCACCTGAAGAAGGGAATGTACAATGAATGAAATGTTGTGAATATAATAATAAAGATTAGGACAACAGTCTGAACAATGTAAATAGTTACAATTCCTCATCTCAGAAAAATAGACAGAAGACAAATCTATTATGTTTAGTTGTTTCACAGTAACGTTCAAAACAATACTTAAAAACTAGTAATTGATTTGAAGAATTTTCAGTATAACACTACTCTGATAAACAAATGTAAAATTATTATGTTATGTTTGCTACCTTCACAATAAATCTAACAAAAGATCATTAAGTACTAGAGCACTTCATATGGAACAAATTTATGAACATTGGCTTCCAAGGATTGTATGCTTGTCTTAAAATCTATGGTCAGATGTCTATATTAGTTTGTATGGGTTGGAAGGTATATCATAAGTTTTGAAAATGGTTGCAATCTTTAGTAAAGACAAAAAAAAATTTAAGGAAAATATAAAGAAAAAAAGGAATAAATAAATATTAAAAAAATATATAAAAATTGAATATAAACAAAAACATTAAAAAAAAAAAACAAAGTAAGTCTGGATTTTTCCACCTCACCAGCAACGTTATTTTTTTTTTTTAATAAAAGGTTCTTGAACAAAAAGAAATTGTTAAAAATAAAGAGAGACAGACAAAAAAAAAACTTATAGTAAAGTTAGGAATGTTGCAAGACTAAGAATTGATAGTCTATAATAATGAAAGGAGACAAAATTGGTTTTCAAATGTTTATTACACTTGAGTGATTCTTTTAAGCTCCCCACTTCCATATTGGAGTTAAAATACAAAGAGAAAAAATGTCTGAGAAATGTCTCAAAATCCATATCAGTATAAAACTACAATTTTACAGAATAAGATTTTGGAGTAATTCTTTGCCTTTTTAAGCTTGAAAGTGTGCTGTTAAGTATCAGTGTAATCCGTATTAAAAGTTGTTTTACAATTTTTTTCTTTTTGCCTGTGTATGTGTGTGTTGGAGGGGAGGTTTGAGGCAATCTGAAGAACTAGATTCAGTGGGATATGAACTTAGGAGTGGGATCACAGGAATGAGAAAAGTAGGCAGTTTGATCAGGTTAAGTAGAAAACAGCTACATTTTTTTTTAAAAAAAAGAAAAGGATCCAGGCATATTTGTTTTTAAATGTAAAAATAAAATTCTTTTCATAACAGAGAAAGTCAAAATAAATAGGGGATTTTTTTTTCAATGTCTGCACATCTTTAAACATAAAATTAAAAACTACCAAAATATTTTCATTAAATATTTGTAGATTACATCATTTATAAGATATTGTTCCAATTTTTTCTACTTGAACATTTAAAGGATTTAAAAGTGACCTATGTTAAAAGTAATAAAATTAATGAAACAAGATTCAAATAAATATAGTTTATACAGAACAATTCAAATCTTACCCAAAGCAGTGAAATTTCATCAAATCATTGCAGAGGTGAAATACTCAAATTAATTAGCAACTCATACAGCAATACAGAATATTTGTTTATTTTTCATTACTACCAATTTAATTAAGATTTTTTATATATATATATATATATATATATATATATAGATAGATAGATAGATAGATAGATAGAGAGAGAGAGAGAGATAATATAAAAGATTCAAAAACTAATATTCCATGGTTATAATTTATTACATTGGAATCAATCACAATCCAATTCATCAGACCTACAAATTCAAAAAATGAATTGAATTTGTAGGTCTGATGAATTGGATCGTGATTATGATTCCAATGTAATAAATTATAACCATGGAATATTAGTATTTGAGCCTTTTATATTATATTCTTACTCTGTCCTGGACTGAGTTCTACCTGGATTCTATCCTCTTGAGAAATTATATATATATATATATATATATATATATATATATATATATATATATATAGGGTTGGTACACATGGAATTAAATTTCAATAACCAAAAACACTATTCTTAAAAGTATGCTTGATACAGAGTAGAGCTAATAATATTTATTCAAATTTATAACATATGCATGTTATAAGATCATTATAACATGTATATGTTATATATTTGAATATATATATATATAGAGAAGGAGAGAGAGAAGAAAAAAAATGAAATAATAAAGGTTTATGATGGTTTAGAAAGTATAAGAATCATACTGAAAAGTTCCTCACCTCACTGTCCAAAATCTGTCAAAATGACTAAATATCAGAACTTGTGGGGTGGAAGGTCCCTTCTTGACAAGGCTAAAAAAATTTCATTACCTCCTCTTAAAAGTACTAATAACTGTTTTTTTATATCTGAGAAAATTGTTGCATATTACCTGAATATGAGTTAGAGCACAATGCAGTTTGGATTTAATATAGGATTATTTTTAACTTATTAAAAAAACAAATTTAAAATCAAAATTTTTTATTTGTACTTCTACATAAGTAAAAATATTTATTTCCAGAACTGAAATAAAACAACTTGAAAGGAATCTTCCAAAAAATGTAGTTACATTTTGTTATCAATTTAATAGCTCAACAATTAATAAAGTGAATGATTAAACTGATCATTTACTTTGTTATAAAATAAAAATAGTGAAATATTCTTAATTTGCAGAGATTCAAATTTTTTTTTTAAATGTTCACAAGTATTTATATATCTATGTTATAGATTGTTATTTTTATAATGCATATATATTAAATTTTATAAACGAATCAAAATATAATTTTAATTTCATGCAATTTAGTATTAAATAATTCATCTTCAAATTAACAGCAAACTATCAATCTGAAAATAAGAACATAGAAATAAAATTTAAAATTCAGTGTCCCTTGTTTCCATGCATGTGTATTCCCACCAGCATAACAAATTTAGTCTAAGATGAAGAAAACTTTTTCCACTTTGTCATACATTTTCCCCAATAAATTAAAAAACATGCTATTAAAGCACTTGAGACACAAAGAAAGTAAACAAGTTCAATATAGTCATAAAAAAAAAAAAAAAAAAAAAAAAATCAATGTATTCAATAATGTTAATTCTTCATTTTATTTGATAACTTTTATCCTACTATAGATATTGCTATTGGAAATAGAATGTAAAAGAATGCACTAAACAACTCAGCAAGATTCAATTATAGAAAAAAAATCTAGATAAAGCAATAACTAATAGTCTTAATGTCAAAAGGACAAATTATTATAGACATAAAGCATTCAAAAATGATTTACTGGAAGTATCGTATACAACTTGATATTAATGTAAAAACTGTTTTGTTTTTTTTTTATGAAACCAAAACAAATACTAGTAATCCCAACCTTCTACTTTTTTTGACACCATATAAAAGCATGTATGGTTATGAAAAAATTATTTCTGTTGATTTCCTGGTTTCTTAAAAAAATTTTAAAGTTAATAATCCTAAAGCAACATTGAGATTACTAGTAAACCACTTAATACCACATATATTAATCTGAAGCTATTATCTAAAGTAAAAAATTAGTAAAAGGAAAAGAATTTCTTCTGTAACAAGGGTGGTCAAACGTACTTAATATAACAGCCACATATGATAAAGTTCAGATGTTTGAGAGCTGCAAGACATGAATATAATTTACAATGTTGGAAATCCAAATCTTTTGTTTCAGTCTTTAAGAACTCGGGTAAACCAGCCGATGCTTCCAACTATTGGTCTATAAGCCTTCTATCTCTTTTTGGTAACCTACTAGAGGCCTTAATGCCAAATTAGTTAAGCATCTCACATTGCAGAGCTTTCTTTCAAAGAAACAATACGGCTTTTGTTTCTCTAGGTCAGGGGTGGCCAAACTTGCTTAATGTAAAAGCCACATATAATAAAGTAAAGATGTTTGAGAGCTGCAAGACATGAACAAAATTTACACATACATTTTTGTTACATTTACATTTTGTTACAAAATTTTTATATAAATATTAAGAAATGTATGTATGCAATAATATTTAATCGTGTATGTAGTTTTTAAACTGTTAGTAAACAGTTTAAAAACATTAACTTACACTTTAATCTAATGGGGTCTCAAATTCATACCCAATAAATTATTATGAAACTTGAAATTTTTCTAATTTACCTTCTATATTAACTGTGATGAAAAAAGGAGTGCAGCCAATATATTTCCACATGCTTCATATTAAGGGTCAAAGAGCTCATGGTTTGCACCCCCCCCTGTTCTATAACTATTAACATAATGTAATGCCTTTTTGTCAGTTTATCTTTGACTATCAATTGTCAAACTACAAGAAAGTACTCATAAGAATTGTTCCAGTTTGAAATGTCCATTAATGCCTGCATTAACCAAAGATTACAATTCTTACAACTTGAAGATGCTTTGACCCAGTGTGATCTAAAGTGTGATTTTAGTTTGTACTAAGTGACTAAAGAATATAATTAGAATTATTCCATAATTTCAGAATTAGCAAACATGCTTCATTAGAAATCCTGCAGTTGTCAGGGCCAGTGCAAAGGTCTCATGATCACTTCCCCCAATCTATTATCCAAGGCCCCACTCCACTACATCTCAATTTTCATAAGGTAGTATTCATATAAAATACATATTTTATTATAATCTAATTACGTACAATAATGGATCATATGCAATATAGGGGACAATTCAACTAGAAAAATTAAAATTAAATACAATGTATATAAATACAAATTAGAGACATGTCATAATAGATCTTAAATAAATCAACAATATTTTACAACAATTTTTAACATTAACTTGAGATTGTTCTTGCTAAAATGCTGAATAATTTAACACATTCAACATTATAGACAAAAAAAAATAGTGAATTTTATATAGTGTTTCTTTTTTTCAAGACTTAGCATGAGCAAACCAAATTCACAGATTTAGACAAAAATAATACCCCAGAATGACATCAAAATCCTCAAAGATTTTTTATCTTTTAATAATAGTCAGTTGTACTTAGTTTTATTTGTTTATTTTATAACATTTAAATCTGGAAAGCAATTTAGAACACTGCTTTCATGGTTGGGGGTATTATTTTACAAATCTTTAAAATTTCCTTCAGTTTTAACTATAAAATTAAATGGCTATTTTACTGCTATATAACTTAAACTATTAGATGAATTCAGGTAGTTTTCATTATTTAAATATTTTAACTTGTTTATTTGATGAGCCACTTAGTACCTCATATTTTCTTTTTATTTCAACAATATACTTTAAAGAGAGGACATTACAATAATTATATAGTTCTCAAAATAATTGTTTTTATGTTTTCATTGAAAATAGATTATAAAATAATTTACTGTAAAATTATTTTGTAGTTTTAATTATGAAGATAAATGTCGCCATAACATTGCAGTGACAGTTGTCCTCGTCTTTCATATCTGTTTTATATTATTTCAAATGTTTTTGTAGTTTGACATTGTCTATGAATCATAAATTCTTACTGAATTCAGATGTATCAGATGCTTTCTTTTTATTTGCTATATTCTCCAGATTTAAATCCCAATATTGATTCTACTGAGTTAAAAAGAAAAACTGCTTGGAAACTGATTAAAAAGCCAACTCATTCAAAGAGACATTAGTTTGTCTAAATACATAAAATTAATTTTTAAATTGTTAACACCATTTTTATATTATTAATACCATTGGGTTGTCAAATATATAAAATTAATTTTTCTATTATTAATACCATTGGTTCATCGAATATATAAAATTAATTTTTAAAATTTTTATTAATACATTAAAATTTTTATTAATATATATATATAATTTTTATTTTTAACTAATCTAATTTTAATTAATTTTTATATTATTATTATATTATTAATACCATTAAAATGTTAAAAACAATGTTTATCTCAAAAGTGTAAAAAAGTGTTTAATTTTGTAAGATCTGAAAATAATGAGTAAACAGAAAAGATAATATACTGAGTTTTTTTATATAGCAGTAACAAAGCACTCCTTACAGTATACAGATCCCCTTGAATATATTTCAAATATAGGCTGATTTTATTTAATATACAAGTTAGACAAACATTTTTATGTTTAATAAATTGAAAATATAAATGCTGATCATTCATTCTTCTTTCTTTTTTTTAAATTTTTAACCATAAGTTAATTCAAACCAAAATCATTTTATTAAATTTATTTTGATGTGCATATTTTGATATCAGCCTACTTTTGTCAGGTAATCACTTTCCATTGCCATATTAAAAGTTAATCAATACCATACAAGTTGACTGATGAAAATCTAATCTAGATGAGACATCTAATTGGATTTCTTGGCCTATTTCAAAAGATGTCTTCCTCCCACATCAGAAGAGTGGAGATAACTTAGCAAAATTTATTTTTAAAATATTAAACTTTTAAACAATGGCTCCAATTAAAACAAAAGTTTAAAATGCACCTTGGCTGATAACAAGCAGATACATTTATTATTGGAATATACATATACAAGCACACATTTTATATATATATATATATATATATATATATATATATATATATAGAGAGAGAGAGAGAGAGAGAATAGAATTTATATATTTAGTTGTGTGTGTGTGCTAAATTAGCTAGTGGTTCCTTGTAGTTTTATCAGATGTAAAGTGGGGATTAGTATTCGGATTATTTAATCATTAATCATCTCCTCCATATAGCTAACATTAAGCGGGATGTAGTCATGTTAATATCACATTTAAGAGATATCTTTTGGTTTCTGCTTAAATGACAAGATACAGTCATGTTATTAAGTACATTATATTGTGCTATGCTCAAATATTTAAACTTTATCAAATATAGACCTTGAGCTATTTTATCTTTTACCAGATACCAGTACATCCAAACACTTTCATAAAAATATTTAAAAAATAAAAATTAAAAAAAGGATTCAGTATATACTAATAAAAAAAAATTCTTGTGTCAAACTGCCTCTACTTTAAAAAAAATATTAGTATACAATTGCTATTTATAAAAAGCCGAGTGAAAATATAAAAAGTTAGAGACATAAAAATAAGTCACCAATAAAAAATTTACAAAAAATATCATTTACTATACTGAACAGAAGTTCAGTTTTTGTCAAAATTTGGTTATGTGTATGTTTTTCTCAAGAAAAAAGTAACTATGCATTGCACAAATAATAGCTTATGTATAAATAACTCATAAAACAGATTCATATTCAGATATGAACACACACACAAAACATATACACACACACCAAATATATACACACACACACAGTGTGCATATATTTCAATGCGCACAATCTAAAATACACATATATTCATATAAGATTATCATCAGAAGAGATAAATGGCATTATACAAGTTCTTGAAAAACACATAAAAATGCATACATATGTATATGTATATAGCATTATGTAAAAATCGAAATAAAAGAAAAATAAATGTACATATATTTCTGTACACACATAGATAAACAAACATTTACAAAAGATGGATTCTATGACATTTATATATACAGGAGTTTATAAATGAAATCTTACAATATGATATATAAAATCTAGAAATATCTTGATAAACAAACAATTGCTCACATATGTAAATGAGTATTTACATATGTGAGGTGATATAATAAAATCTCTTTGAAGAATGCTAGTATGAATGCATTTACATTTGTGTACCTTCTACATTTTTTTGTTTATGGGATTTATAAAGACAATAATGTTCAAGTATACACTTAAAATAATTTTGTCTCATTTCTCCTCTGAAGTTTATTAAACAATCTATGCTAAGCAGCTTCACTCTGCATACTTTAGATATTATTTAATTAATTAATTATTAATTATTAAATATAAAAATCAGGGAAAAAGGGACTTCCTCTCAATTCTACCATATGCCACTTCACCTTTTTTTCAATTTTATTAATGAAGAATAAGTTTTGGTATTGTTAGTTTTGCTTTACTTATAATCTTTTGTATTCTACATTGTTACCATCATTTTTATTATATTAATAATGAATCAGACTTAGAAAAGTTAGGTTCTTTTAATTAATTTATAGAATCAATAAAAATTGCATAGAATTATCAACACATTTTTTAAATGCATTTTCAACATCAAGTGTTGAGACAAGACCACCAGTGAGTAACAGCGATAAAGAGCAAAACCATTACCAAGATCTTGCACTGGTGATGGATAGAACATACACTCATAAAACCTGCATCTAATATCACCAACCAAATCTTAACCTGAAACCCACAGAGGAAAAGGAAAAAGAGAACAGTCAAGGAACATCTGGAGATATGACACTGAGAATATATTAAAGAGATGGAGAAGTAACTAAGCAGAGTCAACAAGAAGTGCTCAGAACAAAATCCAATGGAGAATTATCATTCACCTCTGTTTTTTTAGGACCAAAAGGACCTAATGATAATACAATAATCAACAAGTTTATGAAGCTTTGCTGAGAAAAGTTAATTTCAAATCTGTTCCAAATCAATTTAAAATCATTTAATCTCACACCATTTATCACATAATAATAATGGTAAATCTTAAAAACATGCTCTTGTTTGCTGATTGAGCACTATAAGAAAAAGGGAATTTTAATGGCTGCTTTAAATGCATCACTCTTCATAAGAATTAAGCACTATGGCAGCCAGTATGGCATTTATATATATCACATATATAATGCATTAAAAATTCCCTTTCTCTGTCATGTGAAAGGTAATCAGTAAGGTTCTTACTGATGTCAGATCAGTCAAGTTTCAATCTCAGCTTGAAGCAATTGGATGTCTAATGAGGTGTGATACAGCAAAACTGTGTGGATGATATATATATATATATATATATATATATATATATATATATATATATACACACACAGACAGACTTTCTAAGCATAAGGCCAAAAGTATGGGGCCCCTAGTGAGGATCAAACTCACTACTCAGTCATAATTGTTCTAGCAAAAAAAAGTTTGCTAATCATTACACTGCATCAAGGTTCCACCCTACCAAATAAAAATATGTATATTATTTAAAATGGCTGAAGTGGTGGGACAATAGACAACTTTTGTACCCCAACAAACAAAAATGTAAGAATGCTGGAAAGACTAAATAAAAAAAATTAATTAAAGGTAATGAAGGATTTGGTAATCCATGTGGATAATTCCAAAGAGTGATCCGGAGAGCTCAATGTAAAACCAGAGCAAATATTAATTAAGAAAATAAAATGGAGTTATGAAAACTTAAGGTTGTCTATTTCTTAATATTTATATTATATATATATATATATATATATATATATATATATATATATAATAAAAAAGGCTTAGTGTTTAAGCCTTTTATTATATCCTTACTCTGTCCTGGACATTGAGTTCTACCTGGATTCTATCCTCTTGGAATTTTTTTTATACAAAATATATATGTATGTGTATGCATGTATGTATATATATATATATATATTTATATGTTTTGCATATGTATGTGTATATTTACCACTAATATTATATATATATATATACTGCAAATGTTTATTAATAGATTCCGATTTTACTTCCACATTCACACGCAGAAAAAAAGAAACATATTGGATTTTAAAATTAAATACACATAAATTAGGGTTGAATAGGGACTTAGGTGTTTTAAATCTTTATAAATATTTCAATAGCTAAGCAATTTCTTTAGATATAGTAAAAAATATTTTTAAAATATTTATGACAGTTAGATTTAAGTTAGGAATATCTGAACAGTGACGTTCCATATCACGTGACGTCCGCGTCTCTCGAAGGACGCTACTTGCCAACAAACAGTAATTTTAATTTATTTGTAACAAACAGTTATTTCTGATGAAAAATTGAGGACAATTTGAAATATCAAAATATATATAAATAAATAAATACTTTCATAAAATAAAACATTATAATTTTTAATTTGAAACTTTTTCTATATATATATATATATATATATATATATATATATATATATGTGTGTGTGTGTGTTATTTAAGCAGTAACCCTTCTTTCATGCAAGTTTCATTAAATATGACAGACAAGGTGCTTTGATTAAGCTTTTTATATAATTTCTCCTATGATCTTATAATTTTTTTCTTTTCTGTATGTAGATAAATTACACAAAAACTGAAAATCTACAGAAAAGAAAAAAAATTATAAGATCATATGAGAAATTATAGAAAAAATTTAATCAAAGCACCTTGTCTGTCATATTTAATGAAGCTTGTATGTATGCATATATATATATATATATATATGATAAAATGAAATAAAGAACAAAGTAGGAGACAAATCTCAATCTAACATGTTTCACCTTTATTAAGACTTCATCAGAGATTGACAGTCGTGTACTCTGTCTCTTTGCTTTTTATTGCTATTCTTGATCTCTAACAAAGCCTTAATAAAGGTGAAACATGTTAGATTGAGATTCATTCCTAAATTGTTCTTTATTTCATATCTGATCTACATTAGATCTTCAACTCATATATATATATATATATATATATATATATATATATATTACACATACACACAGACAGACGGTCTTCTCAAAAAAGTAACAGAGCTAAAGTATGCAGGTGAAGCTGCTTGGCATAGATTATTATAATGTTCTCACTCACTTTTGTTGTTTATAATGATAACTGAACTTCACATTTTACATAGACCCTACATATATAATTCCATCAAGAAAAACATTACTTTAGTCCAATGAAACCCTTTTTGAGGACAAAAACACATTACAGGGAATTTTTCCACTTTGTCATTCAACTGCCTAACATTGTTCTGATATATAGAAATTTATATATCATATTCACCCCATATATACAAGTGGTACCCATTAATTATCAGTAACAATTATCATAGGGTTAAGCACTAAGTCATGTACAGAAAAAAATCTGAAGATTTGTTGCCCTAAATTAATGAACCGTAGATTAACAAGGAGATTTCTCAGCAATTATCCTGAATAACTTCAAAAGACTGGCCATTAATGAAGCTAGGAAGGATTTAATAATCAAGAAGACTCTCCCAGAAATGCTATAGCTGGGAAGTTTGTGTAGCAATTCCCTATGTCACACATTGTCAAAAGCTTTTGAGATATCTAAAGCAATCACTCTTAAGATGGATTTATTATTAAGTGATTCCTTAATTCAATACAAAATGTCAGTTAAAACATCAGCAGTGGACCTAGTTGAGCAAAATCCATACTGTTTATCATTCAGGAGGTTGTTTCTTTGAGAGTATTAGCACTCTTCTTGTTGATGATAGCCTCAAAAAGTTTGCTAATGATACTGAGGAGATTGATGGAACAATATTAAATGTGGATTAGTGCTCTGTTGAATTCATGTAAAGTGGACATACAGACAATACATTTCATAAACCTGGGAAGCATTTCATCTTCAGGTAGCAGTTAAACAATTTAACTAAGAGATCTGGACTAAGTTTCAAGAGAACTAGACAAATTTTATCCAGATCAGTAACCTTTGTAAAATTAAGTATTTTTATAAATCTAGAAACTTTGCAAGCCAAGACAATGATATTGCAAAGTTTGTATTCTATGAGAGAGTGTAAGTCAGGTAGAAGATGTCCCTTATTGTCTAGTGGGCAGTTAGAGGTAAAGTTCATTGCAGATCTTTGCCATATGTGACGTGGATGAGAAAACCTCAGGACCATTTATGATGGAAGGTACTGATGGTTCTTTTCTGTTGAGAATGTTATTTGAAATTTTCCAGAACTTGAGAGAACCAAGTTTCTTGTTTCCAACTTGAACTGCTTGTGCATAGTTGCTTTTTAGCATTTTTCAAGACTCTTACATTGATTGCAGGCAGTTTAGAAAGCAGTATGGGTTATGGTACAGTGTTTCTTCTGGTAGAGATGATAGTAATGGCTACAGTTTGAAAGCATCTTTATTTTAAAATGAATATTTCATTGTTGCAAGATAATTTTTGTAGTTTTTTTGTTTTTTTTTAATCTATGGGGGAAGAAATTATTTTCTTGTCAAACACTTTTTTTAGTTGGGAGGTAAAAGTATTGTTATTGCCAGTTATAGTTTTAAATAAATAAAAAATTTAAAAAAGAAGCTTAAATTAAATTTTTTTAATCATCTGTGACATCAAAAATCAAATTTTAATACCATTGTAGTCTTTTCTATAAATAATTTCATGCTAATTGTTCTGATGAACTTTTTGCTATGGCGCTAGACTTTGTGAATTTAAGCACAGTACTAGATTGACAGCAAAGTCTCATCATTATATAGTTGAAATGCCTTGATGCAACCACAAGTTTTATGCTAATTTTATTCTATCGCACTTCTCACTTGTTTCTGGTTTCTTGCTTCCTAATTAACTTTGATCTTCAAAAATTTAAACACAATTTTACTCGTTATCTTCTGTCTCCTTAATTCTTGTTCTTTTATTGTCTTCTCTCATTAATAATAGTGTTTCTCATTTTCTCTAACACTCAGTAACCCCTTGAATCCTAGAGGCTTTATTGCTTTGTTTAGAGTGAGAAGATTAAAAATAAATTAAAAAAAAAAAAACAATGTAGTAATTTTAAGATATTTTTCTAATAGACAAAATTTTTTTTTAAAATTTATATCACTAGACAAAATTCGATTTTGACCCCTTTTAAATATAATTGAAATGAATTAACATAGTTTAGAATATTATTTAAATTAGGTATCTCTACGGCATTTCAAAAAAATAGAGCATAGTCTGATGAAAAAGACGCCAAAGTTTATGAAAACAAAATTTTATCATCAAAATGCTTATGTTTTTATGAAGAGGATAGACCAAATTTTTTTTTAATTATTTTTTAAAATTTTTCCATCTTTTTAGAATATTAAACCTTGTTTCTATTTGTTGCAACATGGAGTAGTAAATAACATAGATAATTTTTAGCGCATTTTTTTGTATTACACATATTAATTTGGAAAATCTTGCAAAAATAAAAATAATTGTCAGATGTTAATGAAACTTTCAGAAACTATTCACAGATGATCGAAATTATTATAAATATGTTTTTTTTTTTATTAAAGTCATGGCAGAAATATTTTTTTTATATTTATTAACACCCCCATATCTAATTTTATGAAAAAATCTAGAAATTCGTACCATCGGTTTTTAGTGATTACAATAGTTAAAGCACAAGGCTTTGAAGAATGTAAATCATGTTTTTTTTTTTTTAATTTGGCCAACGTACCTGAAATCAGCTCTGAATTGTAACATACAAAACTCAATAAAAACAAATATATTATTTAATTTCAAATGCTTTTATTTGTTTTTATTTGTTCTTATGAATATGGACAATATTTTCTGAAAGCAAAAAATTTTTTCATTGAATTTTTAATACAATTATTTCTTATTTCTTTAATTTTAAAAAGATTTTTTAAAATTTTTTAAATTGAATTTTTAAAAATATTTTAACTTTTGTTAAAAGCACCATCAACCTTTGAAAATCTCCGTGTGAGATTGTCTAGCATATTGAAAATTTTTTCATTTGGACCAATCAGATTAGCCAACGTAATTAATTTATGTAATTTTTGTGTTTATAGTCGGGCACTAATTATCAAGTACGGAAGACCAACCAGAATACAATTTAGTTGCATTATTTGAGTTCAGCATTGTTCTCCACTGTTAAGGCCTTTACTTTTGCGAAACATGTATGGAGAAGTTAATTTGATTTTTCAATTTCAACTGAGAAAGGTACCTACAAGTAACAGTATCATCTTATGAAATTTAACTACTGCTAAACTTTAATTTATATGATCTTATTTTTATATTAATCTCAGTTATGACATTTTTCCATAAATGAAATATCAAAATTTATAATAAAATGAATGGAAATACAAATAACACAGTAAAATGTATTAAATGTACATAAAATTATAGTGTTTTATGTACACTTCTGATAAAATTTCATAAGAAAGGTACCTATAAATTAATTAGATACCTTTTTCTTATGAAATTTAATCTCACTAACAGTCTTATTTTTTAATTTCTTTATATTTTCCATAAAGCATCGTAAACGTAAAAATGAAAGCTAAGTACAAAAAAAAAAAAATTAAAAAATTAGAGCGCTGAAAGTTTTCCTTAAAAGTAACGAGGTAAATAATTTGTTCACTTAAATAATTTCACTTCCTTCCATCCGTAGAAAGAATTATCCTCCCGTAAGTTATCTAAACGTCACGAATGTGCCTTTCGTCAATTGTCAAGCAACGCGAAAGGTTATGACCTGCATTGTTTTATTTTCAAATTATATTTTTTCAGCACAGAAGCTAAGTTAAGCTTGGTTCAAAATAATTTAAATAAACAGTATAATTTCTGTTTTTATTAAAATCAGTTTTGAAAAAATGATAATTGATTTTTAAAAGAATATCAAAGTCAGATTTTAATCTTTTTTATCAAATCGAAAAAAATGATTGAAAATGATTGATGATCTGTCCTTTCTTTTTGACCAAAAAAAAAAAAAAAACAATATTTTTAACGAAAATTTCAGATGTGCTAGGAACGATTAAAAAATGTAAAAAAATACCCCAAAAATACTTTGATGTTTCCTCTTTAATAATAATATGAACATTAGATGATAAAATTTTGTTTTCATAAACTTTGGCGTCTTTTTCATCAGACTATGCTCTATTTTTTAGCGATGCCATAGAGGTACCTAATTTAAATAAACCCCATGTATTTAAAAACAAAATGCTCCTAATAAACGCTGATAAAAAGCATAAGAACATTTTTTGATATAAAAGATATCGAATAAATGTTCAATATTTTAGATCTACAGAAGAATCCATTCAAACAGATTTGTACTCACTGAAACTATACAAAGTTGAAGAAATAATTTAACAGAAATTGGCAAACTTAGACCTTCTAGCCTGCAAAATAATGGAGTATCAAAAGGATAATTTTTCCCTTAACACCACTATTATTTTAACTACCTTCAGTTCTCAGCAATGTCTGTTTTAAAAAGCCATGATTAAGATTGTAATAAAACCTAAATATATGATGAAAGCTAATGGATACATTTTCTTTGTTCTTGGGAATTTATTACAAAAGTAATAAACACTATTTATCAGATTGTTTATTCACAAGAATAATTTTATATTTAAAACATTCTAAAATCAAATACAATTAAAACTGATGCAATGCAATATTTATCATTTACCAATTTATAAAGAAATAAATATGAAAACAATATTTATTCATAAATTTATAACCAACTATAAGGAAATCCTCATTTTAAAAAGTTTGAATTGATTGGCAATTATCTGATGTTTTGCCAACAATTGCTGAGGAGCAATGAGCAGCTAAAGTCAGAGAATACCAATTTAACAGTAACAATAAGTCTACCTTACAATAGGGGCAAAGCAGAAAAAAAATTAAAATTTGTGGTTAATATTAAGATTAGAACATATTTATTAGTATCAAAGTAAGTATCCGTTTATGTCACATGATAAAGGTTGTGCTTTGTTTCACCAAAATTCAGTCCTTTGGTAGTGAAGCTGAAGTGCAGGGTGCAGACCTGGGTGATGATATATGAAGGCAGGGTGATGGTATATGAATGCCATGACCAGGCTATATGCCCAGTACCGCACTTCCTTGGCCATACCAACAAGATTCAAAGGAATGCAGGAAATTACATTTGGCTGCAGGAATTACCAGAAAGTTGTAAGTGTTGACAGCTAACCACCTTCAGGGCTCCACTTTGAGTTTTTTTGTCTGGATTTACTTCCATAGCTTTTTCTTTGTTTGGTTATGGCTGCAAGACAGCAGATCTTTAAAATCAAGATTTTCCTCCTCCTAGATGAACTGTCTTCCTGAGGTGTACAGCTCCATCTCCCTGATGTAGCTGGTTATAAAGGTACCAGTTTTCCACCTTCACCCATTCTCGAACTTGGGGCTGAACTTAGTTGCCAGAGGATATTTAAGACGCATGCCATGAAAGCATTTTATAGACAGTGTGTGCTTGTAACTACTATCACCCCCAAGAACCTTTGGAACATAATGTATGTAAACAAACATTATACAAGGTTATTGAAAAGTAACTCTCCATTTTAAAATACTGATAATTTATTTATTAACTATAATTTTTTTCAAGAAATGGATATGAGAGAAAAGCATTTAGCATTAGGTTTTACTTAAAATTCAATATTGGCACCAGATTTTGCTACCAGCTTCTCAAGCCATTCAGGAATCGCATCAAGTGATTTCACCAGGAACTCTTGTGGTATGGAAGACATAACTTGTTGTATTCTTTCAAAGTCTTGGTTTCATATAGCAGACTTTATCCTTTAACCAACCCCAAAGGAAAAAGTCACAGAGTGTTAAGTCAGGACTCTTGGCTGGCCACCCATACATAAAATAGAAAATTTCAATCACCCTGTATAACATTACATGTTTTAGAAACTTAAAAAAAAATTAATTAACGCTTTACAAAATATGTAATAAAACATTAGATAAACAAAAATAACAGAAAGCAGGACAAATTATGAAATAGTGAATCAAAAGCAATACTAAAAAACTTCTTTACAAGGATTAGACCTTCACAGAAGAAACAATATAAAACAAGAAGTGTGTGTATATTATCTCATGAATTAATTAAAGATAAATTAGACATAGAAAATCATAATCAGTATCAAAACTATGACACCAAGCATGGAATGACATAAACAAGGAAAAAAACTAATAGAGAATTTCTTAAGAATCAATGATATTTCCCTTAACTACAGATATAGCAAAACAAGAGAAGATAACTGATAAGGTGAAAAATTTAATTAATTTTTCTTTACATGCAAAAAAGAAAATATTAAAGTCACTGTTATTTCATGCACATATTTTTCACCAGCATAATATAACCATAAGTAAAACTGCTTAAATATACCGAGAAATATAATCTTTGAAATATCAAAAAAAATTAAATTACACAATATAAAAACTTAATGAATACAAACAGAAATAAGATATAACAAAACAGTCTTAGGAATTCATTATTAAAAAAAATATATAAATGACTTGCCATAATTTCAAAAAATCTGTTCCAAAAATAAATTATTATTAAGAGAGCCAAACTATGTAGACAAGATATCTTAATTATTCAAATTTTACTTTTTCTTCATTTTTATATAAAAGATGACCACCTATAACTTAAGTCAGGCATCAGCAACCTGCAAAGGATTTTTGTCCAGCCCACTAACTTAACACCTGGTAACTAATTATCTCATTCATTTGTATAGCAAGCGTCAGAAAAAAATATCAGTTGGCGTTAATTTACATACAATGCAACACATTTTTTTAAATCAAACTTTCATTCTAAATCAACTGATGGCTTCAACAATATGTTTTGCCAAGCAGAAAATATAAAAGCCTTATGAATAATGTGAAAATGATGATATTATTTGGAAGTACATATGCTTGTAAACAACTTTTTTTCAAAAATGATATATACTAAGTCATTTAAGAACAAGGTTGGGTGATGGCCACCTGGATGATGTTTTGCTCCTGTGATTGACAAATATTTCCCTTGATGTAGAAAAGTTATCGAACAATAAGCAGAGACTAGTGATTCATTAAATAATTCGCCATTTCTACCTGTATTTCGTTTGTAGTAAGGAATTTACATTTTTTGTTATTTGTGTTAGTTATTATCCTGTTATTCCTTCAGTAAAATAAGAAACCTATTTACATAATATAACATTAACATTGTTGTTTCTTCTTTAAATCTTCAGATGAAGGCAGCTTTCTGGATGGAGCAGTCTGAGGTTGAAATAATTTATTATAATACATTTAATATCATGAACCTCCTAAGAGACACTGCATAGCTTTCTGGCCCCCTCTCTCCAAATGGTTGCCAAACCCTGACTTAAGTTTTGATTTTATACCTCCATAATAAAACTGCTATCTTTTAATCATCATAGGGAACAATTTTTGTCTTCCATCAGCATGGCTGATGCTAACCTCGAAGAAAGCAACTCACTGCGCCTTCTTGATCTCACATTTTCCAATGACATGAAGTGGAGTAATTGAATCAATTACTAGGTCTGCTGTTAGAAAGTTGGTTAACTGTGTCATGCCAGACAATTCTTGTACATTTTTAAATTTACTTTTCTTCAATGCATTGAATATTACTGTCATATCTAGTTTGGTGCTCTTGCTATAAATCTTGAGACTATCAACAAAACCCAAAGGAGAATCTGTAATGTTATCAGTCCTGAACTGGCATCTCAAGTTCAGTCACTTTCCTATCACCATGACACAGCTTTCCACTGTCTTTTTTATAAATGTTTTCATAGCAATTGTTCTAATGAGCTCTTTTCCTTGGTACTACAATTGCATAAATTTAAGTGTACTACTAGATTGGCAATTACATTTCATTGTTTTACTCTTGAAATAGCTAAGTTCTATTCTAACAGTTTCATTTCTCACACTTCTTGCCCTGTGGGACTCCTTCAGTTTCTTGCTTCTCTGTCACCAATGATCTTCAAAAATTTAAATGCAACATCAATCACCATTTTCCCTCTTCTTAAATCCTGTTCTTTTATCATCCTTCTTTCTCACTAAAATCTTCTCATTCTCTTTCACATTCAGTAACCCCACCCACCGCAACATTTTAGTGACATTAATGGCCTTGCTTGGTGTGAAATTATTAAAAAAAATAAAAATAATGGGTACATAAAATTAAGTGAACAGAAGCAAATCTACTAAACTATCAATTAAAAGATCAATGAAATAGAAAACAATTTTTGGGATCCAATTTATTTCTGTATTTCTATCACAGAAGATCAAAACCACAAGGCATCATCATCACATTCTTATGGTGATTATCTACATATAACTGGTATTTAATGTATTTTTTTAATAATTCAATACTGACAACGTCTTTAATAGCTGCAGATCTCAAAAATATAATCTATGTATTGAATTATATAATCCTCATTATATTGTAGTTTTACATATATAGCAATAAGTTTTCAAATAACAGTAAAAAAAAAATAATAAATTATGTTAAGGCATTCTTTCCTGATTTTACAATGAAAAGAAGTTTTCAAATTTGCTAACTTAGGGATATATTAAGGTATTTGTAGCACTTCTTAACAGTGTTTCATTTTGTTTTAAACAAATATACTGAAAAAACTTTTCTGAAAAGTCGAGACGTTATTAATAGGCATCAATTTTAAAATTAATATTTTTTTAAAATCTAATGTCTAGACTTTCATAAGTATACCAAAGGACAGTAATAATTTATTAAGAGGAAAAAATAATCAAGCCAATACCACTTCAGTTACAAAAAACTTTTGTTATTATTATTCTTAGAAAAAAAGACCAAAGGAAACTTCATCATCAAGGGGAGCAACTTCTAAAGCAAAAATAAATGATCAAATACAGAATTTTTTAAAAATAAAAAAATAAAATAAAAAACATTACTTTTAATAAAATAAAAAAATCTAAATTGTTTTTTCTTTATTTTTGTTGTTTTTGAAATGCAAATAATCATAACTAAAACACAACACCAAAAAAATAAGACAAAATAAAGATTTGTTTTTATGTTTATTTCAAACGAAAGACATGAATTAACTCCCTTAGAACAAGTTCATTAACTCTATATCATATAAAATAGGTAAAAAACATTTAAGGAAAAGATATATTAATGCAATATAAATATACCAGTATAAATGGTGATTTATATTGCAAAGGTTTTTATTCAATAGTCAAATATAATGCGAAACCTGATGCTAGAAAATTTATTACCAATAAAAACAACTGAATGCTAAGTTAAGAAAGTGATATATGTAAGTCAATAATGTTCAGTATATTTTTTTTGTTTTAAACTGGATTTATTAATCTGAATAGTTGTATTTATCATTATTAAACAAATATTATTTATGGGAAAAAAGGAAGAACAAAGGATGTAAAAGAAAAGAGAAAGAAGAAAGAAAAGAGAAAGAAAAGAGAAAAGAGAAAGAAAAGAGAAAAGAGAAAGAAAAGAGAAAAGAGAAAAGAAAAAGAAAAGAGAAAAAGAAAAGAAAAAGAAAAAAAAAGAGAAAAGAAAAGAAAAGAAGAGAAAAAAAGAGAGAAAAAGAAGAGAGAAAAAGAAGAGAAAAAAAGAAGAGAGAAAAAAGAAGAGAAAAAAGAAAGTGAAAAAAGAAAAGAGAAAAAAGAAAGTGAAAAAGAAAGTGAAAAAAGAAAGAGAAAAAGAAAGTCAAAAAAGAAAGAGAAAAAGAAAGTCAAAAAAGAAAAGAAAAAAGAAAAAAGAAAGTCAAAAAAGAAAAGAAAAAAGAAAAAAGAAAAAAGAAAGTCAAAAAAGAAAAGAAAAAAGAAAAAAGAAAGTCAAAAAAGAAAAGAAAAAAGAAAAAAGAAAGTCAAAAAAGAAAAAAGAAAGTCAAAAAAGAAAAAAGAAAGTCAAAAAAGAAAAAAGGGAGAAAAGAGAAAAAAGGGAGAAAAGAGAAAAAAGGGAGAAAAGAGAAAAAAAAGGAAAATGAAGAAAGAAGAAAAAGGTACAACTATCTTTACCTTTTTATTTTCTTCATGGTTCGGACTTGCTTGTGGAGATGAACTGGAGCTACCAGATGCTGGGAAGGTACTGGGTTTTGGTAAAATAAGCTTTCGAAACTGTAATGGAGCTATTTTGGCAGGGGAACTATTTTCAGAGTTTGAATCTGGAATATTTAATAATGTAATCAATATAGTTATATGCAAAAATAAATTTACAAAATTAGTTTCTACATTTTTACTTCATTGGATTATAATAAAATGTAATTTTTCAAAACATTCTAAATAAAGGATACCTCAATTAGAGAGAAAAAATAATTAACTAGTTGAGCTATTTAAAATCAAAACAGAATAAATTTAAACCATTAACATTTGGAAATTTATTCACTCACCCAAAAATAAATAACAGTAGTATTTTTAGTATGATTATACTAAAGTACTAATTATATTTCAAGAGGAAAGAATCACTACAACCAATTTTTGTTATTCGCTCCAAAGTAAGTTACATAAAATATTTTTTTAAATGAAATTACCAATGAAATTTTTTTTTTATTTATTAACAAACAGCATAGAGCTCAAAACTGATCATTCAATATGCTCAATAAAAAGAATATTAACTAAGTTTGTCAAACTAATTAAAAGTATCATAAAAGTGACTAAATGAGCAACTATAGTCAGAAAATGTAAACCAGATCATTATGCTTTAAATGCTTGGGGGTATCTTTAAATAAATCTTTCAATAGATAATGAAATTAAACTAGAAAAATTAAATGCATTTCTAAAGCTGATAATAAAATATAGAATTGAACTGTTTATGTAACATTGAACAAAATCGTTTTGCATTCACCAAGTTTGTTTTTTTTTTTTATTATTGTTATTTGAAGGAAATAAGAAAATTTTCTAAGTTAAATTACTTCAATCAGAACCATCACAAATTCAATTTTTCTATACATAAATAGATAAAGGAATAGGTTTTAACATTCATATAAAATGAGCAATATAAAGTTGCTTTTCTTGGATTTCCATGTAATCCTTATTTTAAAAGCTAAAGAGGTTTAATCCACTGTATCCAAGAAGTGCTTTAAGACAGACTAAATGAATTTAGCAACTCATTTTCTTTCCTTTTCCAGTAACCCTGTAATTCTTTGAATACTTTAACAAAATAACAATTGTAATAAAAAGCAATAAACATACCAGAATAAATAGAGAGATCCGATTTCTCTAGACCAGCACGAGCTTCTGCAATGAGTTGTTGTGCTCTTTTACGTAAACGTATTTGTTTCTCAGTATCCTGCTAAAAAAAAAAAAAAAAATGAAACCTATAGAAATGTTTATTATATACAAATATGCAAAGATTTCATAGTGTCACATTTGTTTTGACATCTACACACACACACAACATAAAAATTTAAACTTTAAAATTGTAAGAAAAAAATCTGATATAAAAACTGATTAATCAATTTCAGGTTCTATATTTGATTAATCAATTACTTTCAGGTTTACATATATAATTTACTTGATTGAATTCTTTTGTCAAACATTTTTAATGAGTTTTTTGAGAAATAATTATTTTTTGTTTTTACCTTAATGCATTAAATTATCAAGTTCGACTCTTCCAAGCCTTTCAAATAGATTTCAGTAATTTTTTTCATTGTTTATATTTCATTATCTTATTTTTAATATTTTGATTGATGCAGTAATCATAAAAGCAAGTAAATAAAACAATTAGTATGACTAAGCAAATTTTAGCCTAAATTTTTAAAGAAAAACAAAAACTCAATTTAATCTGAAAAATTAAGAAATAAAAAAGAGTTCAAACTTTGAAAAAATTTACACAAAAGTTAATCTCAGGTAATCAGGTAAAACTGTATATATCTACTTAAATTATAAATAAATATTATTATAAATAAACAAACCCATTTTTCATGTAAATAAGAGCTTTTAGTTTTTACAAAAAGTTTATTGAATTCTAAACTTTACCTATACATGCAAGCAATGAACATGATAAACTATTATGATGACAATTATTTATACCGGATGGAAATTATATATTTTTTGCTTTAGAAATATTCATAAATTTTACAATTACAATTATAAACATTATGCAGTATTTTTTATTATGAATTTTCATTAAATAAATTCCCTAGATCTTATAATCAATCTTGTATTGAGGAACGTTAATCTTATGAAAGAAAACAGATAATACAAGATGCATTGCGAGTGTGCTGATATACTCCATCACTGTTTGGTATGCCAGCTGCTCAGCAGAAGACAAAAGAACCATCCAAAAGGTTATAAATGTTGCCCCAAAAAGTAATCAGCTGTTTGCTGCCATCCTTAGAAGATATTTTTAATTCTTGTTATCACAACAGAGCAGAAAACATAATGAAACACAGCCTGCGTCCCAAGTACCAATTGTTTGAACTGTTACCTTATGGGTGATGTTTTAGCTTGAGGGACAACTTTTATCCTTGGGCTCTGTGTAAAATGAACACTGCCACACACTGACAATTTTCAAACTATTTTAAATGTTATTATGTGCTTGTGTGTGTGTGTGTGTGTGTGCGTGTGTGTACACCTGGGGACTGCTGTCCAATTTCAATGTGTATTGCACAGTGACAATAAGAATAAAGGAATAGATAGGTTTGCCTATCACCCAGTTCACACTCCTTCCCAGTCTTTTGAACAGGATTAGAGGGTTATCCCTTGTTTCCTATGTAGGATTGGTTTTCTGGTTCTTCTAATGTCTCCACCTAAACTCTGACATTTTATTTAATTTTTTTTTTCTCAATAGGAAGAGATAGGTTTGCCTATCATCTGGTTCAGCCAGTTTATCCCTTGTTTCTGGTTCCTTTGAAAATCTTCATTTTCTTTCACTCTCAGTAGCCTCTTGCATCTTAATAGCATTATTGCTTTGCTTAGGGTGAATTGATAAAAATAAATACATAATGCAGGTACCCTAATACCTTGAAAATAATGGGAATGGTTGAATAAAATATTTTATTTAACTGAAATATAAACGTGTAGAAAAAAGACTTTATATTAGTATGTTTGTAATATATTATGCATATATTATTATAATTTAATATTATAATTTAATGAAATGTCACTTTGTTGTGTGTCCTATGTATTACCTATGATAAATCTAATTTAATATACTACAGTACAATGAAAAGTTTAGCCCGAAGTTCATATTAATTGGCTGTGTACAACAGTTTACAAGGGAATTGTAACACATGATATAAATATTTTGATTAAAAATAACAAAAACAAGACTACTTTAGCCCTACACAATGTTATATTAATAAGAGACAGTAAACAGATAAATTAGCTAATAGAGTTTTCTTAACGAAAATTCATTCTCTCACATTTTTGTTCCTTGTTTTATATACCAGGGTTTTTCAAACTTTTTTTTTTTTTTTACTGCAACCCACAGCAAGAACCACATTTTGCATTGTGACCCATTATACCTACGTGTAATAAATCAAAGACAAACTATTCACTAGGTTCATTTATTTAGCATCGACAATTTATATGTATATTTCTTATGATCCACACATACTAGAATTGTATGTATCTATTTGTATAATTGCATGAATCATTCATACAAAAAACAAATATAGAGGTTAATGATTTAAATGGCGAAAATACATCTTCGCAAACAATTTCAATAAAGTACACTAACCCCAAACCTGTATATGAATGATATGATCCCTGTTTATAAATTCCAGTTGCATAAGGTCTTTTTTAGTTTTTACAAGCTTTCGTCTGTTCCTACAGACATCCTCAGGTATGGAAATAGATTTGTTCTTGTTTTTTACTTCTCGGTAATAAGAGGACAACGAAAATATAGATGTAATCCAAAAAAATGCTATGAGAAATGTGTTATTGTTTTGGAACGTGCGGTCGCAACGCTGAGTTTGAATTTTAAATTTTAAGGTTGTGTGTTTTTGTACAAATAAAGTAATAGGAGAATTCTTTTGTACTGGTAGGTTTTCCGTCAATGTGGCATGAACTATATTGTTCAATAATTACAGGAATGTCACACTTATTATGCGAAAGTTGCACGTTGGATCAGTTATTTTAATTTCGATTATAGGTGCAGTTCAATTTATAATTACATGAATCATTCATACAAAAAACAAATATAAAATGAATATAAAATTTTTACTTTTAAAAAATATAGCCCATCCTTAAATTTCACCGCAACCACAGCCAATTCACCAAAAGTTCCAAGACTTCAATTGAATACAACAAATCATATTACTACCGCAGGAAGAATGTATTGGTACTAGATTTTGATATTAGCCCTGATTTCAGATGTAACTGAATCATTCAACAATCTTAATGACTTTCACCAGCCACAAAGACAAATGCACTGCACAACTTTGTAGCTAAGTTTTGGTGCAAGGTCTCTTTGTGAGAGAGAACTGACATCACTCAGTGCACAATGAGTTTGACGGACAAGATACATAAGCTCAATGAGAACAGACTAGATATAATTAAATTTAAAGAAGAAAATATAATACAAGCTTACCTCAGTGAAAAACTAGTGATGATTTATGATTTCCGTGCAACATTTAGAGCTGTTTATATTCTGCATTTGGCTCCCACTTATGTATTTTATTTGGTTTTCTTTTTTGCTTTGACTCATTTTATTTATCTTGTGACCCATTGAAGGTTTAGGACCCACAGTTTGAAAAACCTTGCTATATACTATTACAAAGATTTACAACTCATAAATATAACAGTGATATTCTGGACCATATTCAAACACATACCAAAATAATGGTAATATAATTGTTTTAAAAATGTTCAATACAAATATTCTAATAAGGACGTATTTATATAAAATACAAAATACGTTTTACATATTAAATTTATCTTGAAGCAAAGCACGCAAAGCTTTTGCTAACACTGAAGAAAATCTTAGTCAAACTTAATATAATAAAAAAGATCAAATCAAGCAAAGCAAACAAAAATACAAATGCTTTCAATTATCTATCCATCATCCTTCATACTTTAACAAAATTTCCTGCAAAAATGGTTTTTATATAATCAACTCAGAAATTTATATGTATTATATCTCTTCAGGAAATGGCTAATCATGGCTCGCCACAACCTCCTATCCTATATACCTCTAAGCAATGTTTGTACCCTTCCTATCCAGCCATCCATTTACACAATCTCATTAAGTAGGTTACTCACTGTTTCCCACTCTCTCTATTGCCTTCAATGTGTCCTGCGAGTGCCAAATTCTCCAAGCCATCTTCCCCCATTATGTGTCCCCCAAAATTTCAACCATCTCTTTCTGATTCTAATTATAAGCTCCCTTTTTGTTTCCATTTCAATCATGGCAATTCAAAAATTACAATGGTAAAAAAAATAATTATTTAACATAAAATCCATAATTAACTAATTTAGTAAGTCATCATTTTTATTCCTTCTGAGCTATGTAAACTAAATTTCTGTAAAACATTTATAGAATAGTAAAATTTTTGTCTTTTGACGTTAAATTGTTTTCAATGATTTACTAACATAGTTGTACCTTTACTATTAAAGATATAACAACACAATAGACAAACAATATATACATTTATGTGTAAACTAAAAATATATCTGTAAAAAGACAATATGCAAAAAGACAAAACATATGTGTGTTAATAAGATGTAGAATAATTATATCCAAACAAATGTGGAGAAATTAAACAAAGTGAGAAAGCTTTTATAATGACAATGTATTTTCCTGTACTAGATTAGCGTCTTCAGGACAGAATGAAAGACAAAAGTGTATCTAATTGTTAATGACTGTTTGCTTGGTTGACATCTACTGGTCAGAATGAAAGAACAAAACTAGGTTTCTTTTTTTCTATTAAAGCTGTTAATGTCTACTGAACTTGAAATTAGTCCACTCCAAGTAGATTTCTATTATTCTCTCTATTAGTGTGTAAACCGGACATCATAAAATCAATAGCAGTACAATGCAGTGTACAAGCTTGGTAGTCAGATGTTCCCAAAACCACTCCATTACCACTGGTACAGTGTTGCAGAACATATTGCCCTGCTGAAAAATATCACAACCCTAAGACTTTTACCATGAAGAGGTGCATTAGATGGTACATGATTAAGTACCTTCCAAATGAAAGATAAGACCAGTGTTTTTCAGTAGAACATTATACTGCTTCCACCAGCTTCTTTTCCCAAAAGTGCATCCCAATGCCATCACTGCAGGATAATAATGTAAGCATATCAAACCAGCCACTTTAATTAGAGTAAGATGAGATTTATGTGACTAGATGACAATAGCCTAGTAAATTAAAGACTTCATGAATTTGGTAACATAGTAATTGTGAGTTCAATCCCTAGACCGGGCATTGTGTACTTGGACTCAGTGGAAACTGGGCAAGCAATAATTAAGCAGCATTAAAAATAAGAACTAGATGAGAAATCTCAAAATATAGGCAATGGAAAGAAAATAGTCTATCCTATAGATTAAATAAAGGGTTCAGTTTGGAATTTCCTGTAGGCTACCTGAATAATAAACACCTGATAAAGGAGCAAAACAGTCAGAACGTAGTGATAACAACAACAAAGTCCACATGTAAATAATTGTTTTTGTAAACTATCCTGAAGATCGTTTGCCTTATTTTTACTTATTTTTTTTTTTTTGCTTACCTAAAGTTATATTTATTAACTTTGTCTTTTTTAATCTTATTTTTATCATTTGATAATTTATGTGTTTGTACTGTCAAAAAAGTAGTCTAGATTTTCATTAGTGAATATTATGACATAAATAATACCAATTTTTGTTTGTTTTTCTTTCTGCTATTTTTTCTACAATTACCAAATTTTTTATATTTGTGTTTCTTCATGTACAATTTTTTTTTTTTTGTAATCTGTCTTGCTTTCTAGTGTTTTTGTTTATCTAATGTTATATATATATATATATTTTTAAAAAAAGTTATTTTTGCGGGGGGGGGGACTTCTAAAACATTTAATGTATGTAATTTGACTACAGTAAATAGATATATAGTTTAGACACCAGTGTAGCCAGGACCAGCAGTATATACACTAATTTTATGTCTCGTATATTAAAATTAGCTTCAAAAGTTATATGATATGCAAATATCTAGGATACATTAAATATATTCTAAAGGTTGTCATAGCCAGAGGTGGTAGTGGGGACAAGCTTCCACCATCTATAAATTGTTCATATAGTCTGTATCTCAAATAGCCTCTGACAAAATAAGTTCAGCTCCAGGCCAGTGAAAGGGTGAAGTTGAATTACTGGCAACTTATAACCAGCTGTTTTGGGTAGATAAAGTTTGTCAGCCCTGGAAAGCAGTCCATATAGGGAAAATTTGGGAAAACCCTGATGAAGGAAAATCCTAATTTTAAACCTCTGCTGCTTTGCAGCCATATTCAAATATGAGAAAAGGCTAAACTGGGACAGAAAATCCAGAATTAAAACCTGAAGGTAGTTGACTACCCATGCTAACAAATTTTGCAACCAAGCCAGCTCCAAATATAATTTCTTGTGAGTCACTCTAGCCTCACCACTAAAGGATAGAATTTTGACCAATCAGAATGTTGCCATTATCTGGCAAGATAAATAGATGTCTACTGTATGTATTATATTAAATCATATCCAGAGGCGGATATGCAATATAATTGGCCCTGTTCTAGCATCTCGTCTACAGTCACTTTCTCACAGATGAGCCCTTGCCTCTCTCTGTCTTTTTTACAAATACTTTCATGGTAATTGCTCCCAGACTTCATGAATTCAAGCACCCTACGAGGCTGGGATCCTGCTCTCACCCTTTCACTGTCAAAACTATTAAATGTACCCATCTCTTCTACTCCAATAGCTTCATATCTCGCACCTCTCGCGTGTGGAACTCCCTTCCCTATTCCAGTTTCCCTGAGAGCTATAATCTCCAATTATTCAAATGTAATGTCAATCGACATCTCCAGTTGCCTTGATCTATCCACTATCCTTCTCCTCATCTTTTCCTCTATCACTCCTATCTGATCTTGCTCCAAATCTTCTGTAACCCCTTGCATCCTAGTGGCTTCCCACCTTGCTTGGGGTGAAACACTTAAAAAAAAAAAAAAATCAATTGAAATTTATATTAGTAAAATAAAATTAATAACTTTTACTTAAATAAGTGGATACATTACTCAATCAAAGCCTGTTCACTTAACTTTTACCATGATTAAATAAGTGGAAATTCAGATTGATGAAGATAATATATTATTACTTAATTTTTATGAAGACACTATAAAATAAAAATGTTTTATAATTCAAGTTGCAGTATGAGTGCAATAATGTTATTGAATTGCCTGAATATCTGAAAAAGTAAGAAAAAAAGTAAAATTCATACTTTATATCATAATTAATGTGAGTCTAATAAAAAAAAATATTTTTAAATTATGAAACTGCATTTTTAACTAACTGAAAAAACAGAAACTGATTTTATTATTATATAGATTTAAAACAAGAAATTTTCATTAAGTATGTAGTAAAATCAATCAACAAATATAAAGAAATAATAAGTTTTAATCACTTGTAGAATATAAGTATATTGAAAAAAAAACATTTCATAAAAGGAATTGCATTTGTTTTAATTCCATGATCATAAAAATATCCAGCTTTGAGGGTGGACAGAATATTTCTTTATGAAAAGTTAAGTATTTGTTTTAAAAAAAAAAAAAAATCTAAAAAGGTCACAAAGTTAAAAGAAACACCTATGTTAAATTTTTTTTAATTTTACCACAGATCAATTATCTGCTAAATCTATGTAATATTCATTAGCTTCTAATAAAGATGAAACTGACCACTGAGTAGATATTTGTTTGAATAATTAGTTAACCATGAATTTAAGCAACACTTTTGTTTAAAAATATATTAGATAAAAGAAAACCCTGTGCAGTTCAACCCACAGCAATCACCATAACCACAACAACCATCACCAAAAAAAAAAAAAAAAAAAAACAGAACATGCTCCACAAAACATGAAAAGCCACAACATATGAATTGTTTTTCAATAATTTTTTAAAAATCTGAAATTTAAAATATTTATGAAAAGAATACATAACCAAAAATTCTTCAGATACATAAACCCAATATTGTATATTATCAATATACAGTAAAACCCCAATTTAAGGAATATCAGATTTAAGAGACTACTCATGGATCATAAGGGCCATAACAAACTGACTTTTTATTTTTATTGAACAAAGAAAATGTTAAAATAAATAATTCAACACGTCCATGTTAAATTAGTAGATACCTTGTTAACTATAAACTCACCAGGTAATGAAAACTTGCTATTTTTAAAGACAGTTTTCCCTATAAATAACAAACCCTACTTCACAACAGTCAGGGTGGGAGAAAGAGAGTGAGACACCCATCACAATGTTTCAGATTGTTTAATGTATAATCAAAGTTGCTTGCTTATTGTGAACAACTGCTCTCAGTGACTATCAGGTGTGTGCACTGAAACAAAAAAATTTTGGAAAGATGATTCTAGCACGCACATATGTAGTTACAGCTAAATCTATCTAGATAGAACCTTGTTCAAATCGGAACATTTTTCATTCTGTGCTTCATCATTATCAAATTATTTATTGAGTACTTTTTTAGATTTCAAATGTCTTTTGTAAATCTTTGTTCAGTAATGTATTTTTTTTATATCTTGTATTTGCTTTGTTGAATTTTTCAAATTTTAGCTAACAATCACAAGCAAAATTCTAATACATTGTCTTTTTGGGCACATTCTTCTAAGCCCCAAGTTATGAATACAAAGTAAATTACAATGCAATTAACACCTACAGCAGTACTTCTAAATATCCTCTCAACATGAACAAGAAAAATTATGATTGGTTTATTTGATATTTTATACAGTTTTATATAACATTGGCCATTTGCATACTGTCTCAAGTTTAACAAAATTGATGGATACTATTTTGTTAAACCTTTGACAGCATGAAAATGGCCAATGTTATATATATTTTTTTCTGCTTTATGAAATGAGTGATTTATCTGATTTAAGGAACACACTCCCCCCCCCTAATTAGTTCTTTAGACATTTTGCTGCAAAGGTGAGAAATGTAACAATTTCTTCACTTAGCACATGTGGAGTTATACATCTACTTTTCATTGATTTATAAATATATGAAAAATAAGGAAAATTCTACATATTTGCTTTCATTTGGTTATAAAACATTAGCATCCTAAAAAATATCTATTCTTCAAATTTTCTTACTTTATCTTAAAATTTTGAAATTTATATATATTTTTTGTATTATGCTTATATTTCAAAATAAAAATGCAAACTAATATATAAATTAATCACTAATGAAACTATAAAACAAACAATAATAATGTTCAATTATTCTATTTTGAAAATTTTTACAAGTAGCTAAAAAGCAATTTTACAGTGTATGAAATAAATAAGGTTAGTCCTCTTGGGCTACAAAATGATAAAATTAATGACAGAATTTTGAGATCTCTAATTTATAATCAGTACTGTTAGAAAAGAATATTTCAAGTTCAATTGCTAATGCCAGTGAAAATTAATTAAGCACAATGAAACATAACCTATTTTTTTCAATTAAATCAGTCTATAATTTAGCAAATTACTTGTATCTGTTAAAATATATATTATGCATAACATAATTTGCTCATTTTTAGTAAATTATTGGAAGTACCTAGTTTTATCTATTTATTATTTTTATACTTATAAATTCTTTCATTTTCTTGTAATTTTTTCATAACTATTTCTTTCATTTGTTTTTCCATTATTTATATTTTCATTATCCTTTCACTTGGTTCGTTTCATTTGTAATTGTTGTAAAAAAAAAAAAAGCCAATAAATGATACAAATTTATGAACATATACACATGGCTTATCTGTGGGTACAAAGATACACACACTTTTGTTCATTTACTAACTCTCCTCTTCACAAATAAAATAGTTTTACTACTGTAGTTAAGTTAATCTTGAAAATATGATGCAAGTATTTTTCCTATGTTAAAAATAATGATGATTTATTCTATATATAAATTGTCAAAACTGATTAAATTTAATATTGGATATAGTTTGGAATTTTCTGATGGTAAATATAAGTTGCGCATTAATTATTGAAATACAAAAAAAAAATCTTATACATTCATTAAATATACTATTTCAACCTGAAAACAATTTATCCTTAAGCATCCAAAAAATTGGTATTGTGTAGAAGTAAAATAAAATAAAAATTTGTCTAAGCTATGCTATGCAGAGGTTAGTGCTTTTCCCAACTGTTTATAAATTTGATTTTGTTGGAAAGTAGAATAAATAATCTTTACACTATTATAATCATTGCAAGGAAATGAGTGATGTTAACACTTAAAAAATAATTTATTGCACTCCATCCAAGACCTTTCTCTACTTTTTATTGTGTTGAAATTTAAAAAAAAAAAAAAGAGCCAGTAAACTGAATCAATAACAAATTCTCAGGATTTTTATATAAAAACTGAAAGAAAAATAATTTATAAATATGTTTAAAGTTGTTTTTCCCAAATCTATAAGTAATTAAAGATGTCATGATTTTGATTTTAAGTGACTCTGAGGGAGAAATATTTTCTAAAAAAATTTAAAAAAAATTAAAAATGCATACATGTTGACTGATTCCTGAAGTAGAATTTTTAGATTCTTTTTCTTTAGCTGCCTTAAGGGTTGCCTCCCTTCTTGCCTGTTCTAACAAAATTCTAGCTCTTTCTTTCAATTCATCATGGCGGGATTTTCTTGCCTAAAAAGTTTTGAATACAGACATAAATTATTGTATTTTAGATTTAAAAAAAAAAAAAATAATAAAGAGAGTATGAGAAACAGAAAGAATGGAGGTGAAAGACAATTTAGGAAAATTTGATAAGCAGAAAGCAGAGAAAGAAAGTTTTTTTGTTTTATCCAAGCATTTTAAAAATACATAACTAGAAGTGTTCAACTTCATTCTCATAGACATTAACATTTTTAATCATTGAGATTGTATCCTTTTATAGCCAAATTTCTTAAAATTTAATTTGTAACTTATACATACAAATATTTCTACATTTATAATCTATTAACTGATATTAAAAAATTTTTCATTATTTTATCAAAGATAATTACTATTATTCCCCATGTATAATACGCCTTCATCCATAATACACATTCCTAAAATTGTGCTGAAAGTGTGGGAAAATGCTTCTATTCATGCATAATATGCACCACTTGTTTGGTAATTAAACACTATAAATTGTACCTCTCCAATTACATTATGACCAGCATTTACTACTCTTATTTAAAAAGATGGTTTTAAACATAGAATAATATTATTCTAATTTAGTTTTATGATAATTCTTATTTTATAGAAATTTTTTAAAGATTTTCTTGTAGTTGTGCATAATATGCACCCCTGATTTTGCTTATTATTTTTTAGAAAAAATGCGTATTATACATGGGGAATTATAGTATCTTATATTTTGGCTAAAAAGTTTAGTATTCTTGAAGTTCGATAAATATGAATTTGGACTACATTGAGACATCTATAGTTTGCTAAAGTGTTCTTCACCTGCAACTTAATCTCATTACTGAATTAAAACTAAAATAATTCAATTTTCAGATGGCTGAGGTTTAAAGAAAATAATCCCTTGAATAAACTTGGACAAATTTTCAAGCAATAATGTCACTAAAATAGAAAATGTCTGTTTATTTAGTAAGTTTTAATTTTGTATGACAAGAAAGCTAAAGCTATTTTAGCAGCAGACAGAAAAAACAAGTTAATATTAATGTACAAAACCTCATTTCATCTAGTAATTTATTGTTGAGTATTATAGTCCAAAGTGTGTCAAAATATTCTTTTGATAATCACAAGCCAGAAAGGACAGATATTTATTTCATAAATGATAAATTCCTTTCTAAAGTTCTATTTGAAAAATATATCTTGAGATATGTAAACTTGAACAAAAAAATGTTAAAACATGTTTACCCTTTCAAAAAATTTTGAAGAATTTGACAAGTTATAACTTATAGATTTGTATAAAAATGTGTGTTCTTTATTTTTACTGCATTAACATAATATTAAGTTGCATTAAAAAATAAAGATTCACAAAACAGACTTCAAACACTATTCATAACTAATTTACATTGTAAAATATTCAAGTTTATAAAATCATTTCTCAATTCAAAAAATTATGACATTCATATGTACATATGATTTCACAATACTTTTATAATTAGCTTTTTCTACCATATTACATTTTCTGTATATTTAATTACATGTAACAATTTTGCTAACTTTTTAAAAAAATATTAGACTCTAAGTGATACAATATAGATGTCTGAATTTATGATACTGTGTTAAATACATGATTATATTTTAAATTCCACAACAAACTGTAATACCATTTCAGTTTTTCTTATTAAGATTACCTTAAGAACAAATCTGAACACTTCTGAATGAATGCTGAAGGCAGAGAGGATTACAGAATTTAACAAACTAATATCTAAGGAAGATTTAGTAATTAGCTCAGTAATAATCATATTTACATTACCTTTTATCCAAAATTATATATTTTTAAATGCATGTGCTTTACAATAAAAATTAACATTTTTGTTAACAAGCAAATATCAAATAGTTTAAATTTTTAAATAAGTTTTAAAAATTATTTGTTTCTGTAAAATTGATATTTTTAGTACATTCATAATTGAGCTAACATTAAGTTAACATTAGTATACAATCATATTAGTCTTACCTTTTATAACTAGAAGTAGTGATACAATGCTTATTAACATGCAAAAATATAATCATATGCCATTGAAACAAGTAACTGGGGATATTTTAATCAAAATTCTAAATGTAATACAGATTTCTCAATACTGAAGTATAAATATCATATACAATCAAGAGGTTAATTTTATTCATAATTATTAATTCACTTGTCTCCCTATTTCAATCTACATAAGGAAAACATTTCAATATGTATGATAAACCATATAAATCATTACAGTAACAAAAGAAATTATCATTTAAATATAAATTTTCATGAATTATAAAAAACTGTTGAAAAATTGAATTTTGACAAATCAAGGAAAAAAACATGCAAAATTTTTGCACATTTATTGAAAATGTTCAATTTCTTTTAATTCAATATATCTTTTCAAAATTTAGTCATGTTCAAAGTATAAATTAGAATCTAACATCAGATCTGAATTTATTTTTTATAAACAATGGAACTTATGAAGTTATTCTATAAAAGGAAGTATTAACAAAATCTCAAATAATGTTGAAAATATTTTTTTAAAAATCTTACTTTTCAAAAAGGAACAAGTGTTTAGAGAAATTTGACAGGCCAATTTTAAAAACTTTTAAAATGATTAAATTGATCCCAGAACTATTTTAAATGGAAAACATGCATATTATGTTTGAAATGAAAATATAAACCACCAAAATTGTGTTAGTATAGTTAATTTTCATAAGCCTATTGTTATAAAATATAGAACATATTTCATTCTTAAAATGAAAAAAAAAACTTTATTTTTCCTAATTTCTATAAAAGATATCCAAAAATACGAAGCAGATCATTTAAAAAGATTTTTCCTATTTAAACCTGCAAGTTTCAATGGATATCCTAAATTGTTCAAATATTTTAATTATGTATAACATACATTCTTTGGCTACCATATATACCTCGCATATAGGTCATACCAGTAGATAGGTTGCACCCTTAGTTTGGGGTTGTCAAAATGGGTATTTGTGGTTGACTTGCAGATCGGTCACACTATAATCTGTGGAGTTACATGGTCTTTTTTTTAACGTAAATATAACTAATATTTGTTAAATATTTTCAAATATTCACCTTTATTTCAAAACTTTGCTTATATATATATTAAAACATAAAAAAGTGATTGATTGTAATTGTACGGTATTTGCTTATTGAGTACAGGGCTGCTCCATTTAGATGATAATTTGGATACTGGTAATCACTTCAGTTCTAAAGTCATTTGAAAATGATAGTCTTTCATTGTAAATCAGATAATAAATATGAGCAGTGCAGATCAAGTGCTTTTATTTGATGTATGATGCGGTAATACTTTTGGAAGAGCCAATTGTGTAAAATCAAAATATCAGGAAGAATTAATTTTCTCCCTTGCTCTACTTATGCTTGACCCCAGAGTACTCACTTACCTACTTTGTCTGGACTACTGTGATATGCTACAGTCTACTTCCAATTCTCTATGATGTTAAGTGAATAGGTCACACCCCTGATAATTTTATCAAAATTTTGGTGAAAAAAAAAAGTGCAACCCATCCTTAAGTATATACAGTACATGAACATAAGACTTTCAAATATGACAGTATTTTTTCTCTAATTCCAATGGTTTTGTTCATTTTTACAATACTTGTTTCATAACTATTTTCTAAATTCTGTCTAGATTAAAGATATTAAGAGTAAGCATTATATATCAAATATACTATATGCAGTCTTATGCTGATAATCTATTCTTTTCAGTCTAAAAATCAACAAAAGGAATTGTCAAAATCATACAAATTTAATCAAAAAAGAAAGAGATCTTGGCAATCTTGGACCTTTATGCACATAAAAAAATGGAGTGTCAAATGGATGGTTTTTCCCTTGATACTGCTATTATTTTAACTACCTTCACTCCTCAGAAATGTTTAGTTTTAAAATATAATGATTAGAATTTTAACAAAACTTAAACATATAAAAGTGAATTTATACATTTTCTTTGTTCTTCAGAAAACAAAGATATTAAGAACAATTTATTATATTACTTATTGGAGTAATTGGCAAAACATCAGCAAATTGCCAATGAAGTCAAACTTTATTAAATGGTAAATAATAATGATTTCCTTATAATCAGTTCACATATTTTAATAATTTAGAAAATGTTTCTAAATTTATGGATAAAAAATCGTTTTCTATTTTGTTATAAATTGGTAAATGATAAATATTGCATTGTATTAATTCTTAAAACATTGTAAATATAAAATTATTTTTGTAAATAAACAATCTAATAATAATAATAAATGTTTCATATTTTTGTTTGGAAATTCACAAGAACAAAAAATTTTATAAATTCACTTTCACCATGAGTTTAGGTTTTATTACAATTCTAAATATTGCTTTTTAAAACAATAAATATTGCTGAGGAGTGAAGGTAGTAAAAATAATGGAAGTGTTCAGGGAAAAACCGTTCTTTTGATGCTGCTTTTTGTGTGCATAAAGGCCCAAGATTGCTGAGGAGATCTTTATATTGTAAACTAATGAAATATAGCAATTCTTTAATATTTTCTTGTTAAAAATGCAAGTCAAAAAGCGTATACTTTTGTTTATGATAATAACAAGTATTTTTCTGTTTACTCAGTTTGTACTTCTTTTTTTTTATAATCTAAATTATTCTTTATACTGCATCCTAACTGTAAAATATGTCTTTTTGTTCCTCAGTTAATGCAACATTTCACAATCTGATAAGGATTTTTTTTCAGCCTAAGGCCTTTAATTGAAAAATGAAATTGTTTATTGTGCACAAAATCTTACAAAATTAATGTATAACCACTAGATTTATCAGTGTATTGTCTGATCCCTTTCATGCAATAAAAGTGTAGATCCCTTACAAATCAGCCCTTATTTTTTATCATCTAAAGACAAACAAAAAAAAATTTCTGTTAAATAAAACAACAAAGGCAACGAAATAGGCTTTTCAAGCCTTTGAAAATTTTGTACATGCTGATATCTAATTCAAAAATTAATGCTTTGCATAAACATCAGTGAGTAGATTTTATCTATAGAAAAAAATGCATCAAGTGCAAAAAGAAGCATGCATGGTGCAAAATGTTAATAAAAAATCATTCCAAATCACATAACAATGCAAAAGAATTCCTTAGAAACAAATATTCTGAAGACAAACATTTATAATTTCAGTTTTTAGATAAGTATTTAAACAATTTTACATATACTGTTTTCATACAAAATGTTTCACAAAGGACAAATATAAAACAGAATGAAATACAAGAGCAATTATAATGACATAACATATAAAAACCACAATATATCAGATTAACATAAATACAGGGGTAAATAAAATGATTTGCAGTTATTAGTAATAAGAATTAATGCAAAAATAATGCACATTCAGGTTTTACAAATACCAATCTCTTACTAACAATATAAGTTTACAATAATAACATTGAAAACCACTAATTTTAAACTACAAAATGGATTTCATTTTACAAAGACAAACAATGTAAAAGTGAAAACGTTTTCATTAAAGGTGAAATTTAAAATATATATATTAAATCTTACTTATTATAAAACGCAGATTGTGTGCGTGTGTGTGTACGTTTATATATTGGATCGGATTTCCTACATTTTTCAACCGATTTCAACAAAACTTCACAGGACTACGTAAAATTATCTTGCGGTAGTTCTGACAGCACCAAAAATTGGAAAAACACAATTGTTTTTGCACGAAATCAATTTGAAAACAGGATTCTGTTACCAGAATGAAAGGGGGACAACTCATATCGAGTTATACTTATTATAAAACCCAGGTTGTTTGTGTGTGTGTTCATTTATATATGGGATCAAATTTCCTACATTTTTCAACCGATTTCAACTTCACTTTTTTTTTGGCAGGTAGTGTTTCTTATTGTCTTGCACACTTTTTTCTTTATTTTTACATTCCGAATGCTTTAAAAATTCCATTTACAAGACAATTGTTTATAAAAAAATTCTATTCAATCGGTAGACTCATAACGATTGAAAACAATGTTTTTGTTTCAGTTTGGGTTTGACCAATTCGTTAAAAAAAAAAAAAAAAAAAAAAAATAAAACTAATTAAGAAATGCCTGTCCGTCAACCTTAAATCTTTGTCAATTTTATTTTTCAGTCTTTATGATGGTCGATACTTGATCTATCTCTTACTGTTACATCCCCAGGCAATGCCGGGCTCTACTGCTAGTCAACATATAAAATTGTGTAAATTCCATTAATCCATCAGACCCTCTAAAATAGCCATACATTGACCGATCAAAACCAATTTTGGGGAGAAGTGCGAATGAGTAAGTGGGTACAAAGTACAGTTTGTGTAGCTTAATACAATAAATTTTCATTAATTTTTTTGGAAAATTAAAAGATTTATTATTTAACATATAAAATACTCCTACTACTTTAAAAACAATTTAATGATTAAAATAACAAATACTTATTTAATAAAAATGCAATATTGTTTTTTGCATATCTTATCTTTAAGTTTTTATATACAAGAATCCAGTTTCCAGTTCACCCTGCCTTTGTGAGATCTATAAACAAATCACAAGGCCAAATGATACAAAAAGTTGGAAGTTGGAATTTGGCTCCAGAAAGAAATAGTTGTGCATGGCCAGTTGTATGTTGCATTCTCAAGAGTAAGAAATCTTCAGAATTTATTCTCTGCTGTTAAAAAGTAAAAAGGAAAAAAATAAATTTTCTTAAAAACTATTGTTGACCATGAAGTCCTACAAAATTAAATTAAAGAAATTATTAAACCACAAAGTCAGGATTTTGCCAAAGTATTTTCCAAACAGATCAGCTTATTCAAATTTCACTGATTGGTTTGCAAAATTGAACGAAATGTAGAGTTTGTAAATAACTACAAAAAAGTTTAGCAATAACCTCAAAAATACTAAATACTGTGAGGATTCTAGTATAACCAAATTTTGTAATATCAAATTTAGTATATTTCATACACAACTTTAAGCATTTAAATAACTAGAACAAATAGACTTATTAAAAACAGTTGCATTGCTTTACTTTCTGTTATAACTTTAAACTTTTTATTTTAAAGACATTTGGAACTTAACATTTAACATCCCACGCTAACAAAAGTTATTTCCCTTTGATTTCAATATAAAATATCAAGTGCCATATATCATACACTTCATGACCGATTAGGAAGATTTCATAAAGTTTCTTTCTGATGTAGACAGTTTGCCAAAGCAAAGCTATAGGGCCCAGTCTGTCCTACTATTTAACCCATAGATGGTGGAGGGATGGATTAATATCTTTCACAAGAGTACTTGCGTTTAAGTGAATGTAACAAATACAATTGGTGGTGTCAAGATCTCATCAATTTACTGTTGAGCTGGTGAGATGTAGCCATAAGTTCTATGCTACCGGTTTCTTTTCTCACACTTCTCACTTGAAGAACTCCTTTCAGCTCCGTGCTTTTCAGACAACTTTAATCTGCAAAAATTTTAATGCAATGTCAATCGCTATCTACTGTCCTCCTGATTACTCTTTTCTCTTTCCGCTTATTAGTAATGTTTCTGTCCCTAATTTTTCAACACCCTGTAACCCCTTGTGTCTTTGTGGCTTTACTAACTTGTTTAGGGTTATAAAAAAAAAAAAAAAAACACACAGCTCAATTTCTCATTCCAAACTGCTATTACACCACACTAATCATTTCAATATAAATAAGTGATTTTTTTTTTTTTTTTTTTGTTACTAATAACTGCAAACTCTTTAAGATATGAAATACACAGCTTTCTTTCATTTAAAATATCTTAAAAATTAATCTAAAATTACATTGCAGTTTTCATTAGGTTAAAATAATATATTCTGTATTCTTATTCAAATTCTTTTAAATTATTACAAAATCTTTCATAATTTATCAATGAATAATCATTTTACTAATACAAAAAAAAATTATACCTATTTCAAACTTTTCTCCAAAAACTTATTAAAAAATTCTTTGTAAACTTCAATTTTTAATTTACCTGATGAGCTTCCTAATCTTACCTTTTGTTGATTTGATATATTATCATCTGCTTTATCTGACAATTCTTTAACTGAAGACAATTCTTTATTTTGTATCTCTGTTAGTGTAATGGAGTTTGCACTGCAAAGAAATTAACACATAATTAAGAAATTAATTCTTTGTATAATGAACAATTTGAAGCACTTTAATATAATTATTCTTCCACAACATCAAAGTATAGAAAGAAGGTGAAAAGAAACAAATGTCTAATCTACTCATACCAAACTTATAAATATTTAGTTTAATTCTCCCATAGGTAAAAATCACACAAATTTAAGTATAATGAAAACAGTCAATACTAGATGATAGTGTACAATGAAAAGATCTAATAGATTAATCAATAATATTATAAGTCTGTTTTTTTTTTAGTTGTTTCCTTTTACAAATACAGAAATTACTATTTTTTAAAATTTCTAACAATGCAATGCATATCAGATGATAATGCAATCACATTTTTTTTGTCTTTTTTGTTGTCTTTCTTTTAAGATTATTGCTTACATTCAAAACTAAATAGAACTATCACTACAGTAAAGTGATTGTAATCTCAGATCACATAGAAATGTATACAAGTAGGTTGGTTCATAAGTAAACATGTTAATACATTTTACAAATATTCATTAAATTACTAACTTACACTAATTGCATTGTTCGGACTGTTGTCCTCATCTTTATTGCCATATTCACAATGTTTCAGCCGTTGTACACTCCAGCCTTCTTCAGGTGATAGATGTTGGAATTTTGAACTAAAAACTTTACTTAGTTCACATAGCCAAGTGTATAAAAGCATTGTTTGAGTAATACAATAAAATTACTTGACCCAAAAAGTTGCAAGTTTAATACCTGACCACAACAGAGGTAATAAAAACTTGGAGAGTTGTTACTAAAGGGAATTAACTTACACTGAGATATCCAAAAATGAAATGACACATACAATTAGAACAATCTATCCTCATGCTCTAAATAAAAGGTTCAGTTTGATATTTCAATGTATATCACCTGAAGAAGACCAGCGCATATGACAGTTGAAACGTTATGAATATAGGAATAAAGATGAGGACAACAGTCGGAACAATGTAAATAGTGTAAATAGTTACAATACTTCATCTCAGAAATATAGACAGAGCCTGAATAAGGCCAAAGCATACAACGGTTGAAACGTCATGAATATGGCAAAGATGAGGACAACAGTTTGAACGATGCAATCTCAGAAATATAGACAGAAATTAAAACTTTAATGAAAAGACCAAGGGAGACAATTATGTAATTACTAGGTAATAGATCTGGAATTTTTCTTCTTTTTACAGTTCATACATAATTAAAAACTATTATGAAACCTGTGATCAGGACTTTCTACAAATATAGCTTTTACCCAACAAAGAGAAAAACATTTTGATCAAATAAGACTGATAAATACAGCAAAAGGAAATATATGAAAATATGAACTGCTTTGCTAAAATTAAAAAAAAAATTGATAATCCATAAATATATTCTAAATGTAACAATTATTATTATATTTTTAATAATAAATTATATAAATTTCTCAGCTACTATATTTCTAAATAAAATCAGTTTAAAAGATTAAGATACTGCAACAAATTTATTATTGGTAATAAATAAAACCCTAATAAAAGCAGTATTTATAGCATTTAATATAAAGTTTTTATAGCTCAAAATACAGCTTATTAATAAGGATGGTATTCACAATTTTCAGCAACTATGAAATTAAAAAAGATTGAAAACCTGTATAAAGTATCTTAAAAAGATAAAAAAATATATATTATTACTTAGATTCAACAGGTGATGAACATTTCTGAAGAGAAATTCTTCTCCTTGGTTCTGGAGGAACTTTGTTGGCTATCACCTCTTCTGCATTTTCTTCCTTGTTCACAGTCTCTTCACTTGGTGAGGACAATTTTGGAGCTGATGGATATGATGGTTCTTGCTCCTCTTCATCATCATCAGAATCAAATGGGTTCATTAACTGCTTCCTGGTCATTATCACAGGCCTTTCAGGAGCTCTTCCTTTATTGTGTGTTGGTTTCTCAGGAACCTTTTTGGGTGATGTGACTGGGGAAGGTGATTTTGACAATGATGTTTTCATTGAAGCCTTTGGAAGTTCAGGTTCCTGTTGAGTAGTAGCTACTTTTGCCATTACTGGAGGTGGTGGAGCTGGCTTTTGTTTCTTAGAACGTCTAGGTGAAGTTGCACCAGTAGTATTTAATTTCTCAAAATTTGCAATATGATTCAAGATCTTTGTATTAAATTCTTCACGCTGATCAACAGGGGTTTGTTCTGGAGACTTTTCTGGTGTTCTGCTCCTACTCCTGCTCCTACTTCTACTAGGGAGCAGATCAGTTGGAGAGGTAGGACTTTGGGGTGATGCATTTAATGATAAATTCTCAAATATCTGCCTAGTTTCTTTGACACTTGGAGACCTGGAATGAGAACTTTCTTCACCATTTTTTTCTTCATCTTCAGGATCTACATCTTGTACTGGAGTACTTTCAGACACCACTTTCTCAATTTTCTTGCCATACATTTCTTCAGAAATTATTCTATCTTCCTCCTCATTTTGTTCCCCAAGAGTATATGTACTCTCACTTGCACTGGGTCCTACTTGCTGTATTTCAAGCATCTGGCCACAAAAGTATGCCCTTAATTGATGCAGGTAGGTCATCACAGACAGTTTGTCAGGAACAGCTAACAGTACCATATCAGAAGGTTCAATTAATCGAGGAATCCCAAGTTTAGCAGCAGCATCAAATGCCTGCAGTTAAAAAAAAAAAAAAATTAAAATAATGTTAATGTGTTTAAAAATAAAATTTATCCAAAAGTCTATGATATTTAAAATTGATTTGTTTGTTACAGCTTATCAACTGTTTGTTATTTAAATTAAAATCAAAACTTATTTTATACTTTAAGATTTTCTCTTGTAAGTGTATATATATATATATATATATATATATATATATATATATATATATATTAATATTTTTTTGTGAATAACAATGATTTTTTTCCAGATACAAGTCCCACTATTTAACTCACAGATGAGTGGGAGCTGAATTCATATCTTACCAACCATTTGTGAGTTATTTAAAGCCAAAGCATATTTTGGATTTGAAGAATATTTCTTTTCTTTTTTGGCAAGTAAATATTACATTAACAATTTTTTGAGAATAACAATTATTTTTCTAGATACGTCCTACTATTTAATCCATAGCTGAGGGGAGGTGGATTCATATCTTTATCAAACTTTTAGGAATTATTTAAAGCCAAAACCTATTTTGGTTAGGATGAATATATCTTTTTTTTGCAAGTGAATATTGCATTAACTTTTTGTGAGGGAATAACAATGATTTTTTCAGATAAAAGTCATACTATTTAACCCATAACTAAGGTGAGGTGATAGATTCATACATTAACCTTTTGTGAGTTACTTAAAGCAAAAACATATTTTGGATTGGAAGAAATTTTTTTTTTTTTGAAAATGAATATTACATTAACAATTTTTTGAGAATAATGATTTTTTCCAGATACAAGTACTGCTATTTAATCCATAGATAGGAGGAGATAAATTCATACCATTGCACATAAGTGAATGTAACCCAATTGTGACAATTAAAAAATCTGATTATCCATTCAGAAAATATAGATTATACTAGATAATGCAAATAATCTGTCAGTTTGGTATTCTGATTAAATAATCCTTTATTTATTATTTTAGCCTTCAAGGAAGATAACTCCTTAATGGAAGCTATCTTTGTGTGAGTAGCAACCATATAGTTTGAAAAACTACCTTGTTTTGATTGGTTACTAAGAAAGTAGATGATTTTGTTAAACAAAGAATATTACTGTCATGAACACATCTTCCCAACATTAACAAAACTAAATCCAACATAACAAGGATACCAATCCATTATTAAGTAGAGGTTCACTGAGTTGTTAAGTGAGCTATGACAAATGCTCTCATACAACATTACAAAATTTAGAGTAAGTAGAAATTAATTTGTTTTGTTTTTTTGTTTTTTAGATATCCAAAAATCAGAAAAGGCTATTTCAAATATAATTCATTAATTTCTGATTTAAGAAATAAAATTAATCCAAACTAAAGTTAAATTAAACAATTACTTTCTAAATTGTAAATTTGGCAATGTTTAAAATTCTTGGAATATTATTCCAATATTTGAACTTTGTAAGTTTTAAATTATAGCTGGATATCCTTATGTAGTATTTTTAAAACCTCGTTTTAAAAGATCTCACACACTAAAAATAGATACAAACCGTTTTGCTGTTGATTTTTATGTCATGAGGGGACAGTGAAGCAAAATCACTGAAAATAAAGAAAATGTTTATGTAACTTAAGATGCAACAATATAAAAAATAAGTTCAATATATCTAATTGTATATAAACTGTACTACATATATTTTAAGACAATTTAAATTATATTCAGGCTTATATGTTAAATATATAGGAAAATAAAAATGTTCTAGTGATATTGAAATAATAGTGAAAAGATGTAAATGCTTAATTTACTTTTACTTTTCCAAAGTGGTAAAATTACAAATGTATTCAAAGTAATTTATTCAAAACTTATAATCAAAGTATCTTAACTTCATTCTGTTGAAGACTAGTCCGAGGTTCCATTTTGAGAACTGGGTCGTTCAGAATCAATTTTCACAAATTAAATTAAAATCCATCACAGAATTATTTAGCAACTGATTTAAAACCAAGCTTATTAATTAGTAGGTATCCATTAAAAATATTATTTTGTAAAAATAAATAAAATACTAAATGAGATAAGCATTTTTCATAATAAACCAATCAATTTAAAGATGCTGCATAGATAATGAGGTGCCTGATCAACTTTCCAAATTTGGGGCAAGGGACCAAACATCAGATTTTGCAGGGAAGTTCCTTCTTAGTTGACTAAGGGCTTATTATCACCCACATAAGTAATACATAAGGAAAATGTTATACTGAAAGTCAAATATATTATCTTTAAATTTAAACTCTTTCATGTGGATTTTTCTATGTATAAAGAAATTATTTGCAACATCTGAAGATAATCCATTAATGCCTATGAAATTAGGTATCTTCTTTTTAAAATCCAGTGCTAATTATAGGCATAAAAATTATTAAATTTAAATTCTGAAAAGAAATCCAGTGTTAATTATAGGTTTCTACCAATAACCCACTCCTCCAAAATAGAATGGTAGGCATTAGTGGACTAATACAAAATTGCTTCATCATTTCAAGTCAGTAAAAAGAGTAAAATTACTTTGTATTAGCATTTTTTCTATTATACATTGTGAACAAAATTTTGCTGTTTCTTACAAACTAACAAATAATCATGGGAAAAGTATATGTGTACCGTGAATTATTAAATAATCTAAACATAATACTTACATTAAATCTGGTCTAAAATGGTGAATGAGGGCACAGAATGCCATTCCACTCCTCCAAGACGTTGTCAGATTAGTAACCCTTACACCTCTGTAACCCTTTGTAATTTCTTTACACCATTCAAGCAAATTTAGTGCAGAATTTCCTTGATCAGGAGGGGCAAGTTCCTTCTGAAAAAAGCAAAGGAAAATTATCAATATCCAAATATACTGAGGAATAGAATTCTAAAATAAATTTTATAGAAATACACACATTAAAATAACTACAATCAATAAAATATTAACACAGTCTTTTAACAAGTGACAAGCTTTAGAATCAAAATACTGTGCAATAAAAACAAACACACTTTCAGAATTTGATATACATAAATACTTTTAACTATATATTTTTGCCTTTTATCATCTTTGTTTTTGAGGATGTGCATGTGGTGTAATAGCAGCTAAGAATAAGAGCCAGTTTAAAATTTCAATTTAGTTTGTTAAAGTGTATGAATCAATCTCTTTTGCCCTTCAGCTATAGGTTAAATAGCAGAGCAAACTGGTCTCTCTAGCCATGGTTGGCAATGAGTCTAGAAGAAGAATAACTCTAAATTCAAAAATGTATGTGACTACTGAACAAAATTACAAGTTGGCCTTTGACAAGGCATAGCATTCAGAAGTCACCCCTGCCACTGAAGACAATGGCAGCAGGATTTATGATTTAGTCAAAGGCAGAATCTAACAGACCAGATTTGTGGCATTGAATGGAAATGGTGTCATGCAAAAGACCCTTCATACTGGACAGTTGATGAGACCAAGTTATTAACAGTGAAGAAATTGGCAGTAGAATGTTGGATTTGGTCAAAGGTAGAATCTAACAAACCAGATATGTAGCAGTGAACGGAAATGGTGTCATGCAAAAGACCCTTCATAATGGACAATGGATGATATGTAATTATTCTGATTCAGTTGAAAGCTTCGTGGAATACTTTGTATCTCCTAATATATGCACAACTGAACTCCTTATGATGACATATGGGGTCATAGATTCTAAATGCTGACAAGTATCACCTGAAAAAGGTTAGAGTGACAACAACTGAAACATTATGAATATGGCAATAAAGATGAAGGCAACAGTTCAAACAATGTAAATAGTGTAAATAGGTTCAATACCTCATCAGAAATATAGTGAAGAAGGAGACCAATAGTCATGAATATGACCACAAATATGAGAACAACAGTCTAAATGATGTGAATAGTATAAACAGTTACAATACCTCATCTCAGAAATATATAAAGATCATCGATAATCTCAAATTCTCTTGCACTTAGATGAAAGAAATCAACTACAGAATAAAATATAACATAAAAACTAAATGTTCCTTTAAAAGTTCCAAAACATAAAATATTTGGCAATCTTTAAGCTTTGTGCCCACAAAAAAAACAGTGTGTCAAAAGGACATTTTTTTTCCTCGGCACCAGTATTATTTTAACTACCTTCACTCCTCGGCAATATTTATTGCTTTAAAAAACAATGATGAGAATTGTAATAAAACTTAAACATAATGAAAGTGAATTTATACATTTTTTGTTCTCAAGAAATTACAACAAAAATAATATCACCATTTATTTATTTATTAGATAGTTTATTTACAAGAATAATTTTATATTTACATCATTCTAAAATCTAATACAATAGAAATTAAAACTATTGCAAGATAATATTTATCATTTACCAATTTATAAAGAAATAATATGAAAACAATTTTTTATTGATAAATTTATAAACATTTACTACATTATTAAAATGTGAACCAACTATAAGGAAATCCTTATTTACTATTTTATAAAGTTTGAACTGATTAGCAACTTGCTAATGTTTTGGCAACCATTCCAATAAATGTAATAAATAGTGTTTATTATTTTTGTTGTCAATTTTCAAGAACAATGAAAATGTATAAATTCACTTTCATAGGTTTAGGTTTTATTAAAATCTTAATCAGTAGTTAAAATTATAGCAGTGTCAAGGGAAATATCATCCTTTTGATACACCATTTTTTGAAGACATGAAGGTTAAAAATTGCCAATATGTCTTTACTCAGTGCCAAACTTTGCAAAGAGATGTTTAATGGAAGAAACCAAAGCTGTGGATGGTTTCAAATTTTGTTTATAATAAATAATCTACCATTTTAAATTAAGATTAAGATCTTGAATGGGTAGTTCCAATTGTAAAAGTCTTAAGGTTTTCAGATTAGCATAACTGATCTTTTCATGGAAGAAAATCTTATACTGATGAGCTCAGCTGTAACAGTTAGTGGGCATCTCTTTGCAATAAGTAAAAAAGTCTCTCCAAATATTCTACATATTTATAAGTATAACCATTTTTTATGTATGTATGCATAAAATGCTAGCAAAACATCAAAACCAGTTTGATGAAATGAAGATGCTATCAAGGAGATCATTGCAAGAATGAATTAGATATGAAGTTCTGTGTTGCAAAAAGGCTTGTCCAAAGAACAACACAGTAAACTGTTCAAGGAGTTTAAAGATGCAAACTTTGAACTATGCAGGAAAAATGGTGGTCAGAGCAAGCAGAAAAAATACAAAATGCAGTGAATTCAAATAATACCAAGTAGATGTACTGCTTGATGAAACAAGTATTTGGCTCCAGATTCACCAAGACTGCTCCTCTCAGGACAGAGGACAGCCATGATCACAAATGTAAATGGCATGTCCAAAAATGGAAGAAACACTTTGATGGACTACTGAATAGGCCTTCAAATGTGAACCATGAGGTTCACAAGAAAAGACCCCAAAGACCTATAGTGGTAGAACTTGGCAGACAACCATCACTGGGCAAGGTTCTGTGTGGCATGGAGGGACTCAACATGGGCAGAGTTGTTAGGGTTGGCAGCGTTCCTGCTGAGATTACGGTGAAACATTTAAGTCAACTTATGCATGATTTTATTGTAAAGATTTGGAGAAATGGAGAAGTGATAAAAAATTGGAGGGATGCAACAATGATAACTAGATATAAGGGTAAAAGTGCTCAGGAATTATGTGGTAATTATAGAAGGATTACTCTCCTTTCTTCGACAGGTAAGACCTTAGCCTCTCTCTTCTATTAAGATTAAACCAGAGCATAGTTGACAACATATTGCTTGAGTCAAAGTGTGGTTTGCCAAGACAGAGGGACCATAGATATGATCTTCACAGCACAACAAATCCAGGAAAAAAGATGTGAACAATAAATGGACCTTTATCAAATATTTGTAAATTTGAGGAAGGCTTTCAACACTGTTAATCGTGCTGGTTTCTAGAAGATTCTCTCGAAATTGGGCTGTCCCCCACCACTTTCTCAAGATTATGAGATCCTTCCATGATGACAAGGAAGCTTGTGTCAGTTTTGGCAGTGTGCTTACGGGACCCATCAAGATTGAAAATAGAGTCAAGTAGGGATATCTTCTTGCTCCTACATTATTTTCTATCTACTTTGCAATTGTACTGCTTGTACTGCCATGATGGTATTATAAGGTACAGGTCAACTGGAAAGCTTTTCATTCAACATATGTAGGTTTTCGAAAAGGACAAAAGTCTTTTTGAGTTTAATGCGCAACCTTCTCTATATCAATGACGGTGACCTTGTTATACACACAATTCAGCATGCACAGTAGGTCATGGAACAACTATCAGGATCATGTAAGGCTTTAGGAGTGTCCATCAGCCTTGAGAAGACAGTGGTGATGTATCAACGTGCCCAAGGAATACAGGATATAGAGCCATCAATTTATGTTAATGGTAGTCGACTTGGAGTAGTAGACAAATTTGTATACCTTGGTAGCACCCTCAACCACTGCTCTCTTGTCAATGAGATAGCCTCCGATGCATTTGCAGCACTCAAGGTCTGTGTCTGGAGTCAGAAAGGCATAAGAAAAGCAAACAAAAATTAAAATATATAATGCCTGTGCTATGTCATCTTTGCTATATTCATACTGGAACATTTTCATCAATGCTGCCTTCGGTCTGTGTTTGAAATCCACTGGATGCCCCACACCACTGATATTGTTGTTCTACAAAGGACCAATACACTCTGTGGAAGCACTTATACACAAGCACAGATTGCAATGGATGGGCCATCCATATGGTGGATGACAGAATTCCAAAACAAATAATGTATGGAGAATTGGAAATGGGAAAAAGACTGCAGCACAAGCCCAAACTTCATTACAAAGATTACCTTAAAGATTCACTATACAAGTGCAATATTGGTATAGATAACTGGGAGAATCTAGCTGAAGACCAGGTTTCTTGTAGAGCTGGTATTGCTGATGATGTTAAGATCTTACATGAAGCATCACAAAAATATGCAGAACTGAAGAGAGAGATTCTGAAGGGTTCCATGAATTGCCGTGAGGTGCCAACCTGGTCATGTACCCAATGCAATCAAATGTGTCTGTCCAGGGTAGGTTTGCTCAATCACTAGCAGTCACACAGCTTACTGTATATGATGATTTCATTTTGGAATACTTGAATGCCCCACCTGCACTAGGATGTGTGAGTCTATGTCAGACCTAAGGCACATTGGAAGTGATGATGATCATAGTCTCCTTCCCCCACCCAAAGATGATTTGATATGCCACATATGTGACAGGAAATGCAGATCAATGGCTGGCTTTATGAGCCACTGTCATTCACACAACCAATGAATGCAGTATTGTGAGGGGAAGTTTAAATGAAGGGCTGGATGTATCAGAGATGGTCATACTCACTTTGCAAGTCAACAGCCAACATGTATGTATGACCATTACACTTTTCTATCAAGGCTTATAATATAGTATCTGCCTAATCAGTCCTTCAAGCTGAAAACTGGTATGGTTTATAAGTGATAAACCTACACAAACTAGTAACTGGGAAAGATTTGTAAAATTTTCAGAGAGAAGAGAGAAAAAAAATATAAAAAAGAATAGTAGGAGATAAGAAAGAAGAAAAAAGAAAAGTAAGTGAAAAGAAATATATATATATATATATTATTAAAACAGAAGTAAAAATATTCTTATCAAAGGTCAACTCAGTTTTACATAAGATTTTAGTCATTCATCAGGACACTCTAAAAGAAAGGATCAATACAATAATTTTTGTCAAACATTCCAATGAGTTATTTAAAAATTACAAAACAGATGATCTTCAATTAGTATTCAATGTTTTTACTTCTATTTTATTTATTTAATTTTTATCAGTTTCACCCCTTGCAAGGAAGTAAAGCCACTAAGACACAAGGGGTTACTGAGTGTGGAAGAATTAGGAACAGAAACAATAATGATGAGCAGAAAAAGAAGAGAGTAATCAGGAGGACAGTAGATAGCAATTGACATTTCATTTAAATTTTTGCAGATTAAAGTTGGTTGGAAAGCATGGAGCCAGAAGGCAGTTCCACAAAGTGTGAGAAAAGAAACTGTTAATATAGAATTTACAGTTACATCTAGCCAGCTCAACTGTAAATTGATGAGATCATGACGACAGCCTAGTACTGCACTTAAGTTCAAAAAGTTTACGTACAAGAGCTCATCCAAACAATTACCATGAAAGTATTTATAGAAAAGACACAGGCAACCTTATGGTGGTGAGAAAGTGACTGAAGCCGAGTCAACAGATCAGAACTGATAATATTGCTGATTCTTCTTTGGATTTTATCAAGGAGCTCAAGGTAAGTAGTAGGGGCATGGGACTATTTTAATAATAATTATCACTCTAGTCTTATATTCAGCACTTTATTAGTAGAAATTCTGTTATATTTGATATACAATAAATTATATATGTTTCTGTAAATTAGCAAGTATTAAAAAGAGATATATATATATATATATATATATATATATATATATATATATATATATATATATACACACACACACACAAGATAATATATATTTTAATATATCAAGAACAGTATTGGGGAAACTGTATGACAAAGTGGAAAAGATTTACTTGTGAAGCATTTCATCCTTCAGGACTTCATTGTACTAAATTTTGTTATGTTGATAGGACTACACATGCACACAACAGATGGGTCCTAGAAATTTTAGAATTTTTTTTCTTTCTAGCCAAATTCATTTATGTCTTTTTTCTTTCCATCACTATATATATTAGTGAAAGAAGAAAAGATAGGGATAATGAGAGAGAAGGGGATAGTGAATACATAACAGGAGATGACTTGCAAGATATGCCTCCAGTTCCAGGGCTTCAGGATCATGCCATATTTAAAGCTACAATGCAAGATCCAAACTTATAAAAAAAAAAAATTATCACAAATAGAGAGAATTATAAGATTCAGGTAAATAGTGCATGAAGAACAAAGGGTTAAGATAATGAAGTGAAAATGGAAACAGCTCCAGAACAGAAATGCTATGGATATGAAAGAACTTACAATTGCTTTTTCTTTCTCTTTATCTTGCTATAAACAAGAGAAAAAAAAAAAAAAAACACAGAGCAAATATGAAGAAAGATTTTTTTTTTTGACAAAATTTGCAGAAAACAAATCAAGAAAAAGTGAAAGGCCTAACACAAGATTATTTATAATATATAAGAAATGTTGTAATAAAGACGACTTTAAAATGAGAGTTATGCACTTGAGCCTTACAACATTCCATGGAATTTTTCTGAACCTCTGGGATATGCAAATAAATCACTACACTGATACTCAATCTTGGAAAAGTTAACCTGTCTCAAATGTAAGATCATCAAAATGAATAGAGAATATTTTCAAATCTAATTCATTTTGCAAAAACATTAGAAAATACAACTGTGCTTTTTTTTTGGGGGGGGAGTAAAAATAATCATGCTTCAAAGATTGGGACCTTATTGTTTCACAGTCCAAGAACAGACTCCCACACTTCTACTCTTCAACCTGAAAATGAATGTTCCCAATATGATCAGCTATATATATAATAGACACAAATAAGTATTGCAAAACCAGATGAAAACCCCTGAAAATGAACAAATCAATTCATAAGTGAAATTAATGCCAAGTGATTCAAAGTTACCATTTACTTGAGAAAGAGTGTAATTTACTTTGTGACTGTCATATGCTATAACATTAAAGCATAATGACAAGTGTAATACACCTATCCAAACTAAACTGAATTTCCATGAATCCAATTAATGAAAGAAATTACATTAGGCAATCTTCTCACAATAAAATTTGTTTCAACCATGAAATATTGGTAAAGTTTTCAGGATATATTTATTATATAAATATATCATGCAAATTTAAGCCTTTAATTTGGTAGTGTGATGATGTAACTATTTCTATTGATCTTATTGCGTGTGTATATGTGTTTGTGTATGTGTGTGAGAGAGATTTCACGATGTAACTATTTCTATTGATCTTACTCTGTGTGTGTGTGTGTGTGTGTGTGTGTGATATGAATTGTGCTCAAATACAGATCAAGTATGGATGGAAGAAAGAACAAATAGGAAATATTTATCAATCTAACATGTTTCATTTTCCTTGAAACTTCATCAGAGGATGGGAAATGAAGGAAAAAGTAGAAAATTCTTGTATTTTTATTTTTGTGTTGTTTAATATTCAGTAATCAGTCTTCACATGCATTTAACTCGTTAAAACAAGGTTAGTATAATTTGCATTCCTAATTCAAGGAGAGATGGCACATCCTTTCAAGAGTCCAAGAAATCAATGGATTCCAAAACTAACTGAAAAAAACCCATAAATATTGCTTTATGTATGTAAGTATCATAATTCTAGTTTTTTCTATGTGACATTCAGATGATAATGTATATTTTGTTTTAATATATATATATATATATATATATATATATATATATATATATATATATATATATAAACACACACACATACATACATACATACATACATACTGCATGCAATGGATAAATTGTAGTCTAAATTATGCAAAAGTGAACATAACACTGAAATCTCATTTTAGCAGATACATTTACCAAAATTACACAAAAATATCTTGAAATACGAAAAAGTAAATTTATTTGATAAAAATTGTCATTGGTCTTCAACCATGGCCTCCAGATGACTTCAGAATCTCCTTCATTTAAGTTGGTGAACACTACCATAATCCTTGCTTTCAGTTCAACTTTGGTGTTACAAGGAGTTTTGTTGGTCTCTCGCCCAACTGCACCCTATACATAATAATCAAGAGGGTTACAGTCTGGGGAGTTAGGTTGCCAGATGTAAGAGCTGATTTGGTCACAGAAATTGTTTGACAGTCATGACCGAGTTCTCCTGCTTGTGTGGTATGGTGCAGAGTCCTGTTGCCAAACACAGGTTCTTCTAGCAGCCACCCTTTTGACCCAGGGCAGCACTCCCTCAAGACACTTGATTTAGGCCTCCGAGTTGAGTCGGATGCCCTCACCTACAAATTTGTATTCCATGTGAGTATTTTGATGAGCCTATGACCTTTTCAACCAAACTCTGTGTGTGTGTGTGTGTGTGTGTGTGTGTGTGTGTGTGTGAGTGAGTGAGTGAGTGAGTGAGTGAGAGAGAGAGAAAGAGAGATCAACCCCAAGTGGCAACAGTGTTTCATGCTTCAATGCAATTTTCAGGCCTTGTCTATTGTGATTTGGCTTGACTATTCATATATACTAGTCAATGGTGCATTATAGTTATGATCTATATTACTATCATGATGGTTATTAAGTGGGCAGTAACAGTTATATTCCAAAATATTCTAGAGGCTAGTGAGTAGAAATAATTGTAGATCTGAATATGGGTATTTATTAACTTTTTACTCATTATTATTGATTACTTAATTATTTGTTCTTGATTATTATTACATTTACTTGTTTTCATATATTCATTTGTAGTTTGTTCATTTTTTTTATATTATTTACTTAATTCATTTTAGATATTTTGTTTATTTTGTTTTTTTGGGGCTTGCTTATCTTATTTGTTTAAAGTATTGTTTATAGTGCATATATTTGCATTTTTTATTGATGTATTTTTTTTAGTTTTTGATTTTTAAGTAACATAGTAAAAATTTGTTTCCTTGTTTGCATTTTGAGATAAATTCTGATCATTTATTTAGTAATTTATGTTGTTATGGGAAAGTAATTATAGCTATTTTCTCCTCCAGACAAAGTTTACAGATTTGGGATTTATAGTTGTAGGCTGATGTTGTTTTCCTTATTTTTCATGATATTTTTTGTGTAATTCAGTTTTCCTATATATGTTGAGAAAGTATTGTGCTGTTCACATATTTACTATCTGTAAGGGATATTTTGTGTGTATAGTTTCTGTTTCCAGGGTCCTTCAGTTACTTTTATGTATATCTTTTCTTTGTTATCTGCTGATTCTTCAGTGGCTTGGTATGTTATATTATTTTGCAAGCAGTTGCTATTTAATGAACAATCATTCCTTGCTCTGCAGTTACAGGTGAGTTTATGCAGATGGTTCATTGATTATTTTTCTGTTATGTTTTTTTTTATTATTTGCGTCAAGTTGTTGGTGCAACTGTAGCTGATTTTACTGTGTTACTGTTGAATATCTCATGAAGAATTCTTGATCCAGGAGTGGGGAGTGTTTGTGTTCAAGTTTAATGAATATTTATCTACATTTGTTTTTGCATTTTTGTTGAACAGTGGATTGAACCAGATGATTTCTTTTTTGATTGACTTTTTATATTATTGTGCTGTGAATATGTATGTAAAGCAAAGAATGATTATTACTTATATAACAATTGAGAACATTAATATGATAAGAACAAGAAAAAGTAGCAGTATATTAATTCTTAAATGCAGTATATTAATTATTAAAAATAGTTTTTAGTGATAAATGTAGAGCAACATTAGATAAACCTAGTGGCTGGACTCAAATTTTGATCTTTCATGGAAATAGTCAGCTAACATGACAGGTAAAAACAATGGGGAGCTGGAGTAATGTTTTGGGCTAGTATTATAGGCAATAAAATTAAAGATGCCATATAAATTGATACAGACAATTCTTAGACAAAACATTTTAGAGTGGTACAGATTACAGCCAAGAAGTTTATTCTTGTAGGACCACATTACATTCTCAAAACTAACCTAGTCACACAGCCTTTAAACATATTAATTCAATAGAAAACTTGTGATCCATCATTAAAAGAGATTAATTATATGAGAATGGTGAACAAGCAAACATATCTAAAAATTGATATAAAAAGCTACATGTTAACATTGAAACAGCAAAAGAAATCAATAGACAAAATGTGTAAATCAAATGTTTTTATAGCCTATATCTTTATTTATAATTAAAAAGAAATTTGCACAGTTTATTTGCATAATAAAATTTGACATCTTTAATATCTATATACATTAATAATATTGATCAGTGGGAACTTATATGAAATATTGCTCATATAAGTAAATCCTGAAAAGTTTATTAACATCAATTGTTTAATACCGATTTTATTATGAAAACAGACCTGTATAATAAAATGTGACAAAGTATTGTTAAAACTGCTCAGTTTGATCTTTGCCTTCACCTAACTGTGGGAATCTTCATTTTAATACAATTCTCTTTCTGCCCCAGTCAATATACTGCACCCCTTGCTGACCCTTAGGTTAACAGCAAAATAAAATATAAATCTATGAGAATGTTCAATTTTTACCACATCCAGACAAGTCTTCAAACCTACACTGTCTCTTCAAAATATTTACATAATAGCATTTATTGAATTAATTCTTTACTGAGATACAACAATTTTTCTTTATAACTGATTTTGTTGCAATCATACAGAAATAGGAATTTAGAGAGAAAGTGTCTTTTTTTTTAAATCATATCACCCTCTAAAGCAAGGCCATTAGGATGCAAGGGGTTACTGAGTGTTAAAGAATATAAGAAAAAAAATTGTTATGGAGAGAGAACAATATCAAACAAGAATTAAGAAGACAGAAGATAACAACTGACATTGCATTTAAACTTTTAAAGATCAAACTTAACTGGGAAACATAGAAAAGAAAGAACCATAAGCAAGAAGTCCAAGAAAAGAAACTGTTAGCATAGAACTCAGTTATATTTAACCATTTCAACTGTAAAATGATGAAACCTTTCTGCCAATCTAGTACTGCACTTAAATTCATAAAGTATAGGTATATAGAGAAAAGCTCATCAGAACAATTACCATAAAAGTATTTATAGAAAAGGCACAGGGAAGTTACATTACTGCAGTAGGAAAGTGACTGAGCTCAAGATTCCAAGTCAAAATAAAATTGGAGATTCTTTGGATTTTAACAAGAATCTCTAAATATATAGCAATAGTACCAGATGTGACAACAATATTCAAAGCAAGGACTAATGGTAGACATAAATATGTCACAAAAATATGCCTGTTTATAGGAAATTATTTAAGAAGAATTTTTCTAAATGAATTTATATTAGACTATCACTGAGAATACTAATTTGGATTTTATTTTCAATAAAAAGTACAATTATTAATATTTACTTTTTTATTCATGTTATTAGTATTTCATCTTTGATCTGAGAGATTTGATAATCAAATTGGCAGTTGATCTAAAATGACTTCTCTTGTTGACTGGGGCAAGAAATTACTTGCTAATTTTAACACAAAGATAAACCTCTCTTTCAATTTTTAGAGAACTTTTTTTCATTTTCCATCAACATGGTTGATACTAACCTTCAGGAGAGTAAGTCATTACACCTTTTCAGTCTAACATTTTCCACTGATATGAATTGGAACAATTCTATCAAATCAATTACTAAATCTGCTTTTAGAGAAATTTGTTCACTGTACCGTGGTAGACAATTTTTTCTCTCCAGAATCTCTCTTGCACCTTTATAAGTATGCCATTCATCTATGCATTGAATATTGTTGCCACATCTGGTCTGATGCTTCTGCTATATATCTTAAGAAGAGTCTGCAATAGCATCTCAGCTTCAATCACTTCCCACAGCTGTAATCTAGCTTTCTTATGCCTTTTCTATAAATATCTTCATGGCAATTGTTCTCTTGAGCTTTCCTCTTTGCTACTTAGACTTCATGAATTTAAGCAAGTACTAGATTGGCAGATAGGTCTCATGATTTTATTGTTGAAATTGCTAGATGTCAATTATATGAGTTCTATTCCAATAGTTTTTCTCTCATACTTCCCATCTGTAACACTGTCTTCCAGTTTTCTACTTCGCTGCCAACTTCAAAAGTTTAAATGCAACATCAATCATCATTTTCTGTCTTTTTTTTAACACTATTTTTTATGGTCTTTTCTTCTCAAATAACGTTTTCTTAGTTTCTTTCATTCTCAGTAAGCTTTATTGCTTTGTTTAGGTGAAAAAAAATTTTTTTAAGTCTTCATTTTTAGTTGATTTTTTTTATAGCAATTTTACTCATACTAGAATTAATCAAATCTATACCATCTCCTAAAGGACAGACAACTTGAGGAAAAGTAATCATTAAAATGAAATTAAAGTAAATATTAATCAATCAAAATTAATAATAATTCTTCACATAAAAAAAGAAAAAGTAAAGTACAATATTCATATAAAATTCTTTTATACTATTTACACTGATCAGACTGTTGTCTACATCTTTACTGTCATATTCATGACGTTTTAGTCATTATACACTCCAGCCTTCTGCTAATATACATTGGAATTTCAAACCAAATCTTTTATTTAGTCCATGGGTGTAGACTGTTCTTGTACTAAGAGTTGTGCCTTTTCTGGATGTCTCAATTTTCAGTTAATTCCCTTTAGTTTTTTTCCCTGTGCTGTGGCGAGGTATTGAACTCACAACTCTTTGCATCAAGTCACATTTGGATTACTTCAACAAATGCTTTTATCCACAGAACCATATGTCCTTTCATGAATATGACAATAAAAATTATGACAACAGTCCAAACAATATAAATATTTACAATACTTCATCTCAGAAATATAAACAGAAAATTTTCTTAGTTAAAAAAAAAAAAAAAAAAACGTTTGTTTGAAAGTTAATTAAATTATCATACTAAGATTTATCTAATAAAAAAATTTAATTGGGTTGGAACAAAAGTTTTTTTGGTTTTTTTTTTGAATAGGTAGTATTTGAACACAATATCTTTCACGTGTCACTGAAGGCAGCAATCAGTGGAAACATCTAGAATTGGTTAATCAGAAGGAGGTTATATTCTGCCAGAACATTTCTTTGCAGACTTGTTAGAAATTGGTAGAGCTTGGCTGAAATATTCTACAGCACCCATCATACTCACCTGAGATTGCACATTTGGATTACCATTTATTTAAAAATTCTCTTAATAGGAAGAGCATCAGTTCTCTGTAAGTCTGTACAAACACTTAGACCAATTCATTGCCCAGAAAGATGCCAACTTCTAAGAGGACAAAATCATGAAGCTGCTTCAAAGATGCAGTAAGGTAACTGAACAAAATGGTACATATGTAGCTGAATAGAAGTATAAGCAGTCAATTGCTGATACCCACTGAAGAGTGAACAGATAGGTCCATCTATGAAACTCTGGAGTTGGGATGCTGAAGTTAGCATCAATTAGATAAGTGACAAACCTTTTACTTATATTAATTCTAATTAAATATATAAATATTGTCTTTGAAATTCACTTAAAAAAGTTAAAAAACCTTTTCTTCCAACCAAATAAGTCAAACTGCATATGAATTAAGATATTTATGAGCAATTTATACAATTTAAGTAATTCATTCGAAATTATTCTGTGACAAAAATAATTGATATACTATCTAGTGACAAACTGTGTAAGTTACAATAATTAAAATAAATAGGATAATAAATGTTAGGAAAATTTTTATTTACCTGTAACACATCAGAAAGATCCAAAGATTTTCCTTGATATTCGGAGCAGTTCTTTGAAGACTTTAGTATATTTTGGCTAAAAAAAAAAAAAAAAAAAAAAAAAGATTTATTTATATATATTATATAGAAATGATAAAGAATAAACTTAATGCCAACACATTTCCTTCTTTGAGGAACTTTATGAAAGCTAAATGTGCAAATCTTATTGAAAAACCTGTATTTATGAAGATATTTTGGCTAAGAAAAAATAAAAATGATTTATATATATATATATCTTGAGTATGGATAGAAATCCAACAAAATGATAGAATAAAGAACAAGTAGGAAACAGATCTTAATCCAACATGTTTCACTTTATTAAGACTTCATCAGAAGCTTTAATAAAGTGAAACATGTTACATTAAGATCTGTTTCCTACTTGTTCTTTATCCTATTATATATATATATATATATATATATATATATATATATATATATATATGACAATTTGGAAAAACTTTTGTTTTCCAAAATGTCCTATATTTATTATTCCTTTGGAATCTCATCCAAATTAAATCAAATTGTTAACAATGAGAGGTCAAGCTGCTTTTGGTTAGGTTTGTGAAGTATTTGACAACATAGGAATCTAATTAGAAGTTCAAACATATAACAATTTAAATTAAAAAAAAATTAATCAGCAGGGCTCAAGCATCTAGCTTAAACATCTATTTAACTACTTACAAGTAATATCTTTAATTTTTTTTTAAACGAAGTATTTAAAATAAGTTTTAAGGGTGGGGTGAAAATAGAATAAATTTTTTGAAATATGTAAACATATTCAAAACTCTTCAATATCTCTTGTAAATTCCTATAGACAGCTGATACAATTATATAGACTTCACTAATTTTATACAGTGGATTTAGAAACACAGAATACTAAATAAATTTTAGATGTGCTTAATATCCAAATTTCATCTAACATACAAGCAAGAAAAAGATGAAAAATTATCTAAATTTAAATAGAATGAAGCAAGCAATAAAATCAACATCAACAAATTGGACAGATTAAATTTTTAATATACAATTATTTAATATATATATATGCTACATGTTACATTATTATAATGAAAAATTAATATATGTAAACAAAATACTTCCTAGTTTATAGCAATAGCTTACATGTGGCACAAGACTAAAAGTATGGAGCACCCGGAGTACTCACTATTCAGTTATAATTGTTAAACATGACATCACATTACGGTGTCCACGATTTAATTTACTAGTTTATTATACCAATTTCTCATTTAAGCTGTAATATAAAACAATGTCACTATATTTATCAGTTATACAACCTGATCTCCCCTATTTACTAATTAGATTCTATTATGCTAACAAGGAACATTACTCACTATTAATAAGCAAATATAAATAATATTACCATAATAATGTGATATCCCACTTATATTGCTAATACATTGCTTTTTATTTCTTTTTTCATGTTAGCTTACTTCAGACAATTTCATTGATTTTAACAGCAGTATTAATTCTTACATTCTGCAATTAAGTTAATTGTATAGATAAGAAGCCTAGATTATTCAAGCAAAAATAAAATGAATACAATTTAAAAATTACTTAAATACTGCTATTCTTTTTTTTATGTTATAGATAATTTTATATATCCTAGTAACAAAGGGTTCACTATTTGTAGTGAAAAAAAATTAATTTTGTAACTTATTAGTAGTTACCATATATAATCATTTATAAGCTGATTTCATGTATTAGTGCAATCCCTGAATGATTGCATGAATTTTGATGTCACCAGAAAAGTTTTACCAGTGTGTAGTGTAACGAGTCACTGAAAATGGATGACCTCTTCAAAAAAAAAAAAATTACCTGCATATAGTGCAAACCCATATTTTTCATAAAAATCTAAAAATTAAATAAAAATTGCACTATACAGCACACTAAATATAATATTTACATTGTTATTACTTTACAAAAAAAGATAAAAACAAAATGAGAATATGGGCTTATATTTTTGCTTTCAAGAAAGCTGTTCATACAGAATTTTCTAATACCAATTTCAAAATAAGGGCATAGTAAATTGTATGATAGAGAAATAATTAAATCCAAAAGAAAACTACAAAAATATGAATATTTATTGACATTGTTTTGGTTTCAAAATTTAGTCAGAATTTCAAGTCTTATAGAAACTCAAAATTTATATCTTTGCAGATACATAAAAAATATGCTGGAGGAATAACTGTAATTTTTTTTAACTAACAACAGTGTCAGCAAAAGTTTTAAAAATACTATGGATCAGAAAGGTCAAACTAAATTTTCCAACGTAAAAATATGAAATTATTCAGATATTGAATAAATAACTGACATAAAATATAGGTACTTGTTTTATGTCATACATAGAAACAAAAAAATGTTTAAATTTCAACATTTTCAATGTTTCCTGTTGGTATATAATTGTAACCAACATTTACATTCTTATATCTCTCCCTACCCTTCCTACACGTATATAATTCTATCAACTGAAACATTTCTTTAGTTCAATACAGTTCTTTGAGAGAACAAAACAATTTATACAGAATTTTTCCTATCTTGTTATTTAATTGCTTAATAGAAACAATAAAGCAATTTTTGTTTAATATTCATAGGCAAATATATTCCTAAGTACCCTATGTTTACATATTCATTACATAGAATCTTTGCTATGTAAGGTCACAATTATATATTGTTTGATGTAATGTTAACATTACCTTTTTGCTTGGCTTTTAAATTGATAAGAGTAAAAATATTGCAGGTCACAAAGACTACAAAAACATACATTTTAAAAGAGAGTCTAGTCACTAGAATGCCATTTAAAATATTTAGGTTTACATATAACAAAAACACTAACCTTTAGAGAAAATATATCTTCAAAAACAAGCACAAAGTAATAAAAATGTATAAAGTTTCATTAAAATGTATTTTAAATCATTAAATTTGTTTTACATTTAATTTAAATCTTAACCATGTTGGTTATGCTTTTTAGATAATTTGATATGCAAACATCTTACTTATTATAAAACGCAGTGTGTGTGTGTGTGTGTGTGTGTGTGTGTCTGTACATTTATATATTGGATCACATTTCCTACATTTTTCAACTGATTTCAACAAAACTTCACAGAACTACGTAAAATTACCTTGCGGTGGTTCTGACAGCGCCAAAAATTGTAAAAAAACAATTGTTTTTACACAAAATCAATTTGAAAACACGATTGAGGCATCATGAGAATGAAAGGGGGACAACTCATATCAAGTTATACTTATTATAAAACCCAGGTTGTGTGTGTGTGTGTTCATTTATATATGGGATCGGATTTTCCTACATTTTTCAACCAATTTCAACAAAACTTCTTTTTTTTTTTTGGCAGGTAGTGTTTCTTATTGTCTTGCACACTTTTTTTCTTTATTTTTACATTCAGAATGCTTTAAAAATTCCATTTACAAGACAATTGTTTATGATAAAATTCTATTCAATCGGTAGACTCATAATGATTGAAAACAATGTTTTTGTTTAAACAATTTATAAAAAAAAAAAAAAAAAAAAAACTAATCAAGACATGCGTGTCCATCAACCTTAAACAATAATCTTTGTCAATTTTATTTTTCAGTCTTTATGATGGCCGATACTTGATCTATCTCTTACTGTTGCAACGCCGGGCTCTACTGCTAGTATGCAATAAAAAATAGACACATATTTAAGCTATAAATATAGATTTAAGGTATTCAGAACAAACCTGTATAATTCACCATGAAAAAAAAAAACACTTATATATCACTGTACAGTCTGTGGGAATAAATGTTAAATAACTAAAAAGTTACAAAGGAATATATTTGTTAATGTCTATAATAAATCTATATAAAAACATCTGTATGTACAAATTTTAGATCAATACAAAAATATTGTTAATATATTAACTATTTATATTCAGACTATTGTCCTCATCTTCGTTATTGTTATCATAATATTTTGGTCGTTGTTCCCTCTGGCCTTCTTCAGGCATATACAGATCTGGGTAGGGAATTCTGAACTGAAGCCTTTATTTAATCTATGGGGGTAAATACTATGTCACCAAATTGAAAACCAACACTTTAATCTACTAGGCCACTATCCTGTAGGCCTGAACCGTTGTCATAACAATAACAAAGATGAGGACAATAGTCCAAATATAAATAATGTAAATAATGATAACATTTCATCCAAGAAATCCAGACAGAAGGAAACCAGGTGATAATAACAACAAAGATGAGGACAATAGTCCAAATATAAATAATGTAAATAATGATAACTCTTCATCCCAGAAATCCAGACAGAAGGTGACCAGGTGGTAATAACAACAAAGATGATGACAATAGTCCAAATATAAATAATGTAAATAATTATAACTCTTCATCCCAGAAATCCAGACAAAAGGCAACCAGGTGATAATAACAACAAAGATGATGACAATAGTCCAAATATAAATAATGTAAATAATTATAACTCTTCATCCCAGAAATCCAGACAGAAGGCAACCAGGTGATAATAACAACAAAGATGAGGACAATAGTCCAAATATAAATAATGTAAATAATGATAACTCTTCATCCCAGAAATCCAGACAGAAGGAAACCAGGTGATAATAACAACAAAGATGAGGACAATAGTCCAAATATAAATAATGTAAATAATGATAACATTTCATCCCAGAAATCCAGACAGAAGGTGACCAGGTGGTAATAACAACAAAGATGAGGACAATAGTCCCAATATAAATAATGTAAATAATGATAACATTTCATCCCAGAAATCCAGACAGAAGGCAACCAGGTGATAATAACAACAAAGATGAGGACAATAGTCCAAATATAAATAATGTAAATAATGATAACATTTCATCCCAGAAATCCAGACAGAAGGTGACCAGGTGGTAATAACAACAAAGATGAGGACAATAGTCCCAATATAAATAATGTAAATAATGATAACATTTCATCCAAGAAATCCAGACAAAAGGCAACCAGGTGATAATAACCAGAAAGATGAGGACAATAGTCCAAATATAAATAATGTAAATAATTATAACTCTTCATCCCAGAAATCCAGACAGAAGGAAACCAGGTGATAATAACAACAAAGATGAGGACAATAGTCCAAATATAAATAATGTAAATAATGATAACTCTTCATCCCAGAAATCCAGACAGAAGGCAACCAGGTGATAATAACAACAAAGATGAGGACAATAGTCCAAATATAAATAATGTAAATAATTATAACTCTTCATCCCAGAAATCCAGACAGAAGGCAACCAGGAGATAATAACAACAAAGATGAGGACAATAGTCCAAATATAAATAATGTAAATAATGATAACATTTCATCCAAGAAATCCAGACAGAAGGAAACCAGGTGATAATAACAACAAAGATGAGGACAATAGTCCAAATATAAATAATGTAAATAATTATAACTCTTCATCCCAAAAATCCAGACAGAAGGCAACCAGGTGATAATAACAACAAAGATGAGGACAATAGTCCAAATATAAATAATGTAAATAATGATAACTCTTCATCCCAGAAAACCAGACAGAAGGCAACCAGGTGATAATAACAACAAAGATGAGGACAATAGTCCAAATATAAATAATGTAAATAATGATAACATTTCATCCAAGAAATCCAGACAGAAGGAAACCAGGTGATAATAACAACAAAGATGAGGACAATAGTCCAAATATAAATAATGTAAATAATGATAACATTTCATCCAAGAAATCCAGACAGAAGAAAACCAGGTGATAATAACAACAAAGATGAGGACAATAGTCCAAATATAAATAATGTAAATAATGATAACTCTTCATCCCAGAAATCCAGACAGAAGGCAACCAGGTGATAATAACAACAAAGATGAGGACAATAGTCCAAATATAAATAATGTAAATAATGATAACTCTTCATCCCAGAAATCCAGACAGAAGGCAACCAGGTGATAATAACAACAAAAGATGAGGACAATAGTCCAAATATAAATAATGTAAATAATGATAACTCTTCATCCCAGAAATCCAGACAGAAGGAAACCAGGTGATAATAACAACAAAGATGAGGACAATAGTCCAAATATAAATAATGTAAATAATGATAACATTTCATCCAAGAAATCCAGACAGAAGGAAACCAGGTGATAATAACAACAAAGATGAGGACAATAGTCCAAATATAAATAATGTAAGGACAAGACAGAAGGTGACCAGGTGTCAAAGATGAGGACAATAGTCCAAATATAAATAATGTAAATAATTATAACTCTTCATCCAAGAAATCCAGACAGAAGGAAACCAGGTGATAATAACAACAAAGATGAGGACAATAGTCCAAATATAAATAATGTAAATAATGATAACATTTCATCCCAGAAATCCAGACAGAAGGTGACCAGGTGGTAATAACAACAAAGATGAGGACAATAGTCCCAATATAAATAATGTAAATAATGATAACATTTCATCCAAGAAATCCAGACAAAAGGCAACCCGGTGATAATAACAACAAAGATGAGGACAATAGTCCAAATATAAATAATGTAAATAATGATAACTCTTCATCCCAGAAATCCAGACAGAAGGCAACCAGGTGATAATAACAACAAAGATGAGGACAATAGTCCAAATATAAATAATGTAAATAATGATAACATTTCATCCAAGAAATCCAGACAGAAGGAAACCAGGTGATAATAACAACAAAGATGAGGACATAAGTCCAAATATAAATAATGTAAATAATGATAACATTTCATCCCAGAAATCCAGACAGAAGGTGACCAGGTGGTAATAACAACAAAGATGAGGACAATAGTCCAAATATAAATAATGTAAATAATGATAACATTTCATCCAAGAAATCCAGACAGAAGGAAACCAGGTGATAATAACAAGAAAGATGAGGACAATAGTCCAAATATAAATAATGTAAATAATGATAACATTTCATCCAAGAAATCCAGACAGAAGGTGACCAGGTGGTAATAACAACAAAGATGAGGACAATAGTCCAAATATAAATAATGTAAATAATTATAACTCTTCATCCAAGAAATCCAGACAGAAGGAAACCAGGTGATAATAACAACAAAGATGAGGACAATAGTCCCAATATAAATAATGTAAATAATTATAACTCTTCATCCAAGAAATCCAGACAGAAGGAAACCAGGTGATAATAACAACAAAGATGAGGACAATAGTCCAAATATAAATAATGTAAATAATTATAACTCTTCATCCCAGAAATCCAGACAGAAGGAAACCAGGTGATAATAACAACAAAGATGAGGACAATAGTCCAAATATAAATAATGTAAATAATGATAACATTTCATCCCAGAAATCCAGACAGAAGGTGACCAGGTGGTAATAACAACAAAGATGATGACAATAGTCCAAATATAAATAATGTAAATAATTATAACTCTTCATCCCAAAAATCCAGACAGAAGGCAACCAGGTGATAATAACAACAAAGATGAGGACAATAGTCCAAATATAAATAATGTAAATAATGATAACTCTTCATCCCAGAAATCCAGACAGAAGGAAACCAGGTGATAATAACAAGAAAGATGAGGACAATAGTCCAAATATAAATAATGTAAATAATGATAACATTTCATCCCAGAAATCCAGACAGAAGGAAACCAGGTGGTAATAACAACAAAGATGAGGACAATAGTTCAAATATAAATAATGTAAATAATGATAACATTTCATCCAAGAAATCCAGACAGAAGGCAACCAGGTGATAATAACAACAAAGATGAGGACAATAGTCCAAATATAAATAATGTAAATAATGATAACTCTTCATCCCAGAAATTCAGAGAGAAATTGTTAATATACTTCAGTTTTATATATCATTATGCATACCGTGTGAATGAAGAAAATACTTTATACATTACATGGGTAATTTAATTCAGCTATCCAGTAAATATTTATTACATTTTTCCTATTTCACAAGATTTATAGCCACATCACATTGAAACACACAAGTTAAGCAAGGTCAAGCCTGGTCACTTAGATAGGTGACTGTTTGGAAATACCAGGTGCTGTAAGCTTGGATTTGTGTGTGGTGTAATGAATAATGGCTCAAAGATGTTAATTGGAGAGCCAAGTTCCAATTCCAGTTGGGTTTGTTATATTCACTCACGCACAAATACCCTTAGGAAAGGTATGAATCTTTCTCTTCCCAGCTCTAGGTTAATTAATAAAGATTTGTATCACTAAGTCATTATTATCTCAAAAACAAAAAAAAAATTCTTACAATCTAAAAATATTTTCTGGCAAATAAATAACCAGCAAAGAGTCGATAAGCTATAGAAAATGAATCAATCATCAACCAACCAATCTCACAATTTTTATCTTTGCCTTTCTAAGTTCATATATATAATAGCTGGCTACTTGTATTCGAGGATACCCGTCTGCTAGGGTGGCTAACCAATCCCTAATTCAGATGCTTGCTCAGGTGCATTTGCATTTGTTCAATACCCAAAGAGCCCACATGTTATACTGCAACTAAGCTGAGCAGACCTTAGTTACAGTTTCTGGGAAAGAGCATGTTATCTAGCATGATCAACAATCTGAACAAGGCCAGCACATTCAAACCCTTGGTCATGATGAATTGTGACTTTGTGCTAGCACGGCTATCGACACTCCTCCCACCACCACACCCCCAAGTGTTCTGCCTACCCAATTTCACTCACAAGGCTTGGGTTTTCAGGCACTTTCCAAAGGTGCTATATGCTGGGATCATTCCCCTTCAGACTGATAGCATTATGTGTGTGTGTGTTATTGGGCAGCAACATTTCTTTCAAGCATTTTTCATTGAAAACAGCTGACAAGGAAAATTTAATTAATTTTTTATTGAGTTTTCCAGTATGCCAAGAGTTTCATTTTTCAGGGGTTAAAGACTATAGAAATTGCTCATAGTTATAATTGTTCCGAGTGCTTTCAGCTAGTTCTATAGCCATTATTAAGGATGTTGTTTTTAGATGGTGAATTTCTGCATGCAGTTTCTACATAAAGAGGTGTTTACAAACACCTGACATTACCACCCCTAAAACTTTGACCCACTATCCTCCAAAAACTACTTTTCAAAAACCAATGACCTATATCAGCATACCATAATGTGTTACTTATCAAAAACTAATGACTTATATCAGATGCATCACTACCTCCTTAAGCAGACATCTTACATGTCACCTTTTGAAGCAGAGTGCAGTTAATAAACATTTATTAACTATTAATTTACAAGAATCTTTAAGGAAAAATCTAGTCAACAATACAAAGATTCTTTTCAAATTAAATACCTGTACACAACTCATAATTAGGGAAGCATTGCTTACTAAATATTATTCGCCCACTGTCAATCTTACACTATTTAGCAGTGGAGATAACATGTGAAAAGTTTTCTAAAAATAAGTCATGTCGAGGTAAACCAGCCACGTGTAGCATGTGAACACCAAAAAGCATACAATACCCACCACACATACTCCACACAGCAAAACTACTATGTAGAACCACACACAGAAATATACCATCCATAAACAACAGCCTTGATCATGACTATGGAACTGGCCAAAAGTGCTCTGAACAATTATAACTGGACAATTCGTATAGATAAATAAAAAGAAATGTTAAAATTCTGGAAAAACGCAATAAAAGATTAATTAAATCTTCCTTGGAGGCCATTTTCAATGAAATTATATATATATTAGTGTAATTGTACTTAGCATTTCTTATTTATTACTTGGCCAGTGTCCACTGATTCTAAATTTGTACTATTTGGCCTATGTCTCCAAATACACAAACCAGCATATATATATATATATATATATATATATATATATATATATATATATATACACACACACACACACACATACATACACAAGTATAGGATTGGCATACATGGAATAAACTCCAATAACCAAAAAATACTATTCTTAAAAGAATGCTCAATATAGAGTAGAGCTAATATAATTTATTCTAAAATTATAACATAAATAACTTATAAAATCACTATAAAAATAGAGATTTTGTTTCAACACTTCTGGTGTCTTATCAAGTGATGGTGTTGAATCCTTAAAAATCCATCTTGGTTATAATTTATTTCATGAATATATTTATATATTCATCTCTTCAGATTAAATGTTTTTTTCTACATACTTTTTTTTTTTTTTTTTTTAGAAACTTTGGTCTGAGGAGATGAATATATAAATATATTCATGAAATAAATTATAACCAAGGTGGATTTTTAAGGATTTTCTTGACTTATGATACTACTCTGTTACTTACATTGAGCTCTCTTTGGATTAATGTCCTCCTTAAATTATCCCTACCAATATATATATATATATATATATATATATATATATATATATATATATATATATATAGTGTATTGGGACAACAGATTATTATTCAAACATTTATTGTTGAATATAACAGACAACGAATGTCTATTATGTTTGATCATTCTCAGCTTCATATAGTGGCTTTAGTTTCAGAAGAAAATAAATACAAAAACTGTTCAACATTTAGATATTTTTTTATTATGCTGTTAATGGATCTAAGCTTTTGACTCACACAAGCCATCATCATGTGAGTCAAAAGCTTAAATCAAGGAACAGCATAGAAAAAATATCCCAATTTTGGACAGTTTTTTGTCTTTATTTTCTCCCGCAACTAAAGCCACTATACGAAGCTTAAAATGGCTTGTGATCAAACATAATAGACATTTATTGTCTGTTATGTTTAATAATATTTGAATGTGTGTGTGTATATATATATATATATATATATAGTTTGACATATAGATATCACTAGACATTGATAGTGGAAAGAAAACCCATAAACTGAACCATGTAGAGTTCAATTTGAAATTCCTTGGAGGTTTCATGGATTGACAGACACCTGAAGAGACTTAGAGAACATAATAGCAAAAACATTGGAACAGCAACAGAGTCACTAGTACAAACGTAAATATAAACAATAATAACTACTCATTCCAGAAATTCAGATAGAAACAAAGAATAAAAATAACTTTTGCAAATTTCAGAAAACAATTTTATTGACACGTATCATTGTTCATAAAGGTTTAAAAATACAACTATAACTGTATTATGACACTGAGCAAGCATATCAATACAAACAACTTTCCTGACTAAGCTTCATCTATCAACAATTGTAAACAACAGCTGATATTGTTACATCAATAGTCCCAGACTTCACTTTGACTTAATTGTTCAAATGTTTTGTTTTTTTTCTACATACAACATATGAAAGCCCTCATCAGCCGCCAACCAGGAGAGGTAACACAGTTTCAGTAGCTAAGGCAGTACTGCCACTCCTGGTGCCACCAGCAGTTTTTGCCACTAGACAGAGTATTATTAATACTCAATTTAATACACACTCACTAATATACACAGAAAAATTATAACTAGATTATATTATCCTTCTCCATATCTTTTCAGGACGTTGGTGATCATGGCTCTCCACAATTTACTGTTCTTTGTAGTTCTTAATGTTTTGTTTTTATCTCTCCTATACTGTGTTCTGACATCCATTTATACATGCTCATAGGTAGATGAGCTGTTTTCCTCTGACACTCTTGCCTTCAATGTCCTGTGAGTGTCATATTTTCCAAGCCTTCTCCCCTCATTTTGCACTCTAGTAATTTCAACTCTCTTCCAAATGTTAAGTATGTTTTTGTTTCCATTTTCTATAAAACTGTCATTGCTCACTCAGCACCTTTCTGTAGAATATTTCTATCATGTCAAGTTTCTTCTTCAACTGTGAGAAGATTGTCCAGTATTCACTAGCATCTAAGAGGACTGATATTACATAACAGTTCAGTACTCTTTTCTTCATTTCTGATGAAATTTTCCTGTATTTTCTTAATACTTTGATTAGCTTTTGGAAGGCATCTTTCTATATCCCAATGCGCCTTTGGATTTTTGTGTTCCATTTTCCATCTTCTGTTAAAATACTTCCCAGATATTTAAATTGCTGTACTTGCTTGATTTTGGTATCTACACTTTGTAATTTGGATGTTAGGCTGTTCCTTTGTTGACAACCATGTATTCAGTCTTCTTGCAATTGATACTTAGTTCTTTCTTCTTGCTTTCCTTCACTACCTTTTGTGGGAGTTCTTGTAGTTTCTTTTCTATGTCTACTATAAACACTGTATCATCTGCATATCTTACACTTAAGATTGTTTCCAGCAATAATGAATCCTTGTAGAACTTCAAATTCTCTTAAAATCACCACTCTGTATAGGCTGAATAAGTACTGTGAGAAGACACATCTTTGTCTTATACCCCTTTCTATTTTTATATATTTATTGAACTCGTTTTTTTTTTATCTTTATGCTAGCAGTTTCTAATATTCTTCCCAAATGGTTACCTAGCAGTTCGAACAGTTATTTTTGATTTATTTTATTAAACATTTTTGCATAATTCATAAAATATAGGTATACATCTTTTTGTAGTTGTATTGCTCTTTCTGACATCATTCCAAGCATAAATATTGCATTCTTTGTTCCAGTACCTTAAAGAAAATTGCGCTTTTCTTATTCTATTTCTGGTCTAATTCTGCTACAGGTGTTATCAGAATTCAGATAAATTTTCTTATATGGCTTATTAAAATGATTGAACAATGAGTGTACATTTGAAGTTGGTTTCTTAGGCAGTGCTATAAAAAAGGATCTGCTGAGGTCTTCTGGTATACCACCACTGTTGTATATTTCATTTAATATTTCTATAATCTTGTCAATGCCAAAATCATCAAAAGCTGCCAGCATCTCTATCACAATTCCATCTGGTCCTGCTGTTTTCTTTTTTAATATATGAAATTATATATCAATATTTTCTCATTAGCCCAAGAACCACCAATCAACAGGATAGAAATAGCTATGGCATGTGTGTTACAATATCAGAACATATCTATAAGCCTACTATTCACCCATGTTTAGAATATTGCTGCCACATATGGTCTGGCCCATGCTTTTTATCTAGAACTCCTTGATAAAATCCAAAGAAGAATCAGCAATATTATTGGTCCTGATCTGGCAGCTTGCTTCAGTCACTTTCCCATCATAAGGTTGCTTCTCTGTGTCTTTTCTATAAATACTTTCATGGTTATTGTTTCAATTAGCTCTTCACAATAGTATAGATTTTCTTTCATTTAAGTATAGTACTAGACTGGTGTCAAAAACTCATCAATTTACAGCTGAGCTGGCTAGGTGTAATATATATATCTTACTTATTATAAAACGCAGATTTGTGTGTGTGTGTGTGTGTGTGTGTGTGTAACGTTTATATATTGGATCGGATTTCCTACATTTTTCAACCGATTTCAACAAAACTTCACAGGACTACATAAAATTACCTTGTGGTGGTTCTAACAGTGCCAAAAATGGGAAAAATATAATTATTTTTGCACAAATCAATTTGAAAACACGATTAAGAGACATCGTGAAAATGGAAGGGGGACAACTCATATCGGGTTGTTTGTATGTGTGGGTTACTTTAAATATGGGAGCGGATTTCCTATATTTTTCAGCCAATAAAACAAAACTTCACTTTTTTTTTTTTGGCAGGTAGTGTTTCTTATTCTCTTGCACACTTTTTTCTTTATTTTAACATTCAGAATGCTTTAAAAATTCCATTTACAAGACAATTGTTTATAATAAAATTCTATTCAATCAGTAGACTCATAACGATTGAAAACAATGTTTTTGTTTGAGTTTGGGTTTGACCAATTTATAAAAAATAAAAAAAAATAAAAACTAATTAAGACATGCATGTCCGTCAACCTTAAACAATAATCTAACGATCTCTACTGATTGTACGAATACAAACATTGAATAAATTCTTTATCTTTAGGGAAAGATAATGAAGTCTAAACATACACAAGTCCTAACTAAAAATAATAACCAGAACGGGAAACTACTTTAAATACACATGGTGTCCAATTTTTTTACTGTATTCAATAAGTAAAAATCATAAATTGTAAAAGATTATTATTACAGAAAGGCTACTAAATGAATAAGATTTGTTAGATCATAATTAATAAACCCAAATAAAGTTAATATTTTTTGTATTAGAAACAACGAGTGGAAAATATATTCAAATCAGAATTCTAATTATGAATCACCACAAGCAAAATATGCAATTTTTATTACTGTATTCAATAAGTAAAAATCATAAATTGTAAAACTAAAAGATTACAGAAAGGCTACCTACATTTTTCAACCGATTTCAACAAAACTTCACTTTTTTTTGGCATGTAATGTTTCTTATTCTCTTGCACACTTTTTTCTTTATTTTTACATTCAGAATGCTTTAAAAATTCCATTTACAAGACAATTATTTATAATAAAATTCTATTCAATCAGTAGACTCATAATGATTGAAAACAATGTTTTTGTTTGAGTTTGGGTTTGACCAATTCGTAAAAAATAAAAAAAAAAAAAAACTAATTAAGACATGCATGTCCATCAACCTTAAAGAATAATCTTTGTCAATTTTATTTTTCAGTCTTTATGATGGTGGATACTTGATCTATCTCTTACTGTTATATCCCCGGGCAACGCCGGGCTCTACTGCTAGTATTAAATAAAAATAACTATACAAGTTAACAGATATAAAATTTAACAAAATGTATGGTAATGAAGTACTCAATATTAGACAAAAGTGATAATTTTTATTAAATTAGAAGTAATAAAGTTCAATACTCGAAGGTCATTCATTGGTACTCAAGATAAGAATCTTTTCAAAAATCCTGATAGGTGAGTGAAAAATTACCAAACTGAGTTGACTTTAGATAAGTATGAACATTATTATTTAATAATAATAATAATAATAATAAGGTTGCTTCTCTGTAACTTTTCTAGAAATACTTTCATGGTAATGAGGTCTTTGCTATGGCACCAAGACTTTTTGAATTTAAACACAGAAATAGATTAGCATTGACATCTCGTCAATTTACAGTTGAGCTGGCTAGATGTAGTCATAAGTTCTATGGTGTTTTTTTGTTTTTTTTTCTCACACTTCTTGTTTATGGAGCTCCCCTTCCAGCCCCATGCTTTCCAGCAAACTTTAATCTGTAAAAGTTTAAATGCAATGTCATTCGTTATCTACTGTCCTCCTGATTAATCTCTTCTCATTCAGATCATCATTAATGATTCTGTTCCTAATTCTTCCACATCCTGTAACCCCTTAGTGGCTTTACTGCCTTTCTTGTGGAAATCCATTCTGGCTCCATGCTTTCCAACCAACTTTAATCTGCAAAAATTTAAATGCAATGTCATTTGCTATCTACTGTCCTCCTGATTACTCTCTTCTCTTTTTGCTCCTCATTAATGTTTCTGTTCCTAATACTTCCACACATTGTAACCTCTTGTGTCTTAGTGGCTTTACTACCTTTCTTGTGGAACTCCCTTCCAGATCCTTTCCAGGAAACTTTAATCTGCAAAAATTTAGATGCAATGTCAATTACTATCTACTGTCCTCCTGATTACTCATTCCTCTTCCCACTCATTATTAATGTTTCTGTTCCTAATTCTTCCACACCCTATAACCCCTTGTGTCTTAGTGGCTTTACTGCCTTTCTTGTGGAACACCCTTCCAGTTCCATGCTTTCCAACCAACTTTAATCTGCAGTAATTTAAATGCAATATCAACCACTATCTACTGTTCTGATTACTCTTTCCTTTTCCCACTCATTATTCATGTTTCTGTTCAAAATTCTTCCACATCCTGTGACCCCTTGTGTCTTAGCGGCTTTACTGACTTTCTTGGAGTGATATTGATTAAAACAAAAAAAATCAAAAATATTTTCTAATAGGTGACAGAAAATTTGTTTCTTATGATCATATTATTAAGTGAACTTAATGTTCATGATGAATTTATCAGCTGTGATTAGTGTACAGTGCTTGCTAAATTCACTCAGAATATACACTACTAATATACACTGTTTACTACTCTGAAGGTAAAGAATAAAAATTTAAAAAATAAAACGTCGTCCGATAATAGTTGTTATACTTGGTGTATAAAATTTCTATTCAAATGTAAAAACTATTATGTGACAGAGGAAATGCAATTAAATATTCTATTTAAAAGGATTACATGTAATATTTTTATCATGTCCATAAAATAAATATTCTGCTCATTTTTAACCTTTATTACTTAATATGTGATGTCACTCACTTTACAAAAATTTTATTCTGCCACTGAAGGTGACTGCTCCCTAAACAATAGTGTGTTTGAATTTCATAGTTGTGTTGTCATATCCTGCTATGGCAATAGAAAACAAATTTGAGTGAAATTAACAATAAGGATACTCCAATTGAGAAGCCTTAAAAAAGAATGCAGTAGAAAAGGAAGTATTATTCATTATGTAGGGCTCTAAAGGTTAATCAATGGATTTAATATTTCACCCAGTATTTTTAACTCAAATGGAAATGGTATACGCCATTACGGACAAAGAATTACAAGTGATTAATAAATTATCCAAATTTTTTAGGAATTGATAATTCTCTACAGATATTTTATAACATTATTTATCAAAGAAAATTAATAAAAAAATTAAATTTACCTAGAAGCTGATGGTACAGGAGGAGGTGTAATGGCTCTAACAACACGTTTTTCATTTGGAGGTGTGGTAGGTGGAGTACCTTCATAGTGCGGACGTTGAAGAGATTCAGCATCTGATGATTGGTTATGAAATTGGCTAGAACTGGTCTTCTTCCTAAAAGCAGCAGGAAGAGTCTCCGATTTGTTAGGTTTAAAATTAGCCTTGGGTTTTTGTGCTTCAAAGGAGAAACGAGATTCCACAACGGGCTTATCATCATCTTCAAAGGGATTCATACTAGAAGCATCCATAGAGGCATTTCCAGTACAGTCCTTTTCTGAGAATGGATTCATTGAGTCAAAAGATTCATTCAAGTCATCTTCAAAAGGGTTCATGCTTTTTTCTTCTGGGAACATCTGATATCCAGGAGCTGAAATTTACATATAATTGATAAAGGTTTATGAACATAATATTTTATGCATATATTAATGTACTAGTATTCATAAAAAGAATTAACAGAATTATTTACATATGGATCAGTACCTAGGATCAGTGTAGTACCTGTGCACATCTCTTCCTAGGTTCACAACATTGCTCATAGAATTTTTTCCTAAAATCAGCCTAATAACTGTGCATTCTGAAAGTGTCATGCACACACACACACATGTATGTATATATATATATATATATTGATAATATTAGTGGTAAATATACACACACACATATATGCAATCATATATCTAAAATATATAAATATATATACATACATACATACATACATACATACACATACATATATATATATATATAAAAAATAATTCCAAGAGGATAGAATCCAGGTAGAACTCAATGTCCAGGACAGAGTAAGGATATAATAAAAAGGCTTAAACACTAATATTCCATGGTCATAATTTATTCCATTGGAATCATATATATATATATATATATATATATATATATATATAGACACACACACAAGAAAATGATACAAATTAACTGTATATGTCAACATTTTTAGGGGGAAGAGTATGAAAAAGGGGAATTTTCATCCTTTAATATATGTTTTGGGCATATAATCTAACTGATTTTGTTTACTTTCTTTTTCTTTGTTTCCATTTTTTTGTTATTACATAACCAACATTGTAATAATAGATCTGCCAAGAAAGGAGAAATATTGTAAGAACCTGGAGGCAAATTTACTGTATATGATCTGGAGATTAAAGCACTTTCTATACATTTTCATCTTAGTAAATTACTTTGTCTTTTAGTTAAAGTAGCATTTTTTTTAAAATCAAAATTGTGGTCAGTTTCATTATGGTGAGCAACTAATGCATTTAATGTTGTTTTGTGAAAGATCCCTTTTATGTCCATATAATCTTTTATTTAAATTACTTCAGGTTTCTCTGATGTATTACTTGTAGCAATTATTACAGGTAATAAAATAAATTCCCCATTTGAGCTTTAGCTTATTATTGTTTTGTATTAATTAAGTCTTTTATTGTTTTAAAAGTAGTAGTAACAAATTTCATGTTAAGTTTAGATACATTTTTTTTAATTATAGTTGCGATAGAGTTATATATTTTGATTCATTGGGTTTGTCAGAAGGACCACTTTTCTATTTTGAATTAGTAGACTTAATCCAAAACAAAATAATAAGCTAAGACTTGAAAGAGGAATTTACTCTATTAACTGTAATAATTGCCACAAGGAAAAACAACATTTTAAATGTAATAGTTGCTCACAATTTTGACTTAAAACATGCATCCGCAGTAAATTTATGTCCAGGTTCCTGCGACCTTTCACCTTTCAAAGCAGTTCTATTATCACAAAAATGATGGAAACATACACAAAAAGAAAAAGAATCTAAATTAAATCAGGTAGATTATATATCCAAAACATATATTAAAAAAAAATTTAATTTAAAATTCTCAGTGTCTTCTTTCCTTTGTGTGCATCTGTAGTTGCATCAGTGTAAACATCAATTTAGCCTGATGAAGTCCTAAAGAGCAAAACATGTGACACAAAAATATTTTCCACTTTGTCATACTTTTTCTCCCTAAAATTGTTCTTCATATATAAAAAACTTATACATTGTTTTCTTATATATATGACAAATGCTGTTTGTTGATATATAAAATTATACAAAATTATATATCATTATATCATATATATCATTTCACTCCAAGCAAGGGAATAAAAGCCACTAAGATGCAAGGCATTACTGAAAGTAAATGAAACAGAAAGAACAATAAAAGCCTAGAATTCAAAGAGACTGATGGCGATGATTGAGATCATCAGCTCTTGATTGTAAACAGAGGTGTGGCCTATGAACTAGAGACATTAGAATCAATTAGGTACAGAAATTTAACTAACTGGGTAGTGTAGTAACAGACAATGGAAAATGTGAAGGCTTAGTGAAATAACAATAGAAATCTTTCAAAAAGAAAAAGTATTAAGATTCCTAGGAGAACACACTAGTATACCAATAGATAACCTGAAGGAGATGCTGACTTTCTGTACACAAACAAAATGCTTCAAAATGGGGTCAGGAATATATATCAGCAGGATGATGGTTTAGTAATGGGCTTACCATTATCACCAGCAATGGCTAACATGGAATACTTTGAGGAAATAGCATTAGAATCACTATCACTAAAGCCAACTCTATGGCTGAGATATGTAGATGACACCTTCATACCCTGGCCACACCAGGAAGAGGTCTAGCTACTACTGAACCATATGAACTCAATAGGATCACCAATACAGTTCACAATAGAGAGAGAAAACAAGAACAAACTAGCACTCCTGGATGTACTAATATCTTGAATAGAACATGGGTTCAAGACATCCATATAACACTAGCCAACAATACCTCAATTTCAACTCCCATCACCCATAAAGTGTATCATTCACTGCCTACAACATAGAGCAAAAGCCAGTTGGCAACCCCAAGACATATGAACAAGACATGTTCAGTATAAGCAATACCCTACAATGCAACAACTACCCAGGGTACATGACAGCAGCTCCCACAAACTAGGATAGAAGGGTACAAGAGTGTAACAACACCCAGAAAACAATCTTGGTCTCCTTACCCTATGTGAAAGAATTATCAGAAAAATACAAAAGATCTGTGGTTCATACAACATGAGGATGATCTTCAAAATTGGTCCAACACTTTAGACACCTCTTCTGAGTAAGACCTCCCATAGAGAAGAACATGATTAAGGATTGTATTTACACCATCCCATGCAGCTGTGGCAAGAAATATAGAGAAGCAGGCTGCCTCCTTAAGATTAGACTGCAGAAACAACAAAACCATAATACAAAGGCAAACAGAAAAATCAGGAATGGCTGACCATATATGAAAGTAAAAAGGGAGATCACCACGTTCTGTGGGATGAGGTTGAAATGATAGAGAACATCACTGAAAAATACAAAAACTTAAGGAATCAGCATATATGCTAGGCCACAAAATGTTCCTAAGCTGTCCAAGCATAGACATGAATACAATATGGGAACCACTAATACAGAGAGCTAGAGAAAAACAATAACAATAATTGGAAAATGAGTTCTAGTAAAAAAATGAACTGAGACATTATGTTTATAAGTTCCAAAAATTAATTCACTAATGCCCCTAAAGGCATTGGGTGAAGTAATCCAGTGACTTGACCCAAAAGATTTAGGAGTTCACAGCAGAGGTGAATAAAAACTTGGAAAGCTGAGTAAAGGGATAATAACTGAAACTGAAATATCCAGAAAATGCATGGCATGTGGAACTAGAACAATCTCCACCAGTGATGAAATACAGGGTTTGGTTAGAAATTTCAATATATATCACCTGAAGAAGGTCAGAGCATACAACAGCCAAAACATTGTGAATGTAACAATAAAGATGAGAACAACAGTCTGAACAAAATAGTATAAATAGTTACAATACCTCATCTCAGAAATATCAACAGATTCGGAAGGAGGCTGGAGTATACAATGGCCGAAACATTGTGAAGATGGCAATAAAGATGAGGAAAACAGTCTGAACAATGTAAATAATTACAATACCTCATCTCAGAAATATAGACAAATTTTTCTATTGTACATAAAAAATTTACTATTAAAAAAATTTTTTTTTTTTTTTAAATACTCACATAAGTCATTCTGACCTTTTGAACCAGCTTCCAACTGACTTAGTTTTGCTGAAACTTCCAAAAATTTATTGTTGATATCAAGAGTTTCATTTTCTTCATCTTCAACAAGATCTTCAAGATTTCCAACATCTGTTCTTCCAATGCTCATTAAGCTAGCTACACTCTGCATATCCTCATCACTAGAAATAAAAATACATTAGTATAAATTAATTATATATAGTTTAGATTATTTTTAATCAAGCTATTTAATGACACATAAGGATTTAAAACAACTTCCAACAACTTGAATTTTAATACTCAAATATCAAATAGTATCAAAAAATTTTAAATGTTAATGCCTAAAACTAAATAATTATTCTATGGTAATATTTCATTCATTTCAACTATACAAGCTCACACAAGCAAACATTATGATGAAATAATAAACACTTCAATAGTTAAAGTTGATTCATTTATAACTAATTTTTAGCAATGAGTGAATAAAAATCTTTTAATATTTAAAATATAGCAAGCATATTAATTATTATTGACAATTTTAATTAAAAATAAAAGCTAAAAATGTTTAAAATTATACTATTATATATTGTTTAAAATGTTTTGATATATTTTGAAAAATTTTAAAGAAATTTTTAGATGAGGTACTGTCACTTTATTTTATTTATTTTTAACACTAACATTTTCTTCATCCTAAATTTATTGTTGCTTTTATTGAAAGGTCCAGGCTTTTTTTTTTACATTCAACATTAAGATTAGAAATAAAGACTTTGTTTCTGGTTAAATTTGAATGTCTCTTCTGTCTTATCAAACCAACACCCAAGCATAAGAGATAATTTAACACCATCATGCCACTTTACATTGCTTAAAGTTAATATATTAAAGATAAGCAAAGGGAGAAAAAAGAAAAAATCCAGACAAAAAAAGCAAAAATGTTAAAAATTGGATATATTTATGTCCTCCATTGCAAGCTCTATGCCATCACTGCAGTAGTTGTCCATATTCATGATTTGTTGGTAAAATGCTTTGACAAAGAAAAAGCCTAAAACATTTGGCAAAATGGGCAGTGAGAGTAAAAGAAACTTAAAAACAAAACTGGCACTGGTAACCTAACTTTAATTTCAAAACAGTAAATGCTCAAGAGCCTATCACTATTGATACACACACACACACATATATATATATATATATATATATATATATAAGTGTGTGTGTGTGTGTATGTGTATTTAGGCATACCTGATTGAATAAATTAAAAACATTATGTCTGCTTATTTTTATCATAATCCTTTCATATTCACAATTATTCACATTATGTGTTTTTTTTATGTTGTTTTATGACATTATTATACATATATGCTCTTGAAAAAATTATTTCAGTTGAGCTCTTCAGGGAGAAAAGCGAATTTGTAAACCGTAACTATTACTGCTGCTGATTGATGCAAGACTGTTAAGACGAATCAAGTTCACTGGTCACTGGTGTCATTGTCTAAAAATAAATACATCTAACTTCACCCACAAAATGGCATAGGAGTAAAATTTCTGACTAATATAAAATCAGTTGGATTTCGATCCCAGTTTGAGACAATCGTATATCTTGCCACACTGATGAGCTGTGAAACAGCAAAACAGTCTGTCTGTGGATGACATATATATATATATATATATATATATGTGTGTGTGTATGAATAAAAATGACAATAAGAAAACTGGTAATTGCTGACGTGTTTCGTCCAATGTGGACTTTATCAATCAAAATTTTTTTCGTATTTTGCTTTGATAAAGTCCACATTGGACAAAACGCATCAGCAATTACCAGTTTTCCTATTGTCATTTTTATTCATAAATATTGTCTTCTCTACTGGTTAAATCGGAGAAATTTTCATATAATTTGTTGGTTCTTGTGAGAAGCAACTCTGCCTCTTATCATTATCAAATATTAGTAAAACAAAAGAAAAACTGATTGAATTGTCAATGATCAGTTTTTAGATACATCTTTACATCCAAAATCAAATTAAAGAAAATAGTATAAATTCTTCAAATATAATTGAATAAATGTTTATTAATTAACTGTTATCATACTGGGATTTTTGCATGCAAAGCAAAAATTTTATCCTGTCACTGCAAGTGACTCAGATGAATGAATGATAGCATGTTTAAATTTTGCAGTTGTGTAGCAACAGAAAATGACCATGACTGAAATTAAGTAGTGTAGTAAAGGAGCCTTGAAAAACAATGCAGTGAAAAGGAGAGTAGTGAATAATACAAAGTATTAAAGGTTATGATATATCTATAATTATAATTATTAATTAAATATTAGTATAAAGGATAAAAGATTTTTTACTCACGTTGCTTTTCCTTCACGTAAAAAGAGACAGGACAGTGTAAAATGAAGACTTGCTTCTTTAATCTTTTTTGTTGCCGGCTTCAGTTGTAATGTGATTGTGTTCTGTGTGGGAACATGACTAGCAAATTTTGTCATATTTATAGGTTTTGAAGCAAGAATCTTTCTTCTCCCAGCTTTACTAACCTAAAACAATTAATATAAAAATAAAGAAATAATAAACATTAAAATTCTCTTATGTCATATGTTTACATAAAAGCAACATTCATATATTGACATATTTTACATATGTCTTCCTTATTTATAATAACAATATGGACATTAAATATTGATATCTAATGTCCTCTCAATCACTTAAGGAAAACAATTTTTTTATTTTTTGAAAATTAAAATGTTCTTTTAAAATTACATAATTTAAAAGAGGACAGAAAAGGTATTTTGTGAAGTTATTTATAGACAGAAAACAGTTATTTGTAAAAGCAAAAAAAATTTTCATTTTTGAACAAATGATTTAGAACAGTAATTAATCTACTTCTTCCTGCTTTGTCTTGATAAAAGGTCTTATCACTGGCATTTCACAATCCCTTATAGAGTGGGAGAGTGAACACTTGAACAAAACACACTTCTAGGATTAGCTTAACTGCACAAGTAATAGCAGCAAAAAGATATCTTCATAATTAACCTCAACAAAGGTCAATAAAAATATAACCCCAACATTCAAATCATTTTCAATTTTTAAACTTTTAGATACAAATATGTGTTATGCCATAACATGAAGAGTGATAGTTCTCCACAGCTGCCTGCCTTTTGTTGCTTTCAGCAATACTCACTTCTTGTTGACATCCTTGTACATGTCCCTCCATCTATTTGCTCAGATGTATCAAGTAGATTATTCAATGCTTTCCTCTGTTTCTCTTGCATTGGTGTTTTGTGGGTGTTAAATTCTCCAAACCATTTTATATAGTGTCCCAAAACACTCAGACATTTTTCTGATTGTTAGCCAGTTTCTTTGTACTTATTCTCCTTTAATCTTTATCACTCTGTATGTGACTTCATTTGCTGTACAAAAAGTTTATCCTGCCACTGAAGATGACTAATCGCTAGAAAATAGTGTGTTTGAATTTCATAGTGGTGTTGTCATGTCCTGCTATGGCAACAGAAAACAACTTTAAGTGGAATTAACAATAAAGATACTGCAATTAAGAGACCTTGAAAAAGAATGCAGTAGAAAGAGAAGTAATATCAATAACGATGAGTGCTAAGGTTTAAACTACCTCATTTGTCACATGTTTTCTCTGTGATATTCTCAACATATATCTATAGAGTTCCATCATTGTCACTCAGGTCTTTCTTCATTTTCAGCACTCACTGCCATAGAAGATGGCAGACATAAGAATCCAAAACACTTATTTGTTTCTAACATTATTTCCAATTTTTATTTTCTTATAAGTATATTTTCTATGCCTTTGCATTTGTACCACATTTTCTATTATCTGTTATTAAACTGTTCAGATACTTGAATCAAGGGCTTTATTTTGACATCCCCAATGCATAAAACTCACCTTGAGCAGTCACTTTTGCTCACAAGGCATTGAATATTCTTACAATTAAGGTTTATCCTTTCTTAATTTCATCAACTACTTTGTTCTTTCAGAATCTGTCATCAACATCTTTATAGTGTACATTGTTTCAGCTATGTATATGACTAAATTCTGATAGAAATAAAAGGTTCATCAGAATTTATTATCATCTTACTGTAGAAATTAAATAAATCATGAGATGCCATATCCTTTTTATTTTTATAATTCATTCTCTATTTGCAAACAAGCTATTTTCCCAATACCAATGACAGATTATTCATGTATCTTCTGCATGTAGATCAAGTCCTTCAAGTTCTATGAATGCTTTTGCATAATCTATGAAACACAGGCACATGTCCTCCTGCATTTGTGAAGAAGCATGAATTATGAGAGAGATCATGGTCAGAAAAGACTCCCCCTCTCCCCACTTGGCTGATGTACATCCAAATTTAAGATAGGAAGAGAGACTGCGATTATTAGTTCACAATAAGTACCAGTCAAGAAGGATACTATGCCATGCCAATGACCTTTGTCCAGTTTTGAGGACAGTCATAACAGTAAGTGAACACAATCATGCATCATCATAAAGTCAGAAAATGATTGGTCTTGAATCAAGTACATTTGATACCAGCTTACAAACAGAAAATTCAGAACTTGACTCAAGTGTGACTCTCATAAAACAATTCTTTTGGGGAAATAGAGGCTACTCATTTCCATAGGAGCACCATGTGGAAGAAACCAGTTTCATGCTATCACACCTATGACTTAGGCTTAGGCTATGGCTTAGGAGAGAATGTGGTGGAAACTGTATGTATGTGGAACTGAAAACAGACATACTGGTCAGCATCAAAAGAGAAACCAAGTAGACTGTGTCTGGTTTGATAACAGCAATAATAAAAAAAAAATTTTCTCCTTTGATCTGAGGTGTATATTTGCATATAGACAGCATCTTTCAGTATGTTCATTTTATATGCAAATATTGCACACTAAAATGCTTTCTCACTTATGTCTATTCTGAGGGTTGTAGAATGTTTCTGGCTTCCATAACATCAAACCTTCTCTCCCATGGGCCCAGCCAAGAGCAATTACTTCTCAACTAGCATTCTGGCATAGCTTCTGCATGATTGCAAAAATTATAACTGTGCCAAGAAATGCTGACCTTGGATACAAGATATTTCACCTGTAATAAAAGAATATGAAGCACAAAAGTGAAGGGGTATGCATTAAGCCAGTGATGAAGGCATCTATAAAGCTTTACAGTGGTACTATACTATGTCATATATGATAAAATATAACCTTTTAAAATTTACTGTGTCAATTTTATTTCCAAAAGCTTCATAAAACAAAAATAACATTAATGTATATTAAAATATTTTTACGACATACTGAATTAAAGGTTAAATTTTGACAATATTTTTCAATATTTTTAATGTTGAAAAAAAATGCATATGAGCTCAAAAATGATGATGTTTTTTTTTTTTCTTTTTCTCTTGGCAGCTGACATGTGAGATTGATGGTATTTTTGCACACAAAAGTTTCCTCATTAAAGTCCAGATTAAGTTAATCATTTTCATTGATCCACATTTCACCAAGGAGGCTGTTCAAAAAACAATTAAGAGTTGCAATGTGCCAATCAATTAACCTGCGCCAAATATGCATGAAGTAGGAGAGGTTCAGATGAGAAATGTCTGAATAAGGCTGAATATAACACATTATTAAAAAAATATATATATTACACAACAGCCTGTACAAGACCATCATGCAAGGCACCATTGAGGACACCAACACGAAAACTGGTTGGGCAATGTCAAACAATGGACTATATACCAGAATTGCTGATGGCTGCTATTGACAGACCATTGTGGAGGAGATTTAATATGGCTGCTGAATTCAGATACCCTCTACAATTACAAAAGTCAAAGGGATGATGACAATTACAAAAGTCAAAGGGATGATATTACTTAATGGTAGACTATAGACCAGGATGATTGGCCATACAGAAGAAATTAAAGCAGAGACTAAGAGTGTAGTGGTACTGAACAGAATATATCTATTGAGCACTATGCAAGGGTCTGCTGAAAAGATCATAGGCTAACTAAGAAGGAGGATGCTAGATGTGTAATTTAGCATGCATTTATTTCAATTCTATTTAATAACTGCATTGTTTCTTTCCAGGTAAACTAACTGTTCAAAGAAGACTTCAAAGGTAAGTAATAGCAACTTCTCTTGAAAATGAACAAAACTTGGCATCATGGTTTTATCAAGTACCTGCAGATAAAGGATCTATCCCCTCAAGGACATTCAAGCTGACATGGTTACTACATTAAGCGATTATTAACAGTGCAAAAGTGGGCAGTTGAATTTAGTAGAGGTAGGAAGAGTCTTGAAGATGACCCAAGGTCTGGAAGCCCTGCAACTGCCACCACCAAGGAAAACATTGATCATGTTCACCATATGGTGATAAATAACAGGCAATTGACTATAAATCATATAACCAATGCTATTAGCATATCCCATATGAGAGTAGAGAATATTGTGCACAATGAACTTGGTATGATGAAGGTTCCTGTTCGGTGAGTACCACATCTTACAACACCTGATCAAAAACGCACCAGTCTCATCCTTGAATGTTTTCTCATCTAAGATAAGTGTTGGATTCATCATTTTGAGCTAAAGACAATCCATGAAGTGGAAATACTCCTCCTCGTGTACTCTAAAGGCCTAGTTCGTTTTTGGATGCAAAAGGCATTGTGCTTATTGACTACCTTCAAAAGGGCCATACCATCAACAGAGAGTACTATGCCAACTTGCTGAGGCAGTTATGAAAGGCTATCAAGACTAATCATCCAGGAAAACTGACGAAAGGGGTTTTGTTTCATCAGGACAATGCTCCAGCATACAAGTACTTGATTTTAATGGCTACTGTGCATGATTGTGAGTTTGAACTGGTTGATCATCCTCCCTATTCATCTGATTTGGCTCCATCTATCATCTTTTCCCCAACATGAAAAAACAATTGGCTGGAAACTGGTTGCCATCATCCCATAAAAACTAAGGCCATCACCTTCCTTGTAGATGAAATGACTTAGACCTTCTTTGGTACAAGTGAGGAAGTGTATTTCCATATCATATCTGCTGTTAATAAATTTTTTTGACCAACTGGATGAAAACTTCTTCACCAATGGGACCCATTCACTGCAATACCATTGGAAGAAATATGTGGACTATAAAGTGTACTATGTTGAAAAATAAACCTCATTTGATTACATTCCACAAGAGTATCTTGATCAGCCTACAAACTTTTCAGTCAATCCTCATATTTAATGTGTTCTGATGTTCTAACATGATTCATTTGAACTAAGTTTTTTATACTTGCTTTTTCTAACCAAACTATGTTATCTGGCTTTCCTTAGGCATATGTTAAATCTAGTAAACTGTGATATAAACATTGTGTTAAATGTCCTCCCCAACCCACCAGAAAAAAAAGAAAATACTAATCTAAATAATTCAAATAAAAATAATATTTACAACTACCATAATCCTGTGTTTATAAGACGCAGGGTTTTTCATCCAAAATAGTGTCCACTAAGTTTGTGGCATCTTACAATTTAGTTTAGAACTCAGTCCCATTTTCTCCAGGACTCTTGGGTCAAAGTAGATTTAAATATCTCTCTGGTAATCAAATATATAATGGCATATTGCAACAAAGGAAAATAAGGTTTCCATAATGTTTCTCTAAATCCTATATCATGTTTTTGTGATGCTTACAAATCACAAGAAAAATGTTCCATTATTTTTATTTTCTCTCTTCCTTTATTTCACAAGTTTTAGTCATTTTCTTTTCTCTAAAAAGAGGTGCATTTTATACATGAAAATAAGCATTTTATTTATGGAATTTCTCTGCTTTTTGTATCTTATACTGCCTAGCAATATACAAAGGTTTATGGTTTTCATCAAATTAAAATTATAATTTTTAAGAGCGATAAACTTTATATTTTTCCCATAAAATTACTTATGCTAAATGTACTTATGATAAAATCCAAAGAAGAATCAGCAATATTACTGGTCCTGATCTGGCATCTCAGCTTCTGTCACTTTCCCAACACAATAAATTTTCCTCCCTGTGCCTTTTCTATAAAACTATAAATATTTTCATGGTAATTGTTTGGATAAGGTCTTCACTATATTACTAAGACTTTATGAATTCAAGTAGAGTACTAGTCTGGCAATGTGGTCTCATCAATTTACAGTTTAGTTGGCTTGATGTAACCACAAGTTCTATGCTAACAATTACTTTTCTCACACTTCTCGTTTGTGAAACTCTCTTTCAACACCATGCTTTCCACTTAACTACAATCTTCAAAAATTTAAATGCAATGTCAACCATTATCTACTGTCCTCCTAATTACTCTTCTTTTGTTCCTGCACCTTAGTAAAATTTCTGTTTTCTAATTCTTCCACACCCAGTAACCTCTTGTGTTGTAGCTGCTTTACTGCTTTGTTTGGGGTGGGGAAAAAATGCATATCAAAAATAGCAATTTGCATCTTAAGTTTCCTTTAACAATGCTTTATGAAATTTAGTATATCATATTTACTTACACTCTCAATGACAAAGGTCCATTCTTTGTCTTCATATTGCTCTTGTCTTGTATCACGGAAACAAGTGACCGTAATTTCAACATTCTCTGGAACATTCCATTCTACGACTCCTCTATAAGGGTTCTGAATTGTTGGAACCCAAGACTGTGGCTGAAATTACAGAAAATAGACAATATCTTAACAAACACGTTTTATTAAGTCCAACTTTATAGATTCAATATTTGAATTCTTTTACTGTCATATTTTATTTTCTTACATCTTTTTTGGTAAATATTCCTTCATTTCTGTCAATCTTTTTAATGTAAAAAAAAGTTATATGGTTAATTTGGGAGACAAACATTTATAAGGATTATGAGCAAATGCAGTAAATGATACAAAACCCCAGCCTCATTTTATAAATGCTTTTGTCAGTATGTTTCTTAAAAACAACAATCTTGTAAAAGCTACTTTATTCTACATGTTATATATCTTTCATTAAGAATAAACTTATCATACAATTTATTTTTAATAAAAAATAACCACAACATTTGAAAAATATGCACACACACACACACACAAAAGAGAGAAAAAAAAATCAACCTAACACCAATAAAAGCATCCCAATTAGTGCATGAATTAATTAGACTAAAAATTAAACTTTGTATTCTTTCTTTTTATGTGCCATGTCATTTCAGGTTGTAGGTGATCATGGCTCTCTACTTCACCCTCTATCCCTTGCAGCTCTCAACAAGTTCCTTCCCTCTGCTTCTTCCCCCAGACTACTTTCTGTCATCCAATTGCTTAAGCCTACCAGGTATGTCCCACATTGAAAGATAACAAAAATTATCAAATTATTCAATTACTGAAACCTCCTGATAAGTGGACTGAACAATTATAAAAAGGTTCATCTACGAAATTATGGAACCAAGGTGCTGAATATAACATCAATCAGCTAAGTGACAAATTTTATTTGAATTAATATAATTATTTATTTAAAAATTATAACATAAATATGTTATAAATCACTACAAAATAGCCATTTTGTTTCAACACCTCGAGTCTCTTATCAAGTGATGATGTTGAATGTAGAATAAATGGTTTTAAAGGTTTCAAATTAATTAATGATCCTTCATCAGGGGAAAACGCTGTTAAGCTAGAATGACCAATCAAAACAAGTATATGAGAATTCAAAAAACTTGACAACGAAGTAAGGTTATAATAGCTATTAAAAGCTTTAAAGTTGGGGTTATACTAAAATAGAATTTATTCTAACCAATAAGTATTAAATTATATGATAAAATTTGATATTAAAAATTAAAAGTAAAAAATTACCAATTTTAAAATCTGGATTCTGCATGTCTTATTCTTGGATTTTGCATATTTCATTCTATACACACTGCAGAGGAAGGTCACGAAATCAAGTGTATGGGTCACTTCCTTGCAAGTGAAGAATGGATGACAAGAGGATGCTTTAGTGAAAGTGGAAGTTTCTAGTCATGAACCTGCATGTTGTCAGTGAATTGTCTTCCATGTTAATCTATTTTTCAGATTGCTCCAATACTTGTTTATAAGCTGTAAGATTTTTCTATTTCTACATGTTGGCAGTGAATTTAGTCATCAACGTCATCATAAAGGAAGCAATCAGCAAGCAAGAAATTAAATTCTTAGATATGAAATAAAGTCAACAAAGAAGACAAAAATTTTAAGTAGGGACATATACTTGGAATTTAGGTAATTGCAATGTGCAGTTTAAAGAACAAATCTGACATTTTGCTAATTACAAAATGCTTTATTTTACAGAAGATGAATGTGACAAGGACTAAACAATTTCAAAATATAACCTAGGAACTGATTATCTAAATAAGGATTTAATTTTTAGATTATACTAATATAATAGATAATGCAGTGATTTCTCAAATCTACATGCAAACCATTGAAATATTCTGCAATTGTCTTCCATGTAAATCTGTTTTTCAAATTGCTCCAATACTTGTGTATAAGCTATAAGATTTTTTCTATTTTGAAAATAAAATTATTTATTTTCTAAATTTTTTCATAGTAAAGAGGTTATTTAAATATAATAATCATTCTCACCAAAAATATTTAATTACTCAAGACCAAAAAATGTGAGCTAACCATATTATGAAAATACATATTTTTTTGTTATAATTAAAAATTTGTGAATTTTGAAGATGTAGTTAAATTAAGTAAATATTTTAAAGTAACTATTTCCCATAAAACTGACTTGATGCCATAACTATTTTAATAGATTTTTTATTTCTTTACAATATTGAGTTTTCTGTCAGTGAGATAACAGCACTTGTTTATTTTTGCCAATTAAAAGAATTCAGAACTTTTAGTGGAAGTAGACCACCAGCATGGTTAGAAAATGAATGAGAAAAGTAATATGAAGCATAAGGATATATCTTTTCACCAGATTTATTCAATCTTTACAGCAAGGTATCTTGAACAAAGCTGGAGGCCCTTCCAGGATTTATTACTGATGGGGGTATGATATATAAGATACACAGATAACACTATTCTGATGAGAGACACAGTAAGAAAACTACAAGACCTCTTAAATAAGGTAGTGAAAGAAAGCCGGAAGAAGAGATTAACCACCCATTATAAGAAGGCAGAATGTATAATTGTCAATAAAAGAAAACGTCCAAAATTCAAACTACAAATTAGAAATGTCAAAATGAAACAAGTGCAGAAGTTTAAATATCTGAGAAATATTTTAACAGAAAATGTGACCATTGAAATCCAAAGGCACATTAGAATAGTGAAAGATATCTTTCAGAAACTAAACTGAGTATTAAAAAAACAAGAAATTCATGCAAAAAAAATTCAGAGGTCACACTATACATGGAGTCAGCTTATACACAAGCGTATATGGTATATAGAAATTATGAAAGCAAACTAAAAATTAATTTGCAATACAACATGCAATGCTAAAATACAAAGTGATTACCTATTTAGTTTTAACATCTGTCAGTTTTTGTGAAAACTCAAAATATATCTTCAAACAATTTCTTATTTAAAAAATCAGATAAACTGTCATAACCAACAAAGACATATTTTATACATTTTAGTAATTCCATTAAATTCATACTATAAATATAGATCACCAAGAACTTTAAACAATATTTATAGGTTTATTAAAAACAAGCAAGTTACTCATGAATTAATAACATATGAGAGAGAGAGAGAAAACATATGAGAGAGAGAGAGAGAGAGAACATATGAGAGAGAGGGAGAGAGAAAAATGAAAGATGAGAGAGAGAGAAAGAAAAGGAGAGAGAGAGAGAGAGAGAAAGGATGAGAGAGAGAGAGAGAGAGAAAAAAGAGCAAGCAAAGGGAGAGAGAAAGAAAGAGAGAGAGAGAGAGAGAGAGAAAAATATGAGAGAGAGAGAAAGAGGAGAGAGAGAGAGTAAATATAAGAGAGAGAGAGAAAGGAGAGAGAGAAAAAATATGAGAGAGAGGGAGAAAGAAAACATGAGAGAAAAAAAAAAGGGAGAGGAGAAAGAAAACATGAGAAAAAGGGAGGAGAAAAAAAGATGAGAGAGAGGGAGGGAGAAAGAAAACATGAGAGAAAATATGGGAGAAAGAAAACATGAGAGAGAGAGGGGAAAAAAAAATAGAGAGAGAGGGAGGGTAAAAAGAAAACAGAGAGATAAGGGAGGAGAAAGAAAACAATGAGAAAGAGGGAGGGAGAAAGAAAAAATTATGAGAGAGAGGGAGGAGAAAAAAAAAATATGAGAGAGAGGAGGGAGAAAAAAAACAGAGAGAGAGGGAGGGAGAAAGAAAACATAGAGAGAGAGAGGGAGAAAGAAAAGGGATGAGAGAGAAAGGGAGGGAGAAGAAAGAAAAAATATGAAGAGGGAGGGAGAAAAATTATGAGAGAGAGGGAGAAAAATGAGAAAGAAAAAATGAAAGAGGGAGGGAGAAAGAAAACATGAGAGAGAGGGAGGAGAAAAGAAAATATGAGAGAGAGAAAGGGAGAGAAAGAAAGAAAATCTGAGGGAGAGAAAATATGAGAGAGAGAGGGAGGAGAAAGAAAAAATGAGATAGAGAGAGGGAGAAAGAAAACGTATGAGAGAGAGAGAGAGGGAGAAAGAAAAAATATGAGAGAGAGAGAGAGGAGAGAAAGAAAAATAAAGAGAGAGAAAGAGAGGGAGAAAGAAAATAAAGAGAGAGAGAGAGAGGGAGAAAGAAAACGTAAAGAGAGAGAGGGAGAAGAAAACGTATCAGAGAGAGAGAGAGAGAGAGGGAAAAGAAAACAAAAGAGAAAGGGAGGAAGAAAAAATGAGAGAGAGAGAGAAAGGGTAAAAGAAAAAAATGAGAGAGAGGGAGGGAGAAAGAAAACATGAGGAGAAGGAAAAGAAAAGAAAACAGAGATAGAGGGAGGGAGAAAGAAAAATATGAGAGAGATAGAGGGAGGGAGAAAGAAAAATATGAGAGAGAGGGAGGAGAAAGAAAACAGAGAGAGAGAGAGGGAGAGAGAGAGAGAAAAATATGAGAGAGAGAGAGAGAGAGAGAAAAAACGTATGAGAGAGAGAGGGAGAGAGAAAAAATATGAGAGAGAGAGAGAGGGAGAAAGAAAACGTATGAGAGAGAGAGAGGGAGAAAGAAAACGTATGAGAGAGAGAGAGGGAGAAAGAAAACGTATGAGAGAGAGAGAGGGAGAAAGAAAACGTATGAGAGAGAGAGAGGGAGAAAGAAAATAGGAGAGAGAGAGAGAGAAGAAAAAATATGAGAGAGAGAAAAGAGGGAGGGAGAGAAAAAATGAGAGAGGGAGGAGAAAGAAAAATGAGAGAGAGAGGGAGGAGAAAGAAAAATGAGAGAGAGGGAGGGAGAAAGAAAACATGAGAGAGAGAGAGGAGAAAGAAAAAAAGATGAGAGAGGGAGGGAGAAAAAAAGATGAGAGATAGAGGGAGGGAGAAAGAAAACATGAGAGAAAGGGAGGGAGAAAGAAAAATATGAGAGAGAGGGAGGGAGAGAGAAAATATGGGAGAGAGAGGAAAGGATGGGAAAGAAAAAAAAAGGAAAATAGGGGAGAAAGAAAACAAATGAGAGAGGAGGGAGAAAGAAAAATGAGAGAGAGGGAGGGAGAAATAAAACATGAGAGAGAGAAAAAAGGGAGAAAGAAAACATGAGATAGAGGGATGGGAGAAAGAAAATGAGATAGAGAAAGATGAAAGAAAACAAAGAAAACAGAGGGAGGAGAAAGAAAAATAGAGAGAAAAAGAGGGAGAAAGAAAACATAAGAGAGAGAGAGAGGAGAAAGAAAAAATATGAGAGGAGAGAGAGAGGGAGAAAGAAAAAATATGAGAGAGAGTTATAAAATAAAACGTGAGAGACAAAGGATGAAAGAGGGAGAAGAAAAAAAACTATGAGAGAGAGAAAGAAAGAAAACGTAAAGAGAGAGAGAAAAGGGAGAAAGAGAAAAAATTATCAGAGAGAGAGAAAGAAAGAAAGAGAAATAAAATACGACAGGGAGAAATAAAATATGAGAGGGAGAGAAAGAAAACAGAGAGAGAAACAAAGGGATGACAGAGAAAACATGAGAGAGAGGGAGGGTGGGAAAAACATGAGAGAATGAGAGATAAAAGAAAAAAAATGAAAATATGAGGAAGAGAGAGAGAAAAAATATGAGAGAGAAAAATAAGAGAGAGAAAAAAGAAAATATGAGAGAGAGAGACAGAAAGAAAAATATGAGAGAGAGAGGGAGAAAAAAAAGGAATAGAAGAGAGATGGAGAAAGAAAATCTGATCAGAGAGAAAAGAGAGAGAGGGAGGAGAAAGAAAATATGAGAGAGAAAGGAAAAAGAAAACATGAGAGAGGGAAGAGAGAGAAAACATGAGAGAGAGGGAGGGAGGAGAGAGAAAACATGCAAGAGAGAAGAGGGAGAATGAAAGAGAAAATAGGAGGGAGGGAGAAAGAAAACATGAGAGAGGTAATAAAGGAGAAAGAAAGAAAATGGGGGAGGAGAGAGAGAGAAAATATGAGAGAGAGGGAGGGGAGAAAGAAAAAATATTAGAGAGAAGAGAGGGAGGGAGGGAGAAAGAAAAAGAAAGAGAGAGAGGGAGGGAGCAAAAGAATGAGAGAAAAGAGAGAGAGGGAGGGAGGAAAGAAAAATATGAGAGAGAGAGAGGGAGGGAGAAAGAAAATGAGAGAGAGAGAGAGAGAGAGAGAAAACGAGAGAGAGAGAGAGAGGGAGAGAGAAAGAAAAGAGAGAGAGAGAGAGAGAGAGAAAGAAAACGTATCAGAGAGAGAGAGAGAAGAAGAAACGAGAGAGAGAGAGAAGAGGGAGAAAGAAAAATGAGAGAGAAAGGGAGAAAAAGAGAGAGAGGGAGAGAAAAAAAACATGAGAGAGAGAGGAGAGAAAAAAACATAAAAAAGAAAGGGAGGGAGAAAAGAAAACATAGAGAGAGAGGGATATAAGAAAGAAAACATGAGAGAGAGGGAGGGAGAAAGAAAACATGAGAGAGAGGGAGGGAGAAAGAAAACATATGAGAGAGAGGGAGGGAGAAAGAAAACATATGAGAGAGAGGGAGGGAGAAAGAAAACATATGAGAGAGAGGGAGGGAGAAAGAAAACATATGAGACAGAGGGAGGGAGAAAGAAAACATATGAGACAGAGGGAGGGAGAAATAAATTATGAGAGAGAGAGCGTGAGAAAATGAGTGAGAGAGAGAGCGTGAGAAAATGTGTGAGAGAGAGAGCGTGAGAAAATGAGTGAGAGAGAGGGAGCAAATTTGAAATGGCTAACTAAATGCAAAGTTGAGATTAGTAATAACTAGACTGAAGTCAATGTAAGTATGTAATAGTCACTATAATTTCTTCCATTACTTCTACTTTTATTTCACACTTCTTTTTCAAACTTGCAAAATGAACAATTTCTTTATAATTGTTTCAATTAACATTAAACCTATTAAAATTTCATTTTTCAGATATTATTTGTAAATTCTAAACTATATGCTCCCTAGAACATTTATATTTAAAAATATATCAATGCTCACTTAAATCTTTTAAAAAATGGATAAATTACATTATTATATCAAAACCAGAATTGTTTTATCAAAGTGTAATTTAAAAACTTCTGGAATGTTGGCATAAGGTCATACAATGTCAAGGAAAATATTTTGATGATTAATATGTTATTAATGAACTGATTTTTTTTAAAAAAAGCATAAAACTAGATAGATAGATAGAGACACAGAGAGATAAATAGATAGATAGATAGAGACACAGAGAGAGAGAGAGAGACACGCAAAGAGAGAGAGAGACACACAGAGAGATAGAGAGATAGAGAGGCAGACAGAGAGAGAGAGAGATATAGATAGAGAGAGAGAGGTATAGATAGATAGAGAGAGAGAGAGACAGATATAGATAAAGACAGATAGACACAGATATACAGATAGAAAGAAGTCAGACGCAGTGATTATGAGGATAGATAACAATTAACTCTTTACTTGAAAAGGTTAAAATAGTAGCAGTCAGGAGAGCATCCATGCAGGTATCAGTTCCACATAGTAGCAGTTCTTGGGAAAAACCTGAGTTAATCATTTTCTTAGAATCTTTAGCAATGTATTGGATATAAGAGTTCCATTGGAGATCTGGAGTGAACGAGGTCCGGTAGACATTCAAGGTAAAGAACCTCAAAATGAGTGCAGCTTAATCATGGATTAAACTGAGGGCCCAATTAAATTATCAGGTTTAAATAGATAGGTCTCAGCTTCTGGAAAGTTATAATGTAGAGCCCTTATATTGTTGCAGGAAATTACCAAATATATGGGCAATATAATCAAATTATTAGCTAGCAAATAATCAGACTGGATAACATTAATTTTCTCAACTATTTGGTCAAACATCACAACTCCATCATCCTAAATAGAATAGATAATAAAAATGAAGGACATATTATGAATAGGGGTTATATGAAAGCATATGAATAGGAAACCAGAGTTTTCATTAGTGTGGTATCTGTCACATAAGAAGCCATACTATAGATCCCCAAGCCTATGGTAACAGAAAGGGTTTTGTTTGGTAATTAAAAGGGACTGAATTCTTACACTGGAATAGGTTCCTTTATATTGTTGTAGAAGATGGAAAAATATGGATGTACATTTGTTTTGGAAGAACTGGGTTTGATCAGTTAGTTTGTTCTAGGTATTAACATAGTTCAATATAGGTGAAAGGTGAAGAATAAAGGTAGAAAAAAAAAACAAGTAGTCTGTGTGAACTATCTAGATTAAATATTGGAAAATACAGTTGTAGGTGTATCCTTCATTATGACATCAAGAAACCCCACTGAAAACTAATGCACAGACCAGATACCATTCACAAAATGGCAATGCATTAAACCAATATTAACCTTAATAGTGGTTACTCTAAACTTTGGATTCCTGTAATATCAAGCAGATAACATGAATCCAGAAAATGTATACCTCCAACACCCTTAAGAGACAATCAATAATGAAATGAAAAGAAAATAGAAGCATTGACATTGAAATGAACCAGAGTTGTCTACCTAGAAACCAAGGCAGCAGAAATTCTTGAGTCAGAATTATCAAGCCTAAGCAAGGGTGGGGGCAGGTACTGTGACAAGCTCACTCACATGTGAGGATTAAAGGACCTACTGAAAGAAGTGTGGGAGGGGGTACAAATGATATTACCAACCCCTAAAATCTCAGTATGAATCAACTTCTATATAAAATGCACATGAAACCTGATTAACCAATAAAAATCAAACAACAGAAAAGTAAAAAATACCAGAATTTCTTTCTTTTTCTCCATATCCGCATTCTCTGATGAAGGTTTAATACATTTCCTATTTGTTCTTTATTTTATCATTCTGTTGGATTCCGATCTTTATTTGATCCCAACTCATACACAAAAATCAATGCAAAGTAACATGCAAATTATGAATTAGGAAAAGGAAAAACTTAAACAAGAATAAAATAAAGGATTAAAAAACATCTGTAGTTATGACTTCCTCATAAGGGTAAATTCACCTGCAGCAGAGAAATATGATCAAAGACTATATAAAACAATATAACATCCCAGTTGTGGAAGTATGATAAAAAATAAATAAACAAACACTAGCAATCCATTACTGGAAGTGAAACGACTAAATCAGACACAGTCAAATATATGAAAAGAAAAGGTGTGCTACTTCCTCTGGCATAAAATCAAAATAAATAGAGAGAAAAACAAAAAAGCCACAAAAAGCATCAAAACAATATTGCATAAACAAACCAAGTGTAGATTTTAATATCAATAGTTAACCAGTTTAAAAAAAAAACAAAAAAAACTAACAGTTAAGTTATACCCTATGAGTAGCTAAATCATAGCACTGGGAATTAGTTAATATTTCCTACTAGAAAACAGAATCCAATCTCATCTATTATTTTGGTTTTAGAGATTGTAATACTCAGTCTCATGATTCTACTTGGACAATTATATTTTAGTTGACAAAATGAAAATAAAATAAAAATGCTAAACAAATTTATGTACAGCATACATTTAGGGAAGGTTGATAAATATGTTAGCTAGTGATAATCTCAAAAATACATTAAATAATGAAAATATATTACAATTTCATGCATGTAGTTTAACATCATACCCAGGATGTGCAAGTAGTTTAACCAACTACATGAAGTTAAGCATGCTACTAGATTAGCATCTAGTTTGGTTTGGTTTGTTTTGTTTTATAGCATATCAACCTCAATGGGTCATTTAATGCTGACAACTTTTTTTTTTCCTGGTAATATTTTTGTTCTGTCAAAAATCTATTTGTTAATATTTTTTTTTCTCAAAAATGTATAACTGGTAATATTAAGTTTTCAAAAATGTATAGCTGATAATATTTTTTTCAAAAACATATAGCTGGTAATATTATATTTTCAAAAATGTATTATCAGAGGCCTTGCTGTTGGACGTAGTTTATTGTCATACCCAGGACGCGCAAGTAGTTTAACGTCATACCCAGGACACGCATGTAGTTTAACGTCATACCCAGGACACGCATGCAGTTTAACGTCATACCCAGGATGCGAGATATCTATTTACTAATCATTTACAAATTCTGAAAAGATACCAAGAATGCTTGTCAAAGCTATCACTTAGGTAAAAGCTAGGGTTACCAACTGCCCTAAAACAAATGCTCTTTCAATCTTCAATGTTAATACACTTAAAGGTTCTTACAGGGGTAAAAGCTGGCCACTCTTACACTGAGTCATTATTGAGAAAAACATTATATAAAATGTCAGTGAGGTTGGAATAAGGCATTCAAGATGATTTTCAGTAAGTGGCTCAGTTTGACAAAAGGAAGTGCGTCATTTGTTGTGGTCATGTGTGACCAGGATAAAATGCCTTAATAACAAAGCATTATTCATCTGGTTTAGGATCTAAAATGCTAACTGGATTGGCAAAGACTTTCCTTCCTGGAGGAAAATATAGAATATCTAGAATTCTTTTACTAAAAAATTGTACAACTATTGTTACATGGTCACATACTTCAGAGACATATTTTATCTTGGAAGTCAGCACCATCTATAGCATTATTGTTTCATCTTTGAAGAGGAAGAAACATTGTTATTATGGCTAACAAGTGCAGAAACATAGTTGGAATTTGAAGATATGGGTGGTTTTCCTTCAAACAATTCTTTTTTTAATAAAAAAAATCAATATCTAATGGAAATAATTATATATACTGAAATGTGTTCAGACATGAGGTAATATTCACAATAATACAATATAAAGAAATTAGTTACCAGCAAGTAAATAAATATTTAGCTGTTAGAAATAACATGTCTGTCCATGTCTAGAGTAGAATGTTATTTTATTTCTAAAATTTTTGCAACTTAGCTATATAAATACAGCTATTAGACCATTTTGTTTCAGGATTTTTCTAGTACACTTCAGTTTTGTTTGTGCACCCCTCACTTTCCATTAGTTCTTCACTGATGTTGGAATGTCTTAAAAGAAAAATTGGGCTGAATTTCTTAAATTTTTATTTTATTTTTCCCCACATCAATTTTTCAACAAGTTAACATGTATAATAAATTAAGCATGTGTAAGTAAATGTAATTGGTTGAATTACTGTTCACTAGAAAAAACCAGTACCATCTAATGTAAACCTTTTGGTTTTGTGCTACATTTTTCTGTGAAAATTTATCTTTAAATCTTTTCATTAAAAATATTTTTACCAACTATTTAATTATTCATGGTTTCTGAACCTCATTTAGGATGCCATTTTTACATTAAAAAGAAAATCTCAAGCAGTAAAAAGTTCCACATTGACACAGATTTTAAAAATTGTATTGCAGGCCTTCACTAAACTGGCAAGTTACCCATCTTAAAGTTTCTGTAAACAGAAAATTCCTGGTTCTCCGTTTTAAAGAGAAATGGCAAAAGATTTGGAAGAAAAGGAACAGTAACAAGAAAACAAGATTCTTGGAGGTTTAAATCTGCCACACTAAAAGATGATAAATATATTAAAAGACAAATTTTCAGAAACAAGAAACAAAATTTTACTCAATGAGTTAAAAAGACTTAAAACTGTGAAAAAAAGTTTTGTACATTGATGGCTGATGACGAGATTATTTCTCTCCAGATGTGCCAAAAGTTTCCTTTGAATCTCCAAAATGTCAATGACCAACAACACTTACTCTAATATTACAAAAGAAACTGTTTTTTCCAAAGTAGCCAAAGCAGATTTATGTTAATCTATCAACAATACACTTGAAATGTTTCTTACAGGATCTGGTGAAAAGTGTCCAAATTTTCCAACTTCAATTGTCAAATATGACATTTAGTATTATCTATCTTTGTTGTTATTAAGACAACATATCAACCTATACATTCTTGGGTCTTCCTCAAACAAATGTGAAATTTGGTCTTTATAATTCATTAATAGTTTTTCCTTCTTTTTGCTTGGAATCATATAATTATGCTTGTCCCTCCCTGTCAATAACTCATAAATAATGAACTGTTCCATTTTGGTCATGTGGAAACACAAGACATATCAGAGATAAAAAAAGAAAAAAAAAGATAGAAGTATTTAACATCTCCTGCTAATACCTCATAAATAATGGGCTGTTCTGATCCTGTGAGAAGACAAAAGACATACCAAAGATGCTACTTTGTTTCAGTCAGAAAATGAAAGAAAGAAGGAAAGATAGAAATGTTTAATGTTTATTTCAGTGAAATGAAAAAAGTTTTCAATTTCAAATCTTTTCATTTGTACTCCCCTTACTTCTTAAAATAATGACCAGCATTCATATTTATGATTGTTATTACAATATTTTGTTAAAGTTGTTAAACTCAAATATTTAATGATACAATAGAATTTCTATAGATATTTTATTGTCGTAGAAGTCACCATGAGTTTATTCAATCAATAACTGAAGAATTAAGATTCATCAGAAATTTAAAATAGGAAAACCATGAAATTTTCACATGTTAAAACTAGTAAAAAATAATTCTAAAAGAACACCATGAAAGGCTGAAAAATATATTTAAAAAATGTTATTACAAGTTGAGTATTCTTTATCACAACATAGTTTGGACAACAGACATTAAAACTATTCTAATGCTACCTAATATAGTAATTTTATATTAATATTTCATTATGGGTCTTTGTGTGTGTTTACGGTGACAGGACACTTTCTCTTATTGCCCAACTCTTTGTATGGCTGGTTGGTTGATTTTGTTTAGCAGCATATCAAACACTACGGTATATTTAATGCCAAGGTCTAAATATTTTGAACACAGTTTTATGTCTTCAACTACAGATAAAATATATTGTTGGCCATTCTGCTTTAAAAATGTATTGTTGGTAATTTTACTATATGTATCAATGGTAATTATTTTATATAAAAATGTATTGCTGGTATAAAATGTATTTTAATACTTTCATAGTGTTTTGTTTTTGTTAGGGATTCACTATTTGCCTATAGCTGGGACCCTAACAGGTGCTACTACTCCAGCTCATGATGAACTTGGAAACAACAGCAATTAAGAAGTGGTTCCACGCTACTCAAAATCTACAATCTCCTGGTCTTGCTACCAGATGTAGTTTATCATCATATCCAGGACTTCTTTGGGTCTGGACATGACCAAAGTATCCCTTATTTTTTCCTAGGATCTGCAAATGTTTTCTTTCAGTCAAAATTTGAGATAAATTCAGGATTTTCTCACAAGAGAGAAGGTGAGAGATGGTTATGCTACAAAGAATTTTGCATATAAATGATAAAAAAGGATCATCAAGTAACATTCTGCTGACATGAAATCAATCAATAATAAATAGTAAAGAACTGATCACCAACTATAATCTATAAGTTATATATGAAAACAAAGACAGTTTACAATCTCTGTACATTGAGAAATTATAGCTTAACCAGATTGAAGAACCTTGCTATTAGATTGTTAAAAGAAAACAACAAAAAGTTTAACTCAGTAAGCCGAAAGAAAAGATGAAAATAACAAATTTAAGAATTTTAATGCAAATTCTTACAATTCAATAAAGCCTAATTTGGAACAAAGGTTAAAAAATCATCATCATCATCATCTACAAGATAAATATCCAATATTATTCTGAAGAACAAATTTATATTCAATAAATAGGATGGTCATTATATCTACTTATATAACTAATAGATTATTACCATATTAATAGTATCCATAAGAAAATCACAAGATTATCTCTGTTAAATATTTTAAAAGTCTGAATTATCATTTTTAATCTCTTTTCTTCTTTATCTTGCCAATCAACATCTTTTTCTTAAATCTTCCATAATCAAATAAAAATGCAGTAATTTCCAATTGAACATATTATTATTATTATTTTTAAAGCAAAAAAAAACATCAAGTGACTAATTCAAATATCCAGCTAAATTTATAATACAAATTTAAACATTTAACATTTAATTGAAAAGAAAAGCATTTTTAAAATCTCCAATCTCCCGGTCAGAGGTTTTGCTACCATATGTAGTTTATCATTATATCCAGGACTTCTGTGGGACTGGACATGACCAAAGTTATTTTTTCCTAGGATCTGCAAATGTTTTCATTTAAAATAAAAGTTTATAAACAAATCATATTGTACCATATAAAAACTTTAGAAAATAATTTTTACCTAACAGGTTGGATATTTCCTCTAACTTAATATCCCATTCAATGCATGTATACAAAAATAAATAATATTACATTCTATTTTCATTTTTCTATAAATTTAATATCCCAAAAATATGATTCTTAGTGATAAGATTTTAAATTTGATAGCCACAAATGTCTTAAAATGTAATAATGTTTCAAGAAAATGTTAAATTTATTTTTTATTCCTTTATATGAGTTAGCACTTCAGTATTATAATTAAAAAAAAACACAAAGAAGCAATATAAGTAACTAATGCAAATAATTACAAACATTGAAAAACATACTAAAAAATTTAATTTATTATATCAGTTTATTTCCTCTCTTCAAACAGCATTACATTGGTGAATTTAAAGCATCATTTTGTTTCCTATAACCAGGTTGGATGTTCAAATCATAGCCGCTTTAATTTATTTATCTATTTGCTTTATTATTATAATGTAGGAGTTGTTGTAGTTTCCTTTCCATAACTGCTATGAACACTGTGTCATCTATATATCTATGTTGTTAAGATTGTGGCTGCCAATAATGAATCCTAATTCTCTCAGAATTGCCTCACTGCATAGGTTGGAGAAGTAAGAAACCTTACATATCCAATATGAGAAAGTAGAAAATACAGAACATATAATGGCATCTCTATTAACAACATAATAATGATGTTAACATTTTATATGACATATTTCCAATTTGAGCCTGATATTTAGCTTTACAATGGAGTATCCGCCTTTCCAAGTGATCTCAAATATTTACATAGAGATTTAAAATCTACCCCTACAGCCTGAAGCCATCAGTCTGCCTTAGGCACATAGAAGATGCATTTATAGGTTGAGTATCCTTTATCTGAAATTTCAAAATCAGAAAAAATCCAAAATCAAAAAGTTTTTCTGCTGCTGACATGACTTGCCACAAATGGAAAATTCTAGAAAGAAACATGGCTACCTATAGTATGATTATTGCATTGCAACATTACAAATAAAACGCTGACATTTTTTTCAGTTTTCATTACAATTAACTGCAATCAGAATGTTTTGCTTTTATATAAATACTGTACCTGTATGCATTGTAACATTTTAATCAAAACACAATATCATTGGTAGAGACTGATAACTTACTGAAATTTCCTTATCACACTGACTGTGATGTCATCAATTATGTACCCTCTCCCACCAGTTTATTATACCTGATATACAAGTTGTATTTGGTGTTGCATTTATATACTTTTTTTAAGTGGTGATCTTGTTCTTTGTACATGTAGAGAAAGTACAAAACATCATTTTTACATAAAATCTTAATTTCATCACTTAAAAATCCATGTGAGCATTACATGACTAGCGTCATTACATGTATCTGTATGTACATAAAATTTATTAAATTTTATATAAAACTACTTTTTGGGTATAAGTTATTTATACAAAACTACCTTCAGGGTATCTGTATAAGCTGTGTTATGAAATGTATATCATGTTTATGTTTGGGTTCCATTTCCAAGCTACCTCATTTTATAGATGTTATAATTAAATAGCCTGTATTCCAAAATAAAAAAAATAAAAAAATCTGTAAACCAAAGCACATACAGTACCCAAAATTTCAGATACAGGATTCTCAGACTATAATAACCTTGTTGTTAATATTGAATGCTATAGATTATTTTATTTTTTCTCACTCCTTACTTTAAAAATGCATTAAGTTCTGTTAGCATACTAGTCACACTATTGTTTTTTTATTTGTTTGAAAAATGTAAGAATAGCATTAGTTTCCTCCAGAAATATGAACATCTATATTAATATATAGATTAAACATTTCTTTTTTCCTTCCTTTTTCTTTCTACTTAAAAAGTAGAATTTAAATTATGAAAATGCAAGTAACATTTATAAAATTTTAAAAATAACTTAAGTGATATCTTTAAAATCTTTCTTTGTGTTGAAGCTTAAATAAGCATGGAATAATACAACACAAAATGTACGTTAACAAAATGTATTGAAACAAAGAATAGGTACACAATATTTACAGTTAGTTTGGTATATTCTTGGGAAGACTGTTCCTGCATAATGGGTTGACTAAATCGCAGTCGGGCAGAGTCTCTGGATTCAATTTCTTAATCTCTACTATCTACCCGTCTTCGGTACCAACCCATATTTATATGGTCGGTAGTCCGCTTATGTAAATTAGGTGTATCATACACAACACCCTCCTCCCAAGCCTTGGAATCCCTTTTGGATTTCAAACTGGCTTCCTATATGGGTTGATGATTATGGCTATTTCTTTGTAGATCCATTTGCCTAATTTTAATATTTTTTTCGTTTTGGATTCACGTTCAATGGGTCCGTCAACTTCCGTTTCCTACCGGATCTTCTTGGTTCAGGTGTATTCTGTGGAGGTTCTACCTGAAACATATCATACATTATATCAATGGGATCTTCGTCCTCATCCGGTATACACTCTTCTTGCTCTATACCGTAATCTTTTTTAAGTTGGTTTTGGTGCCTTTTATAAGTATTCTTTGGCCCTTTAATTATGTAAATCAGGTCACCGATTCTCTTGTCCACTATGCCTCGTTCCCAGAACTCAACGTTGTTTTTTATAGCACTTGAAAAACACCTTCTCTCCGGGAGTGTATCTTTTTCTCGCTGTATACATGGTATTTTTTACTGTATTTTTCCTGGCAAAAAGCTTGTCAAACACTGACTTAACTTTCCTAGCGAACATTAGTTCAGCTGGTGCCATGTTTGAATGTGTTCTCTGGTTTGGCGTGATTCTGTATACTTGTAAGAATTGCTGAAGCGCCTTTTTCCGTTGGAACTCCTGAGGCTTTCTTCAGAGCTCGTTTTTAAAGTATCGACAAATCTTTCTGCGAGTCCATTAGACCTCGGATGATACGGAGGCGTCGTTATGTGGTTAATTTGATATAACTCACAAAATTCCTTAAATTCTTCAGAAGTGAATTGTGTACCATTGTCCTCACAATACACTCTGGCACACCGAACCGTGCAAATAGTTCATGCAAAAAAAGTTGTTGTGGTATTGGACGTAGGCTTTTTACAGCGTAGTACTTCCGGCCATTTTGTAAAACTATCTACCACTATTAAGTAGTAAAATCTTCTACTGGACCAGCGAAATCAATGTGTAATCTTGTCCACGGATGATCCGTCTTGGGCCATGGTTTGTATACTATAGGTGGTGCCTTAGCTGCTAACGACACCCCTTACATCGATGAACCATGTTTTCGATATCCACATCCATTCCTTTCAATACACAAAGCCGCATTAAGCTTTTTGTTCTATTAATACCGGGTGACCCATATGAAAGTCCAGAAGTATTCTTTTCTGCAACTTTTTTGGTATTACTACTCTCTCACCATATAATAAAACTCCATCACCTATTGAAAAATCTCCTGCACTTTTTGGTCATTTGCTACCATTTTGCTTTTTAATTTCTAAAATGAAATCATCGCTTTCAGCTTCTTTTTTAATTTCATTTAGCGTAACCGGTAGCTCTCTTACAATGTTGTTTACCATGCTTTTCACCTCATAATCTGCTCTGATATTTGCAATAATTGATTCTTGAATCTTTCTTCTTGCCTTGGTACTAGTCTTGATAGACTATCCCATGAATTATCTTTTTGGATGATAGGTGCTTTATGTGAAAATCATAATTGAGAAGAATGGTTCCCCATCTTAACAGACGATTTGCTGTATAAACGGGTAACCCTTTCTTTGAACCAAAAATGGTGATCAGTGGTTTATGATCCGTTTCAAGGATAAAATGTCTGCCGTGGATGTACCTGTGAAATTTTTGTATGGCAAAATGATACTCAGTGCCTCTTTTTCTATCTGAGAGTAACTTCTTTCTCCTGGGAGCAAAGTTCTCGAAAGCGTGTGCAATTGGTTTTCTAGAACCATCTGGCATTATGTGTTGAATACACGCTCCTATCCCGTATGAACTAGCGTCACTTGCCACTACAATATCCAGTTTTGGATTGTAATGGGTTAAAAAAAGAGGTCGGACGTAAGCATTTTCTTTATTTCATCAAAGGCTTTCTGACATTCTACCGTCCATTCCCATGCCTTGTCTTTTTTAGCAGTTCATTCAACGGAGCTCTTAAATTGTACATTCCTTTAATGAACGCTTGATAATAATTTGCAAGCCCTAGAAAACTTTGTAGCATCGCCACATTAGTGGGCGTCGGCATGTCTCTAATCGCAATGGACCTTTCCGGATCTGGACATCTGCCATTTTTGTTGATTATGTGCCCTAAATACTTAATTTCCTCCAAACCAAATTAGACTTTGACTCTTTGACTTTAAATCCAAAGTCCTGAATTTTTTAAATACTTGATTGAGATGCTCTCGATGTTAAATCGACCGATTTGCTCCTTACTATGATGTCGTCTAAGTAAAGCGCCGCAAAGTCTAAATCATTCAGCATGACGTCCATAGCTTGTTGAAAAATGGCAGGTGCCACTTTAATACCAAAAGGAAGCCTGTTGTACTTGAATAACCCTCTATGCGTGTTTATCCCTAGTAACCCGAACATTCCTCTTGACAGGGAATTTGGAGATAGGCATCTGATAAGTCAATTTTTGAAAATATAACTCCACCATTTAGCTTGTTAAAAATCTCCTCCGGACTCGTAACGGGTAATGGTAGTCCTTAATTACCGAGTTCAACCCTGTCGAAAAATCAACGCAGACTCTGACTTGGTTTGATTTCTTTTTATGCACACAATCGGGCAGCCCATGAATTAGATTCTACTTTCAATTCCCATTTTTTCCAACCTATCAAGTTCTTCGTTAATTTTCTCTACACTTTGCGAAAGGCACAGTACGTTTCTTTTAAAAATTGGCATAGTATTTTCCTTTAATTCAATTTGGCTTCAAACTTGTTACATCTTCCAAGACCAGGTGTGAAAGTTTCCGGAAACTTTTTTTTTTAATTCCTCAATAATGTCCTGTCTTGTTTATGTATTACTTTCTACTTTTCTGCAGAAAGAGTTTAACGGTTTATCCCACAATTCGAATGTTTCAATAAAATCTGTACCCATCAAGTTTTCTCCATTTTTCAGAATGAAAACTTTTTTTTTTTAACTATCCCGTTCAATTTCATAGGAAGTACAACCTCGCCTTGAATTTAATTTCCTTTCCAGTCACTGTTAAAGCGTTTCGTTGACTTCATTATTGTAGGCCTTTTAAAATTTTCCATGTTTTATAGTTCATTATTGTTAAATCTGAACCCGAATCGAGTTGAAATTTGATATTCTTTTTTAAATATTTCAGTCGTCACATACTTCCTCAAATCTCTATCTGATTTGATATTTGAATTTGTTTGTCTAATTCGGCTATTGACTTTTTTCGTTTTTACAACACGACCCTTTGTGACCATTCTTGTGGCTACGAAACATTTTATTTCTATATGGGCAATTTAACTCCCAGTGTCTTCCGTTGCACCGTCTACAATTAAATGGCGGAACCATTTTTTTTTTCCTCCTCATTTTTTCCATTTAATTTTTCTTGTTTATTTTTAAAATCATGAATTTTTAATCCAATTTTTTTTCTGATGGGTAATTTGACTGTTTCTTCACTTTTTTAATATAAGCAATACCAGCTTCTTCAATTTTTGAGACTCTTTCTTTAAACTTACGGCCCGCTGACACTCCTCTGCTAACTTTTTGCAGGGTAAGGTTTTGTTCAGATTCGAGTTTAGACAAAACTCTACGTCTTATTTCGGCACTTTTACTGGATACCAGTCCTTGAGCAAAAATTAAACACTTGAATTCTTCAACCGTAATCTCTGCCAATCTGAAATTGTCACAATGTCTATTCACTATAGATGCATAAGTTAAGTAATCCTGATCGTCGGATTTAGCGACATTCATGCATAACCATCGCTTATGCCAAAGCGACATATTTGCTCCAAACAACTCCTTTAGCAATTTCACTGTTTCCGAGAATTCCAATTCATTTGTTCTTCTCGGTAGAATAAAATCTACAAATTTACTATGTTCTGCTGTACCTAGCTTTCTTAGTAATAGACTGACTTTTCTTGAATTCAACCAGTTTTCACAGTCTGTGTGGAAAATATCTTCATATCGTTTAAAGCACGCTTCAAACGTTTTTCCTTAAATCTGGCACATAGTTGAAAGTTTCCAACGAATTAAATATGATGTTATTAGAATATGAAGAGTTACTTTCATTTACCTGAACGTTGTTTAATTTCTCCAATGTTAACTTTTGAATTTCCAAAACCTTGACATACATTTCTTCCTGTTCCTTTGACGTTGCTGACTCAACTCCTCTTGCCTTTCTTGATAATTCTGCTGTGCTAATTGTTGTTCTCTTAATAAGGCAACCTGTTCACTTTTTGTTGTTGCAGACTCAACTGCTGGGATTTGAATAATTCAGCTTGACTCAACTGCTGGGCTTTAAACAATTCAGCTATGACTTTGGATAATTCCTCCATTTTTAACTGATAGTGTTCATGCAACAAAGAATATACTTTTAAATTGTGTATCCACGAATATACTATAAGCAGACAAAACAAAATTGAAACAACATACGCCTTTTTTAATTTTATGTCTTGCTTTATAAAATATTGTTGAGCAACCAAACCAACAAAAAATAACAAATTTTTTTTTTTTTACAACAAGTTTAAACACCTTTCAAAGTCGACACGTGGTATTTGTGCTCCTTTTAATTCCATGCATGTTTTTTTTTTTTTTTATTCGGCCAGCATTTTTTTTTTTTTTTTTTTAGTCGGCCAGCATTTTTTTTTTTTTTTTTCGCCGTTATTTGTTTACGCATACCTTCCAGATTTTTCTGAGTGTACGTTCCTTTAAGCTTAGTCGTCCTTTAACTAGTTTTAACTGTCCAAACTTCAGAATACTTTTCCGTTCCATTAGATGTTCGACTTTTAATTAATGATTTTTTTTTTTTCCAGCCTGGGTTCTTCCACTTGTCCCAATTATTGAAGGCTATCAATTATTAATTCTTTTTTTTTTTTTTGAAACGTAAAAAGTTCTTTATACCTCGTCGCCATTGTTGAAGCTTAAATAAGCATGGAATAATACAACACAAAATGTACGTTAACAAAATGTATTGAAACAAAGAATAGGTACACAATATTTACAGTTAGTTTGGTATATTCTTGGGAAGACTGTTCCTGCATAATGGGTTGACTAAATCTTGAGTCGGGCAGAGTCTCTGGATTCAATTTCTTAATCTCTACTATCTACCCGTCTTCCGGTACCAACCCATATTTATATGGTCGGTAGTCCGCTTATGTAAATTAGGTGTATCATACACAACACTTTGCTAACAAGAAGAAAATAATTCTTCATATAACAATAACATAATGAGGTTCTTTTAACAGTATCAGATTTCAAAGAAAAAGAGACAAACAATCAAATTTAAGTGACTGCCAAGTAAAGTGATTTCAACTTGCAAAGAATGATTTAAAAGGGAAATTAGTTCTTTTGGCAAAAACTTCAACTAAATGATTTTATGAACCATAATATAGTATAGAAAGGTATTAATTATTTTTTTTAAGTAGAGGACTGTCTTTTTCTAGATTTATTTTTGATGAAACAGTTTTTTTCTAGACTATTTTGGAGTGTGTGGCTTCTTCTAGTTATTTTGAGGAAGATTACTGATAGTTTATTTTAAGATATATGTGATTTCTGTCTCTTTGAGGAATTTGGTCTTCAATGGCAAGAAAGATCATTCAGTAGAGGGACTGATCAAATTGGAGACATTTGTAGTCTATGTTTGTAGGATTTTTGTTTGGTAGGTATCTTTTATCTATCATGAGAGGGATTTTTTGGTTAAGATGTGATTTTTTTTTTTTTACCGAAATGTTTGGTGGTTTTTCTTGTAAATATTAAAAGTGAATGTGGTTGTGCTTCTTTCCTTATTTTTATTTCTTTTTTGAATGCTGACCAGTCTTCTGATTCTAATTTTAGGGACCTTCAATCAATGTTTTTTATTTATCTATTTAACTGGCATTGGTTGTTGTTGATGACCTTTACACAAAACTCAAATATGACATTTCTGGTCTGGGCTTCTACTATTATTTTGTATTTCTGAAAATATGTTATCCATAATTTCCTTTTCTTGCCTCCAGATTTTGCATGTTTATACATATGTCAAGTGAGCTTTCTGACAGTACACTCACTTGCTCCATCACATTCTCCATCAAGGCAGTCTGGGGATTTTTCTGCCACTATCTCTTACATGTTTGTTGTCCCATACATATGGTTACATAATGCCTATCTTTCTGGCATTTGTAACATCTGAAAGGTGAGGGTATGTACTGGTCAAAATTTTCAATGGTGTAACTGATTTTGATTTCTTTTACTATTTGTGTGTATGTTGAAGATAACTTTACGCTTATGATTTAGGTTGCTTCCTTTTTTTATGTTTATTCTTTTAACCCCCAATCCTCTGAGACCCGTTGTTGTTTCATTCAGTATACAAAAAGATAGTTTAGAGTTTTTCACTATTCTCTTATTTATATTTAGCAGAGATATATTTCATGTTATGGAATGTGCCCATCTTCAACAATGTCTCCACTTACTTCCTTTATTATATATCATCCAGAAAAATGCCAGGTTATTTTTTTAACCGTCTTCAGGGTCAATCTAAAGGATATAACCTTTTTGAATATTAATGGTGATAATACCATCCACCAATTTTAGTATCAGAAATCTACTTAGAAGTATCATTCTTTTTCACTATTCTAATTAATGCCAATATGTAGTAATTTTTATTTTTCAATCTTCATTGTCCATGTTCTCTACCCACCCTAGAGCCTAATAGTAGGAAATGCCAAGACACGACAGAGATACACAAACAATCAGAATTCAAAGGGAACTTCAAGCACTTGCAATGCATTAGCAACTTTACACAAGTTTTAGTGTAACTTCTGATATTTTATAGCCATGGCAAGGTTTTCAGTCTTTCAAACCAACTGTCAACAGCACCTTCTGACGTTTATATAATAAATACAAACGTCAGTGTGTCACTGTATCACACTTTTTCAAATTTACTCCTAGAGACTGTAGACCAACATATCATACTTTTGATTTTGAATTCAGGCTGACTCTGTGAACAAATTAAAAACATTCTAGGCCAGATCTGAAATCCTGAAATTTTGGATTCCCAAGTCTTCATTACTGCGATTGTTTTCATCAATTTTTTTTTTTTTTACATGATTTTTTCAACAAATTATTTTGTATGATAAAAACTTTTATAACTTGGAAATAAATTTGGGAATAATCAAAATTAATTGTGAAATCTAGCAAAAGTCACCCATGAAATGAAAATAGTTTTCTGTACAGAAAGTAAGGACCTATGTACATCAAATTGCCTTAAAATTAAGTGACAGCAGAATAATTATCATTGAACTTTTAAAAGGTAAATTTAAATATTAATACAATACTTAAATGCAGTGATCAATTTTGAGTTCTTCTGTAGTTTATTTTGCCTATCACATCTACTCCTCCCTGCCTATTGTGATGAAGGTCCAATCAAGAGCCCTCCATTAGAGCTAGTTTAAATGCCACCTGATAGGGAAGCTTTTAATCTAGTTAATATGTAAAAATAGGTATGATGTTGATCCTGATAGCATGACCATGTAAAATAAATATATATATATATATACACACACACATATATATAATTGTTTTTAAAAAATATATCATCGCAACACCCAAATTCCCATGTTTCAAAACTGAAACTTCAATTCTTCGTATTTTAAGTTGAATTTTTATGATTGAATTTTAATTGAAGTTTCAGTTTTGAAACATGGGAATTTGGGTGTTATGATGATTAAAAAAACAATTATAATCAATTATAATAGTATGCTCTACTGTTGTTTTTTTTTTTAATAAAAATAAATGCTAAGAACTCTGAATTATAAATGTCATTGTTCTTTCCGATTATTTTAATATATATATATATATATATATATATATATATAATTATTATTGTTAATATTGCTATTATTATTATTATTATTATTTTACCACGATTTCATTTTTTTTATTATAACCTTATCATTACCTAATTTTTTTAATTGAATTACCCCGGCAAAAAAAAAAAGAGTTACTCCCCTTGGCTTTTAACATTTTTTTTTTTTTTTTTTTTTTTTTTACCAACAGCATTCCTAGAATCATATTTTTTTTTATTAACTTGAAATCAGAATTTCAATTTTAAGCAAAGTTTGAACCTAAATTTAAATTTAGATTATAGTACCATTAAACATTTAATAACAGTAATAATTTTTCCAACACAGCAAAACTACGAGACCCAGAAATATTAACCAGGTTGTGATCAGTTCTTTGGTACCTGATGATTGCATAGTGTATGCAACTCCAAGTTGTACTGTCGTCGTGGGATATTATGTATATTTATTAATGTGTGCGTGGGTGTGTGTGTGTGTGTGTGTGTGTACGCGTGTGTGTGTGTGTGTGTATAAACTAAATTTAAAATGAATTACCGAAGTTCATTGATCCATGATGGTTAATAATTCATCATTTGAAATATAGAAGTCTGTGTCAGAAGATAAAAACCAAATGCCTCCCAGTTATTTAAAAACTATGGTGAAATATTAATTAAAAAAGAAAAATTTATCTTATGAATTAACCAAAAATAAAATCAACAGCGCATAATTTCTTCCAAAATTATATATATATATACAAATATGTTAGCTCTATCTCTGATATTGAGCACTTTCTAATAAGTACCCGCATATAATATATAAATAATTATACAAATATATATTTATATACACTTTTCACACACATATATATATATATATATATATATATATATATATATCTCTTATGATCCTATGATATATCATAATTTATTAAAATTATTTTTGTTTGTGGTTGTTTTTGGCCAGTCAAGTTGGAAACAATAATTTATTCCTATCAACCTAAGCTTTCAAATTCATATTTTTACTTAGGCTCCTCTTTAAATCTGAAAAAAAGTATTTTGCAAAGAAAAAATATTGATCTCCTGGTCTTTTCCAATTACCATTGGATTGCTTCATGTAGATCTTACTTTTTAAATGTACTTTATAAAAACTTTAATTTAGCAATAATGTTAACCATTATTCGGATCAATTATTAATAAACTACTTAAAATAATTTTCACTTTCAAAATTCCACACTAACCATTGTGTTACAATGGGAAAAGAAAAATCTGAGAAAAAAAAAAACTAGAGGATCTGGAATTTGAAGACATGGAACAATCTAATCAAAAACATTATTGAAAACAGCAATAATGCTATTACAAAAGAAAATAGAAGACTTTATTGCGAAATTTCTGTATAAGCTACATTTATTACTGATATGAATACTACATATGGAAAATAATAATACAAAGTCCTTAAATGGGACAATAAAACAGGGGGAAATAAAGAAAAATATCTCTTTGGAGAATAAGAAAGAAAAGTAAACTAAACATTTAATATTTTGCAAAAAGGATGAACATATGGACTGTATCAATAATAAATGGAATAAAAAAAGTATTTTTCATAGGATAGACAAAAGAGGAATTCAAATTGGATCAGAATGTTAATGACTGTTCACAAAAGTCTATAACCTATGGATTCCACTACCATGACTATATATAAAAATTGTCAACATTGGATTCACAAAATATATAAACTAAGTATTAAAAAAACTTTTTAAAACAGTAGAACAAGAAATATGAAGAGAACACATCAATAATGAGGCATACAACAGAAACAAGAAAGTTAAAAAAAACAAAAAAAAAACTATTCAATGAGAATTTAAAAAGGTAAATAGGAACAAGAGATTAATATGAACATGCAGAGGAAGCTTGAATAAGAAATACCTTGAAATTCTTTAATTAATGTATTACCAATTACACCAAGACAAAAATCAGAAAAAAGAGTGGCTACGACTGTAAAAAGCATTATAAACCCTTTTAATTTCATATTTGTTTAAAGAGATTACTATTCAAAGCTAACAACAAAGTTTTAGACTCACTATAATAGAGCATCTGCCAATGTTCCTCACCAAATATGTATGAAGTGATTTTTTCATGTGATCAATATAGTGTACTAGAAAACTTTAAACACAAATGAAAATTACAAATAATTTCACTACTTGCCTCAAATAAATTCATTAGCCTTTGTGTTTCTTTTTAGGTTAATCATTGAATATTTTCAGTCATTTTTAAACTCGGTGAAAATTCACATCATATGAAGTTCAATTTATCAGTTTGTTTTGGTAAAAATGGTGTCAAGTTTACACAGTATAAGAAAGAAATGAAAACTCCAGTTTTTGCTTAAATTTAAAGTTTTGTGATGCACTATACAGTCTCACCTTTCCTTAAAAGAATTTCTAGAAGATTTCATTTTTTTCAATTTTTATGAAGATTTGAACTATTGTTTCTTTAAAAAAATAATTTAAACATTTAAAGTAGGTACCTCCATAGATTTGCACTACCTAAGGTTTAAAAGGAATTTTTAAAAATGAAAAATCTTTCTTGAATTTTTTATTTAAGTTTTAATTTCAAATTAATAGGTTAAATTTAATATTTCCAATAAGCAAAATACTTAGCTCTATTTCAAAACTAATTTAAATTTTGCTAAAATATCTGATTTCAGTGTGCCAAAATAGTTTGAACTTTGAACTGAATATGTGGCATTGCATGTACATTTCTTGGAGCAAGGTCATTCCTTTCTTTGAATTTTTAAACAATGAAAAATTGTGCAAATATTTCTATACAAACAAATACTCTTTCAACTTTTATGAGCCTATACATACTAATCATAGCCTATTTCATAATATCAGTTTCAAAACCAAAACAGAAAGTATGTTCATAAATATTCTAGAGACTATATTTAGTTGAAAATTTTCCAACTGGATAACTTAAAACTAGGAGGAACCAAAAAATATATATATATATATATATATATATATATATATATATATATATATTGCATTCACCAATATTAATAAAAGTCTTTTTTTTAATAAAATCAAGAAAACTGGTGCCAATTTTCATGTATATCTGGTAAAAAATCAAAAATTTCCAAAAGCAAAAAACTGTTGATATTTGATTTAAATTATGAAATTAAATGCTTTCAGTATTTCATACATTAGGACTTGATTTTTTTCTTGTAATACAATGTTTCAGTCAATACATTCATCCAGTTTCATCTTTCCCAAACAGTTACATGTTCAAATATCACACAAACTTCTCCAATATTTCAAAAACTTTCAATGATTAATTTGCATTTAGAAAGACTGAAACAACAAACAACTGCACTAACCTTTTTTTTCCCTACTGGATATCACAATGGAAAAATTATCATCTACTCTAAGGTAGAGAAAAAAATGTTTGTTTTTTATTTTAAATTTTATGATAACTGGGCACTTTTTTTGAAATTTTTTAAAGTATAAATGACATGACTAGAATTGAAGAGACTAATAGCAATGTTAGGAGTTCAAGATACTAGTATGGTGGAATTGAAACTTTACCTAGATGACTTAAGGAAAAAACAATTATTAGTCAATTTCAATCCACCTCTGTTAAAAATCTGAACTGCTTAAGTGAAATCACTGGGAAAAATGCCTGTTGAGGTTTACTGAAAGAGGATGTTAATTTACCTCTATATACTGCAGTGTTCTGTCATAGTAGATTAACTGCCTTGTGGGGAGAAGGAAAGGGATGTCATACCAAACAATACTGTCTGACAAATTTCACCCAGAAACTGCAAAGCTGATATTGTTTGAAACAGTGGTTTAGAAAGATCAAGTGTCTATTAAGCTAGTTTATACAGCTCATAAAATATTAAGAATTATTCCAGATATAGAGCTGAGTAAGATCAAAATAATGATATGCCCCCAGATTCCAATTTAAGGTATAGAGAAAAACCACGAACAAGAACAATAGAGGTTAGCATTGAAGAGTGAATAAATAACTGTCCTGAAAAGATAAAAGGAGAAATTGGTACAGTTGTTGTGGAATAATAAAGAAGTAGGGGCTAATTTAAATAACAAGCTATGTAAGACCCAAACAGTAGAAATAAGAATTGATACAGGTGAACATCAAGTTATAAAGATGAAGCTATATTGAACCTTAATATATAAAAGAGAACATTAAGTGTAATCTAGAAAAAGTGGAAGGTCAAAATAAGTAAACGCCTTATATAACAGAGTTTTCTGATTAATAGTCAGTAAGAAAGTCAAGGGAGCATAGAATCTGCATAGATCTTAGAGTACCAAACATTTAGCCTACTCGTTAACACTGATTGATGATATACTGCCTTTTTTTTTTTTTTTTCTTCATGAAAGGTACTTTGCTTCTCCCTCCTCAATCGGAGATCAGGATAATGGTAAGTAAAGAGAAAACAATCTTTTCATGTAATTTTAGATTTTATTAATTCACCATAATGCATCTCAACAGTACTGAGTGACTTGGAAGGATTCACAATGGCTATCCTAAATGATATTTTGGTTTGGTCAAAAAGATCCAAAGAACATTTTCAGCACTTGCAGAAGATGTTCAACAGACTGAAGGAACAGAGTAAAATTACCAAAACTACCAGTTCCTCAAAGAGGAAGTTAGATATTATAGATTCATTATAAATGATAACAGGTTGAAAGTAGATATAGATAAGATATAAGTAATTAGAGGGAGGTCAAGGGTTTTATTGGATGGATTGAGTATTACAGGAAATATATATATCTGCATTTTCAAGAATTACCACGCATCACCTATAAATTTAACAAAAATGTATACAAGATGATTTATGTGAACTGAAGATGAGTATCATTCATCTGATGTGTTGAGACAGCAGCTCAAAGAAATTTCTTTGTTGACTTATCCAGACAAGATTAGGTCAATCATACTTATTATAAAACCCAGGTTGTGTGTGTGTGTGTGTGTGTGTGTGTGTGTGTGTGTGTGTGTGTGTCTGTACGTTTATATATTGGATCGTATTTCCTACATTTTTCAACCGGTTTCAACAAAACTTCACAGGACAACGTAAAATTACCTTGCGGTGGTTCTGACAGCGCCAAAAATTGGAAAACACAATTGTTTTTGCACGAAATCAATTTGAAAACACGATTAAGAGACATCGCGAGAATGAAAGGAGGACAACTTATATAGAGTTATACTTATTATAAAACCCAGGTTGTTTGTGTGTGTGTGTGTGGGTTCGTTTATATATGAGATCGGATTTCCTACATTTTTCAACCGATTTCAACAAAACTTCACTATTTTTTGGCAGGTAGTGTTTCTTATTGGCTTGCATACTTTTTTCTTTATTTTTACATTCAGGATGCTTTAAAAATTCCATTTACAAGACAATTGTTTATAATAAAATTCTATTCAATCGGTAGACTCATAACGATTGAAAACAATGTTTTTGTTTGAGTTTGGGTTTAACCAATTCGTAAAAAAAAACAAAAAAAAAATAATTAAGACATGCGTATCCGTCAACCTTAAGCAATAATCTTTATCAATTTTATTTTTCAGTCTTTATGATGGTCGATACTTGATCTATCTCTTACTGTTACATCCCCGGGCAACGCCGGGCTCTACTGCTAGTGATTTAATATAGAGATGTAAGTAACATGTGCATCAAGGCTCGTCTCAACCAGAAATGGATAAACTAGTGCCTGAAATTCCAGTAGAAGTGGTGATTTATTTCATGTTCCATAAACTCTCCCCAGCTCAACAGGAGTGGCCGGAGATAGAAAAGGAAGCATACACATGTATACATTCTAAAAGCTGAATTACTACTCAAGTGGTATTGTATTTACAATAAAGGCAGATCAAAAGATAGATGAAAAAACACTCCAATATTTATTTGAGAGAGTGAATAAATAAGAAAATCCAGCAGTTGGCAGTGAAACTACAATGTACAATTACAAGGCCGTCTGATAGAATATCTGTTCAAACTTGTCACATTATTTGGAAGTTGAAACAACAATCATACAATAGTTGAGCCTGAGAGAGAAAATAATGTATATCAAATAAATGTAGCTCCTACTAGAAGGTGAAGGATCAATCCAATCTAAATGAGTTAGCAGGTAAAGAGGATGAGATAGAAATGTTAACAGCTGACAAAGGTACTGAAGCAATGCCTGATGGATGCTGAAATTAAAGCTCTGAAGCATAGAAGCAAGACAGGTATATTAACTCCACAATAACCTTTCACCAATAAGGATGAAGAACAAATATAATCTTATTTGCCAAGAGGGATAGAGATAATATTAAGGCAATGCTAAGTGGTAATTAATAAAACTTACAGTCTGATTAGTTGTAAATATTTCTGGATGAAACTGTGTAAGGATGTGAATAAGGAGTTGCCAGAGTAACGGGGGCACTGATGGAAATATATTTCATATTTTGAAAACACCAGTTTTCTAAGGTCTATGGCAAAATACCCTGCAGAAATGTGTAATAAACTTTGTAGATTGGCTAACCAACTGGACAAAAGTATATGCTGTGTCAGATAAATCTCCTAAGGATACCTGTCAACCCAGCAAATTGTAGCACTATTACTATTATTAATATGTTTAACATTGGTAGAAAATGACAGACTGTTAGTGTTTTTACCACTACTAGACAGGGAAAGTATCTTTGAAATGTTTTAAATAATAAATCTACCAATCTCATAACTCCAGTCAAGTGGAAAAGGAATAGTGATTACTGGATAGAATTTGGTTTGGTTTGTTTTACAGCATATCAACCTCAAAGGGTTATTTAATACGTCAAGATTTTTTACAATAAAAACATATTCATTCTTTGTAAGAAATAGGTTTGTAGATCAGGTTTCATTGACATATTTTTGTAAAGAAGATTTTTGTTGAGAGTCTGGTTTCATTGATGTATTTTTGTAGAAAAATTGATTTTATTGACATTCTCATTTGGTTTATAATTTTTTGTAGAGGCCCACTATCATCTGCGCTTGGTTTATTTTATTTTACGGCATATTAACCTCAACAAGTTATTTAATACCAACAAGATTTTTTAGAATAGGGTCACATGAATAGAATATATATTCTTTATAAAAAATCAGTTTGTAGATCAGTTTTAATTGATGCATTTTTGTAAAGAGGGTTTTGTCGACAGTCAGATGTATTGCCAGCAATATTTTTTTCCAAAAATGTACTGTTGGTAGTTTTTTTTTGTTTTCTTTTCCCAAAAATGTATTGGTGGTAATAATCTTTTTTTTGCAAAACTGTATTCTTAGTAATATTTTTTTTTCAAAATGTATTGCTGGAATTTTGACTATAAGAACTTATTTTTACACTTTCATCATGTTTTGGCCCTAGTTTGCAAGGGTTAACTATTTGTCTGTAGCTACCACACTAGGTCAGGGTGGACCTGGGAACAACAGCAATTAAGAGGTGATTCTATGCACCTCAAAACTTCCTAATCTTTCTGCCAGATGTAGTTTATTGTTATACCCAGGATGCAGATACAATTTGGAATCTAAGAAAAGGGCCTTTAACCTGACATGAACTAGGTTCATACCACAGAGAGCGGATGAATCCCTAGACTGCAAAATTAATGCACCCAGTGTTAGCTTGTTGAGAAGGCCAATATACAGTCCATCTGAAGTTATTATGCAAATTGCATAAACATTGATAACTTGAATTTGCTTTGAACAATTTTTCTCAAACTCCAAACAGTTAATTTGGATGTCAAAGCAAAACAAAGCTTGAATTAAATTTTTAGGCAGTTTCAAAAAGTTTTATTAAAGTTATTAGATTTATTATACAAAACCAGAAACTTCACTAACAAGGTAATAAAATCATCAATAATTGATCAACATATATTATAAAACAAATGACAAAAACATAAGTATTTGAAGCATTTACAAGTTAATATAATGACCCATCTTCTCAATAATAGCCAGCAAACTCTATAACCATTGATTTTGTTATATTTTTTACTTCAGCAAGTTCATTTTCTGACATGGTGATTTTTAACTGCTTCAAATAGGTCTGCTTTTCTGTTATACTGTTTGCCAACTTCATGTAATTTCATCTTCACAACTGACCATAGATTTTCAATTGGATTCAGATCAGGAATTGATGGTGGCCATTTCATTATATTCTCTCCTCTAAAGCATTTACATCAGAAAAATTCATGGGTAACCTTAGATATATGAGAAGGGGAAATATCATGGATAAATATACACTTCACTTTGAAACTGTGAGTCTAGGACTACTATTCAAAGAAAATCTTGACCAAGAAATTGCAATAGTTATTACTGTTCAGTTTAACACCTTCAATTTTGAATGGTCCAATAATAGTTTGGTCAACAATTGCAGGCAATATCATCACACTGCCACCTCCATACTGCCTTATTTTAAACACAGACATATCTGCATCAAATAAAAACTATCCTTTGGCCTATCTATCAGATTGACTGAGTGTCACCAGAGATTCATCCATGAAAATTACTTTCAAAAAGTCAATTTTCATGTATTTCTTGGCCCAATTTTGACACTTTAAAATATGTGCTTTACTGAGAGTAGTTTGCCTAAGCAATTTCTTGACAGATCCCAATTCACAAAGTATTGTACAACTTTTCTCCTTTTCAATTACAGCCAGTTCAAAGATCTGAGCCTTGGTCAAAAGTGATTTAGTTTATGGTACCCTCAAGGAAACAAGTTCTTAAAGCCTTTTCCTTTTCTTCTAGTTCTCAACTTACTTATATTTTCAACATCCTTCTTTATCATTCATTGATCTTTTCAAAACTTCTTAGATATCTGCAATGTGGACATTCCCTCACTCAACTTATTTTACTTTTATCAGCATTTGTTAAATCCTTTCCATTATCCATGTTTCAACACATATTATGGAAAAAAAAAAAAAAAATAGTTTTTATTAGATTTCAGAGGACTTAAAATAATATTAGTTTAATCTGCATAACTTCAGATTTCAGTTTTTATAATAAATCTAATAACTTTAATGAAACACGTTGAAACTACCTAAATTTTAACTCAAGCTTTGTTTTGATGTCTAAATTAATCATTTAAAATTTGACAAAAATTGTTCAAAACAAATTCAAGTTATTGAGGTTTATGTAATTTTGCATAATAACTTTAATAAATATATATAATAACTTTAGACAGACTATGTTAATAGCATACAGTGAATGGATTTATTTAAAGGAGATAGTGGGATAATAAAGAGAGATTACCTTATTGAAATAGAAACAAAAGAAATGCACCAAAAAGCTATGGGTTTATTTAATGGCATGTGAGCAACAACTTTGAAAATAAAAAATTCAGACCTATCTATATATGAGAAGAAACCAACAAAGACAATAAAAATATCTTCTCCAGTGACCACTTTGAGGCTACCTATTGGATACACTGCATTTTGTAGCTTTACCATCCTCATGCCCTATTATCAGGCAAAGGAGCAATTTGAGACAAAATGTTCCTTCTTGTCCCATAAACATGACAGCCATTAAGTGGACAGGGTTATGAGAAACCCTGGTGAAAGAATTTCCTTATTTGAATTGATGAATTGAGTGAAGCAAGTGTATCTGCAATAGTTACTAGATTAAAGTCAATAAAAGGTTCTATTCAAAATGCTCAAGCAATAAGCTTAGTGGCCTGATCATAAATGTTACTATTGGTATTATATGCAAGTTAGTGATCTCCTAGATTCTTAGAAATACCAATGAGAAAAAGAAAGTAATTAAAAAACCCAGAGATATGCAGTGATGTTAAGGGAAGAAGATTAAAGTACTGAAGACCTTGTTTGTGAATGATACAGATGAGAGTACAGCTGCTGTACTCTAAATGACCACTTTAAATGAATGAAAAGAGTGAATGGTATTGACAACTCACTGTGAGTTGTTGTGTTGACAGTATAAGTGGAGCCCTAGAGAATATAATAAAGAGAAAATAACTTTTTGCATATGTAAAGAAGAAAAAAGTAAAAGGAAAAATTGTATATATTCTAAATTTTATTTTAAAATGATTAATACATTTATAAATTATAAGATAAAAGAAAGGGGACTAGTATAGACTATGAGATATGTGAACTACGAAAAAGTTCTGAAGAGACACTTATGTTGCATGTTGGACAAAGGCAGATGGACACTTTATTGCATTTAATGAGTACTTAAATTGTGGGAAAGAAAGCAAATTAAGAAAACTAATTAATTTTAAGAATGAAATGAGTTCAGCTCTACTGAAATAATCAAAATTAAATATTTAGTTCGAGATAATTTAATAACTTAGTATAACTGAGTATAGCCCTGAGCCCACCAGCTACACTCAACAAATCCGGTAAAAATGTTAAGTAATAAATTATTTCCTCGGTTTAAATCAAAAGATATAATCCTTCAAGATGAAGTTATTTCCATAAAGACCTATCCACTGAATTTGTGTGGTTTCTTAATTTTGGAAAAAGAGCTTTCTGGAAAACTCAACCAAGTTCATTAATAGCCTAAATAGCTTTTTGCATAAAGACATATTCACTGGTAGTTTCAGAGAAAAAATAGTTTTTAAGAATCAGGTTATCACATCACAGTCAAGTGATGAACTGATTATGAGCTTTTACAGGACAAAGACCATGAGAATAAAATCATGCCAATACAACACTGATGACAATCTGTCAGGCCAAGTTCCGTGTGTGTGTGTGTGTGTGTGAGACACAATTCAGTTAGTTCTTCAGAGGTAGAAAAGGAGAGATATATGCAAAATGTAAGCAAAATAGAGACATGGGAAGAATAGACTGAAGTAGACACCATGACTAATCAAACAATGATATACAACTGGTGTTCTATCATCATCATAGTTGGAAATGAGCAATCCTGTGTTCCAACAACTGTGTACTATTATCAAGAACTAGTACTGGTGAGGGGAAAGAGCATCTAGTTTGAAATATCTATGGATCCAAAAGTTTTATTTTGTTATAATCTTATTCTTGTATTTTGGTCTTCATTATTCTAAGACTGATCAATCTCAGGAAATTATTTGCAAACAATGAAATTTATTTTCATGCTATATATATAGCTAACTTGAGATTGCAACGTTTCAATCCTGAGTTTAGGACATATTCAAATTGTACCTAAATTCAATTATCATTACCATCAGAAAATTTGAAGACAAGAAAAATGATGCTAATTCTATAAAATGTAAGCAATTAATATTTGGTTAAGAAACAAGAAATTTTACAGAAATATATTAAGTTACTTAGAAAATCATGATTGTTTATTTTTACTTTTTATTGCTTACTTAGAAACTTCAAAAATCTGTTGATTTCAACTATCTGTTCAATTAAATAAATTCATCTAGTACAAACCTTGTAAACTTTTTTTTAACTAAATACAGTTTCAGTAGTGTAAGCGCCATTTTAAAGATAAAATTGTTCAGGTCATAATAAATTCATCTCACAGATGTTAATATTCCATTCTATCCTTCTTGCTTATAACCCTATTTTATATTTAAAGGTTTAATAATTTAGTTTTAATATTCATTTTTTAATCATTTTATCTCAAGGTTGGTGGTAAAGCCACTAAGACAGATGATAATTGATGTTGCATTTAAATATTTAAAGATCTTAGCTGACAAAAAAGCAATAAATTTGAAGAGAGTTCTACAAGTGACAAGTGCAAGAGAAGAAAGCATTAGAAAAGAATTTATTGTTATATTTAGCAATTCCAACAGTAAAATGATAAAACTTAATTGCTAAGGAAATAATATCAGTGCTGAAATATACAAAGTCTGTTTATATTTCATTTTAATAAAAATTTCAATTCCAAATCACAAAAACATTTAATAGTACACAAAATTTTTTTAACCACGTAGTAGGGTTGTATACAACTTCTCATTCATAAAATACTGTCATAGTTGAAGTTTCAAATATAATGTACAAAGTGAGGCAAAAGTTGCAGATCATAGGGATAATTTATTAAAAGTATAATTACACATGAAAATTCTATTTACTAGTTATTTAATTGTTATATGTGCTGTTCAAAATGTCCACTGTCTTTTTCAAAACACATTTCAATTCTGTGCGAGTTTCCTTTGTCACAGTGTTTCTTCTGGTATTTTACTGTATTGATATTTAATTCTTTAAGTTCCTCAATATTTTTGGGGCACATCTGATAAAAACTGATTTCAAATGGAACCACACAAAAATCCAAGGATGTGAGGTCTGTTGACCTTAGTAGCCACTCAACAGGACCTCTTAGACACTACAAAATATCAACACCTTCTGAATGTGTACTTGGACAATTTGTTATTTTTACTATCAATATTACAGCTTGATAAATATTCAAAATGCAGTACATTTTACAGAGCAACTAATAAAAAGAAGTTACTTTAGAGAAGTTGCTATCTCAATCAATGACATTAATTAAAAAAATTGCTGTAGTGCTTCATTATTATATATTTGTTGTTAGTCAAAAATTATATACAGGATGCGATGGATAAATTGTCGCCATTTTATATTTTTCATTTTATACATGCATGTTGTTTGTTTTTGTCAACTTCACAGTATAGTAGGGTCTGTTGGGCACTGCGTGAGAAAAAGAGCACCATGACACAATTCACTCTGCCAAAAATTTGGAAGCTCCAATATTAACATTTCAGAATGTTTGGGAGTCAATCTGAGGAGAGTGCAGAGGATTTGAAAAGAGTTGGATGAATCTAATGGTGACTACAAAGGTATGGCAGCTAGGAAAACTCATTCTGGTCATTCAAATAAGAAAAAAAAAAAGTTGTTAGTGAGGGCCTCACACACAAAATGGAGGCCTACATCAAAAGCCTTCAGGAGGTACTGCTGCTCTGGGTAAAAAGGGTGGCTGCTGAAAAACACTATGTCTGGCAACAGTACTCTGCACCATGCCACACAAGCAGGAGAACCAGTCATCGCTATCAGATAATTTCTGCGACCACATCAGCCCCTTACATCTGGCCACCTAACTCCCCAGACTGCAACCCCCTTGATTATTATATGTCAGACACAATTAAGTGAGGGACTAACAAAACCTTGTAAAACCAAAGATGAACTGAAAGCAAAGATTATGGCAGCATTCACCAACTTAAACAAGGAGACCGTCCAGAAGAGCTGCAGGAGATTCTGAAGTCATCTGGAGGCATTGGCTGAAGCCAATGGCGATTTTATTGAATAAATTTACTCTTTAATATTTCAAGATACTTTTGTGTAATTTTGGTAAATACATCTGTCAGTATTATTTTCATTTTTGCATAATTTAGACGACAATTTATCCATCGCACTATGTATATATGAGATAACGATATATATTTTTATATGTCAAGAACACTACTGGGGAAAATATATGACAAATTGGAAAAGGTTACTCATGATGCATTTTGTCCTTCAGGACTTCATCGAACTAAATTTATTATGTTGGTATGACTACACATGCGGCCAAACAAAGGGTGCTAGGGATTTTAGAATTTTTTAAAAATTTTAGAATTTTTTTTTTAGAATTTGTTCAGATTTTTTTAGAATTCTTTTTTTTTTTTTTTAGAAGTTTTAAACAATTCTAAAAAAAATATCTAAATAATTCTAAAAAAATAAATCTAAAATCACCAGACCTCCTCATTCATGCACATGCATAGTCATACCAACATAACAAATTTAGTCTTGAAGGATGAAACACATCACAAGTAAACTTGTTCCACTTTGTCATACATTTTCCCCAACATATATGTGTGTGTAGACCATCCACAGACAGACTGTTTCACAGCTCATCAGTGTGGCTAGAAATGCGATTACTTCAAGCCGGGATTGAAACCTGACATCAGTCAGAGTCTCTCACTCTTAGGCTATCCACGCACACAGCAGGGGAATGGAATTTTTAATGCATTATATACGAGATATAAGCATTACCAGCTACCAAAGTACTCAATTCATAGCAAAGAGCTTTTAGCATTAATTAACAGCAGCACACACACATATATATATATATATATATATATATATATATAAGAGATAACGATATAAATTTTTATATATCAAGAACAATATTGGAGAAAATGTAAGACAATGTGGAAAAGTTTACTTATGATGCATTTTGTCCTTCAGGACTTCAGACTAAATTTATGTTGGTACGACTACACATGCACACAAATAACAGGTGCTGGGGATTTTAGAATTTTTTTTTTTATCCATCCAAATTCATTTAAATTCCATTTCTTTTTCTTTCCATCACTTTTGTTAATAGGTATCCCATGCTGTGATAATAGAAGATTTGCCAGTGAAATGTTGTAAGAGTCAGGGCACAAATTTACTGTAGATGAGTTTGCGATCAAAGCACTCTCTAGACATTTATATCATAGTGAATTGTTTTTGCCTTTGATCAGTGTAACATTTTTTTTATGTCAAAATTGTGGTCAGTCTTGTTATGGTGGGCAACCAAGGCATTTGATGTATTGTTTTGTAAAATGTCCCTTTTGTGTAATATAATCTTTTGTGCCATATAATCTTTTATTTAGATTCCTCAAGGTTTCTCTTATGTATTTTTTGTGACAATTATTAAATGCAATCGAGTAAATTTCTCCTTCAGGTTTTAGCTTATCGTTTTATTTAGTACTAAGTCTTTTATTGTTTTGGATGTAGTAGCAGTGTAGTAGAAAATTTCTACTAGAAAAACTTGTAAAAGGGCCTAGTCAAAAGGACCCAATTAATACCAAAACAAAGTCAAAAGGAATCAAATAAAAGTAAAGGTTTTAGGCAAATGAAATGTTACATCTATTCAATATTGTTTTATTTATTTATGTTAATACATACACAATACAAATACTACAAATTTAATTTTATAATAAAAATGAAAATCACTTTAGGGTGCACTGGGAAATTTCCCAATATTCCAGTGGGCCAGTCCACCACTGTGTAGTAGTAACAAATTTTATGTTGAGTTTAGATTCTTTTCGGTTGTAGATGTAATAGGGTTAGTTGGTAGAATAACATTTTTTTTAGTCATTGGGTTTTTCAGGAGGGGATCGTGTTTTTTGTTTTGGAATATCTTATGGGACCTTCTGTTTTGCATTAAATATAAAACAATTAGTGTACTGGAGAAATTTGAAAGTGTTTTCAATATATTTCTCATCTTCATGTTCAGACTGCATATTCTGAATGCTTTTAAGTAGAATCCAATAATTATGCTGGATTTTATTTTATTGTTATGATGAGAATAGAAATTTATTATGTCATTTTTGTTGGTTGATTTCTTGTAGACACAGAGTCTCAAACAGTTGTTAACACAGTATAGCTTGATATCTAGGAAAGATAAGGAATTGTGTCCTTCCATATTGTATGTAAATTCTATTGTGTGTTCAACTTTGTTTAGTTGATCTACTAGGTCAGGTAAATCAGTATCACAAGAATACATAAGTAGAGTATCATCAATATAATGAAAGTATGTTGTCTAGGTAAAATATTTTGCAAAGGACCAAATATATATATATATATATATATATATATATATATATATATATATTATAGCTGGTCATTCATATTCGAGGATACTCATTTACTAGGGCACCTAACCAATCCCTATTGCAGACGCTTGCTCAGACACATTTGTGTTTATTCAACACCCACAGAGCCCACCTGTGATTTATACTGCAACTATGCCGAGAAGACCGTATTTATAGTTTCTGGGAAAGAGCGTGTTATCTAGCATAATCAACAATTTGAACAAAGCTAGCACACTCTAGCCCTCAATCACAATGACTTGTGATTTCAGGCTAACACCACTATCAACAGTCCCCAAGGGTTCCATCTACTCAATTTCACTCACAAGGCTTGGGTCAAACCATGGTATAGTTTTTCAGGAACTTTCCAAAGGTGCTGCACACTGGGATTGACCCCTCCAGTCCAATAACATCAGGAAGCCTCTTCCTGACAAATCAACCATGGTGAGATTCGAACCTGGGTTTTATGGTCAGAAGGCAAATGTTCTAACCATTCAGCCACATACATACATTTATATATATATATATATATATATATATATATATATATATATATATATATATATATATATATATATATAGACACAAAAAATCAATTTATATCACAGGTTAATACTTTCATATACAATATAAAAGCAGATAAAAAAAAAACCTTACACAACTGATCTTTGACCTAAAATCTTCACTGTATATTATTTTAATTATTAATGAAAAGTATTGAATTAAATGCATTAACAACAAGGGAGATTATGTTGTAGAATAAATATTTCATATATCAAATAAATGCTTTTTTCATTAGGCTAGATTTATTGATTTACCTACATATATAGAAGAGTTTATTATTTATGGTTTTTGTATGTCAAAAAAATTTCATTTAAAATATAAAATGTAAACATATATAAACAGTAAAGAAAAACTTCAAATGATAATGAAAGCATGTAATTGTAACTGAAACCTCGATTTTTATTATTTGGAATAAATATCAAATTATTAGTCAATGTTTTGTTACTATATTTATAAACTTTTTCAATATGTTTCCAAGTATTATATTGAATGTCCTGAAGAAAAACGAACATAGATTGCGTTTCAAGTAAACATTAACTAAATCCACTAAATGAAATAGACTTAATTTGAATACCAGTATAAAACAATGACATTTCTCATTACATTCTAGGAACTTGATATTTCATTAATTTTAACCAATAAATCTAGATTATCATTGACCAAAAAATAAATTCTGAATTTAAGTATTAGTAAAATTTTATGATTAGAAATATATGCATCAGATAAAGTTAAGTTTATATGAAACAACTAACTTTTTTCTTCCATTTAAATTACAATATAGAAATATTACTTTCTTATGGTTACTTTATACAAAAGCCATCTATTGGAGAATTTTGCTTATTGCTTATAACATTTATATTGAAAGATCAATTAAATATGTTCCAGAATCATGAAGAAAATTCTAGATACTGCTTTGCTTGGGGTGAAGTCAATAAAAAAAAAATTACAAGGTTAATAACCCTGTAATATTTTTTTATCAACTTCACCCCAAGCAAGGCAGTAAAGCCACTAAGATACAAGGGTTACTGGGTGTGAAAGAATTATAAAACAGAAACATTACTAAGGAGTGAGAAGAATAGTAATCAGGAGCTAAGCAGTTTGTGTGCGTGAATATATTTTTGATTTTCTCTTTGATAGGAAAATAAGTTACACTAATGCTTTTTGTGTATCCTTATGTAGGTGGTACTTTTTGGACACTGATTTATTATGCAATCTTAATATGACTCATGCAAAATAAAGATGCTGCAAACTGGTGATGCATTTTCTTTATTCCTACAATCAACTATCTATGACTACATTTTTGCATTTAGTAAAAAGCAGGATGTTAAATCAAGTTGAAAGAACAAAAATGGATAGGCATCTAGCAAAAACAAAAAAAAATAACATTGTACTTTTTCCCTTATAAATTCATCTCATTCTTAAATAAGGTCAATGTATATATGCTGAAAATAATCAACTAACTTTTTACAAACTTGGAATTTTTATATAAAAATGAGTTCAATACAAATAGGAAGTAGAGAGATTAAAATAAGCAAATCATGGTAAATATGATAAACAGAAAGAAACAAGATTTTACAAGAATATTTACAATTTAATGCAGAAGAAGAGATGGGGTAGGGTTTTTTTCTAACAGTTACTGATTGGTATAACACTCCAGAAGTAAAAATTACTTTTCTTTCTTTTTTTTCCAACTTCATTGAAATTTCCAGTTTCTGAAATGAGTACATATAATTTAGAATACATTTTTATTGACATGCCACAAGCTATTTTTAAAATTTTAAATTGATAGTCATTAACCCAAAAATGTAATGAAGTCATGGGATAAGTGAATTTGACCATATTGAAATGTAAGAATTCTTTTTGGACCATGTTAAATGTAATTTATTTTGCTTTGCTTTCAGATTGTATACGAAAATATTAATCTGAGATGTAGAATTGATACCATCAAAGTATCTTTTCTCTCTCACATAAGGGATATCTGTTTGAAACAGATAGCCATATTGGTCTCAGTTTTGCAGATCTTTGTTAAACAAGAATCACTAGCATGATTTCTTAGGAAGGCAGCCAGATTTGATTCAAGTATAGAATTTTATATTTAAATGATACCATGTTTAATTTTTAAACCATAAAATATTTCTGTATCTAATGTTTTACTAGAATTATATTAAAATATTATATTAAATATATATTTGGTATTTATTGTATACTTCTACTCATTAAAATAAAACAGCCTTGACATACAGATATACACACAAAATGGTTTTCACACACACATATATATATATATATATATATATATATATATATATATATATATATATGGTCCAGCGCCCCTGCTATTTACCTTTGAGCTCCTTGATAAAATCCAAAGAAACAGCAATATTGTTGGTCCTGATCTGTACCTTATTTATAAATACTTTCATGGTAATTGTTCAGATGAGTTATTTGCTATGGTACCAGACTGGCATTGAAATCAAGAATTTATATTTGAGCTGGCTAGATGTAGCCACAAATTCTATGCTAACAGTTTCTTTTCTCACACTCCTTGCTTGTGGTACTCACTTCTGGTTCCATACTTTCCAGCCAACTATAAATGCAATGTCAATCGATATTTACTGTCCTCCCGATTACTCTTTTCTCCTGCCATTTATTATTAATGTTTCTATTCCACACTCAGTAACCCCTTGTGTCTTAGTGGCTTTACCAACTTGTTTGGGGTGAAATATATATATATATATATATATATATATATATATATTGATTTATAGTAATCTAGTTAGAAGATAAGTTCTCTGTTTGTAGAACATTAATTTATTTAGAAATCACAAAAACTATGCTACCAACCATATAAATGATACATTTGATATATTATAAGTCATTTTTTATCTTATGTAATACTTTCTGCTGTACAAAAGATATTTCCATTGCACTTGCAATATCAGGGATCAGTGTCTGTTATGAGTATGGTGGGTTGTTCCAAGATATTTATGAAGCTGAACAAGATCAACTGTAAAAAAAGTAAAAACACCACAAACACAACAACAAAATAAAAAGAGAGAGATAGAGAGAAAAAAATAAAAAGAGAGAGATAGAGAGAAAAAAATAAAAAGAGAGAGAGAGAGAAAAAAAATAAAAGAGAGAGAGAGAAAAAAAAAAGAGAGATAGAGAGAAAAAAAAAAAGAGAGAGATAGAGAGAAAAAAAAAAAAAGAGAGAGAGAAAAAGAGAAAGAGAGAAAAAAAAAAAAAGAGAGAGAGAGAGAAAAAAAAAAAGAGAGAGAGAGAAAAAAATAAAAAGAGAGATAGAGAGAAAAAAATAAAAAGAGAGAGATAGAGAGAAAAAAATAAAAAGAGAGAGATAGAGAGAAAAAAATAAAAAGAGAGAGATAGAGAGAAAAAAAAAAGAGAGAGATAGAGAGAGAAAAAAAAAAAAAGAGAGAGATAGAGAGAGAAAAAAATAAAAAAGAGAGAGATAGAGAGAAAAAAATAAAAAGAGAGAGATAGAGAGAAAAAAATAAAAAGAGAGAGAGAGAAAAAAAAAAAAGAGAGAGAAAGAGATAAAAGAGAGAAAAAAATAAAAAAGAGAGAGAGAGAGAAAAAAAAAAGAGAGATAGAGAGAGAAAAAATAAAAAAGAGAGAGATAGAGAGAAAAAAAAAAAAGAGAGAGATAGAAAAAAAAAAAAGAGAAAAAAATAAAAAAGAGAGAGATAGAGAGAAAAAAATAAAAAGAGAGAGATAGAGAGAAAAAAATAAAAAGAGAGAGATAGAGAGAAAAAAATAAAAAGAGAGAGATAGAGAGAAAAAAAAAAAAAAGACAGAGAGAGAAAAAAAAAAAGAGAGAGAGAAAAAATAAAAAGAGAGAGAGAGAGAAAAATAAAAAAGAGAGATAGAGAAAAAAATAAAAAGAGAGAGATAGAGAGAAAAAAATAAATAGAGAGAGATAGAGAGAAAAAAATAAATAGAGAGAGATAGAGAGAAAAAAATAAATAGAGAGAGATAGAGAAAAAAAAATAAATAGAGAGAGATAGAGAAAAAAAAATAAATAGAGAGAGATAGAGAAAAGAGAGAAAACAGAGTGATAGAGAAAAGAGAGAAAACAGAGAGATAGAGAAAAGAGAGAAAACAGAGAGATAGAGAAAAGAGAGAAAACAGAGAGATAGAGAAAAGAGAGAAAACAGAGAGATAGAGAAAAGAGAGAAAACAGAGAGATAGAGAAAAGAGAGAAAACAGAGAGATAGAGAAAAGAGAGAAAAGAGAGGCAGAGGGTTATGAGTGAGAGAGAGAGAAAAGAGAGACAGAGGGCTATGAGTGAGAGAGAGAGAAAAGAGAGACAGAGGGCTATGAGTGAGAGAGAGAGAAAAAAGAGGGACAGAGGGCTATGAGTGAGAGAGAGAGAAAAAAGAGGGACAGAGGGCTATGAGTGAGAGAGAGAGAAAAAAGAGGGACAGAGGGCTATGAGGAGAGAGAGAAAAAGAGGGACAGAGGGCTATGAGGAGAGAGAGAGAAAAAGAGGGACAGAGGGCTATGAGGAGAGAGAGAAAAAGAGGGACAGAGGGCTGAGAGTGAGAGAGAGAGAAAAGAGGGACAGAGGGCTATGAGAGGAGAGAGAGAGAAAAAGAGGGGACTAAAGAAAAGAGAGAGAAAAGAGGGACAGAAAGAAAAGATAGAGAAAACAGGAGAGGGGAAAGAGAGAGAAAACAGGAGAGGGGAAAGAGAGAGAAAACAGGAGAGGGGAAAGAGAGAGAAAACAGGAGAGGGGAAAGAGAGAGAAACCAGGAGAGGGGAAAGAGAGAGAAAACAGGAGAGTGGAAAGAGAGAGAAAACAGGAGAGGGGAAAGAGAGAGAAAACAGGAGAGGGGAAAGAGAGAAAACAAAGAGAGAGAGGAAAGAGAGAAAACAAAGAGAGAGATACGGGAAAGAGAGAGAGAAAACAAACGAGAGAGTGGGAAAAGGGGGAGAAAACAAACGAGAGAGTGGGAAAAGGGGGAGAAAAACGAGCGTGGGAAAAGAGGGAGAAAAACGAGAGCGTGGGAAAAGGGGGAGAAAAACGAGAGAGAGAGGGAAAAGAGAGAGAAAACAAACGAGAGAGAGAGGGAAAAGAGAGAGAAAACAAACGAGAGAGAGAGGGAAAAGAGAGAGAAAACAAACGAGAGAGAGAGGGAAAAGAGAGAGAAAACAAACGAGAGAGAGAGGGAAAAGAGAGAGAAAACAAACGAGAGAGAGAGGGAAAAGAGAGAGAAAACAAACGAGAGAGAGAGAGGGAAAAGAGAGAAAACAAACGAGAGAGAGAGGGAAAAGAGAGAGAAAACAGAGAGGGAAAAGAGAAAGTGAGAGAAAACAAATGAGAGAGAGTGAAGAGAGAGAGTGAAGAGAGAGAGAGAGAGAATAAAAGATAAAAAAGAAAAAAAGAACAAAAAAAGAATAAGAGAAATGGAACAAAAAAGTACAAAAAAAAATGTGTAAAATCAATTTATTAGTGACAAGTCACATCATAGCACTGGTATTAATAATGATCTAGAAAACTCAAAATTATTTTACCTGATATGTTCAGATTAGAAATAATAATGAAAATATTTAGTATGGTTTTCATCTGCAGAATGAAAATATTCAAAAAAATAATTCCAGAAATGTTCAACAAAGCTATATTTGCCAAATGAAGAATAACTTTCTGTAGCCTCCTATCATTCTTCAGATCTTTAGTCTATCCATTATTTGTTGTCTGAATATTGTTTGTCTTTCATTTATGTACTATTCATGATTTTTGTAAGATTCATTTTCCTCCGAAATTTACAATAGAAAATTCTTTTTAAAAATATTTTATTAAATAAATACCACAAATTTTATTAAAATCCAATAATTAGTAGATTCCTAGTTCATTTAAAAAAAATGAAAATAAAAATAAAAATCAAGGTTTTTTTTTTTTCATTTTATAAATTTTTTTAAATGCAATTTGTTACAATTTATTTTTCAAGTTAATAAATTTTCAAACTATTACTTTTCATGTATATGGTTCTATATCAGAGAATTTATATCAGAATTTTCCCCCAAAATACAAAAATTTGCATAAAGGAACATAAGGTTAAAAAATAAAAATGACTTTACAACCCCAACCACTGACATAAAAATCAATTTTCCCATAAAAGAAAAAAAAATATCTGTCACCTGAGTTGTTTTCTTTCTGCTTCTTCTTGTCCAGACAACACATACTTTGTCTGGTTGCCTGTAAAATATTAAAAAAAAATATTTAAAAAAAATTGCATAGCATCAAACACAATATGACAATATATTTAATGTTGTAAACTTGACCTCAACTATTTCATGTAAGATAACCTACTGTTCTAGTAACAGTAACACCAAATTTACCATTATTTTCATTTTATATTAGCTTTCTTTGGATATTTTTACTTTTAATTATTTATAAAGAAAAATTAATTTAGACTGTAAACTAGCATATGATAACAGGTAGCTGTATCGATAAAAATAGAAGATCACCAAAAATATAACAAAAATTAATTTGTTGGGATATTTTTAAATAGTTTTTGATAATAGTGCAGTTGTAATGATCAGAAATACTATTGTCTGCTTATGTCATTCATTGAGCTTGCAAAAGAAAAAAAATTATATCAGGAAAACTGAAGGATTGAAAGTTATGACAAAAAAAAAAAAAAAAAAAATGAAAAGTGAAACATCAAGGAAAATTAAGTAGTGTAGCCAAATTAATATTTTCAAATTTCTGAGATTTTTACTTTTTTTTTTAAGAAAAGAACCAAATTGTCAGATTATATATATTTTAATAATAATAATAATAATAATTAATAAGAACATTGGATTATAAATCTTACTGTTCCTGTCTATATTTCTGAGATGAGGTATTATGTACATTATTTACATTATTCAGACTATTGTCCTCATCTTTGTTGCCATATTTATTACAACATTTCGGCCATTATACGCTCCAGCCTTCTTCAGGTGGTTGGAATGTCAAACTGAGTTCAATACCTGGTAAGGCAGTGGAGAACTTTCAGAGGGAAATTAACAGGAGATAACTGATAACTGACATCCATTAAACATGGCACGTGGAACTAGACATTCGACATTCCAACCACCTGAAGAAGGCGGGGCATAACGGCCGAAAAATTTGTACTAAATATGGCGACAAAGATGAGGACAATAGTCCGAATAATGTAAATCTTACTGTTCTTTCTCATTATTTTTTATATATATATATATATATATATATATATATATATATATATATATATATATATATATATTATTTAAAAAAATTATAACATAAGTATGTTATAAAATCACTACAAAAATAGCTATTTTGTTTCAACACCCTCGGTGTCTTATCAAGTGATGATGTTGAAGATAAAATAAATGGTTTTAAAAGTTTCAAATTAATTAACGATTCTACATTAGGGGAAACATTGTTACAAAAGCTAGAATAACCAATCAAAAAAACCAAGTATAGAAAGATTCAAAAGCTTGACAACAAAATCATGTTATAATAGCTATTCAGATCTTTAAAATACGGGTAATATTAAAAATAATTTATACTAACCAATAATTATAAAATTATATGATAAAATTTAATATTAAAATTAAAAACTGGCAATTTTAAAATCCAAATTTAATCACTGTTAAGTTTAAAAACTACAAAATTATTGAGAAAAGAAGAAAAAAAATACATACGTTATTCAAATTATTTCTTCGTTGAAATTACGTTCGACAAGACGCTACAATATATCCGGTCATTTGACAATACATGTATATATATTTTTTATTTATTATTCTAAAGTGTGTGAATGTGGTCTTAAACTCACGCAAGAAAACAACAAAAACACAATCAGATTATAATACATAAGCACCCAGACATATTTAGATATATATATATATATATATATATATATATATATATATATATATATATATATATATATATGCACACACACACACACACACACACACACACAAAAAAAAAAAAAACAGGCGATGAGATAGGAACATCTCTACAACCCTTTATGAAAAAAGGAAACGGGGAAACCAACACCTATACACACACACACAATTAAATGTGAATGCACTCTACATACACATAGACACCGATAAATATATGTACACACATCCACAGACAATGACCTAGACAATCAGATACCACAACCAATAAATATTTAAGACTTAAAGTATAATTAAATAAATGCTAACCACTTATTAAATTATAACTTAAGGGAGCAAATATACAAAGATAAAAATGGTTAAAATAAATTATTTAATATATTAAAACGAAAATAAAAAAAAACCACAAATATCAATAAAAATATATTTTAATCATATAAGTTGATAATAGTTTCATTATATATTAGGCGAAAGAAAAACAGGATAAAGAAACCCACAGAAATAAAGTGTACAGTCAAAACGCATATACATATATACACACGCGGCAGCAAAACAAATTAACACACATAAACATACACATACATACAGAAATACATACATATAAATATATAAACATAAACGCATTTATATATATATATATATATATATATATATATATATATATATATATATATATATATATATATATATATATATATATATATATATATATATATATATATATATATATATATATATATATATATATATATATATATATATATATATATATAATATATATATATATGTCAAAAATAGGAAGGAAACGTCCAGGTAAATAATCCGGAGTTCCTTAGTATTTTTGTTTTTATTTTTAAGACAGTGCTCCATACAGAAGTAGAGCTTATATTGTAATATTTTTTGAAAAAATATGATTCCTTCGCTACATAAAAGTTCTCGTGTTTCAAAAAGGAGAGCCGAAACCATCAATATAATTATTAAAATTAAGTTGAATCAAGGTGTTGGTTCCCATATCATCCTCAAGCGAAAATTTAGCTATCTTGTGGTTTGCGTGTGTTTATAAGTATGGTCCATTGCAACATTAATTACTATAGAAACGGCTGGGCCGGCCATCTTGGTTAGGTGGTCAGACAGTTAATTCTTATCTACAGATTAGTCACCTTTGGAAAGGTTATGCCAAGGTAGAGTGGGGTATCTATTTCAAAGCTAATGGTGACGGTCACCGTCTAGTTCGTTTACAGCGAAGGAATATTTCATGGCGCGACGTCAAGTCGTTAAGTGTCAAGGGGATTTTGTTTTATTATTATCTATCTGTTAATCTCTTTATTTGTTTATTCAAATGGCTGTTCCGTATACAAACTTGTTGCACTGAACTACAATTTGTTTTTTGACGACTTCACAAAGGGTTTTTTCTATTTAATGATTTGGCTAAGCTTTTAAGACTTTTATTAAACTATGGAATTTATTTATTTATTTCTTTTTTTTTGCTAATTAATGTGAAAAATCAACAACAAATTTTCACATTAAATAATTAGCATAAAAAAAAATACATAAATAAATTCCATGAGGATGATACGGGACCCAACACCTTGATTCAACTTAATTTTAATAATTATATTGATAGTTTCGCTTCTCGTTTTTGAAACATGAGAACTCTTATGCAGCAAAGGAATCATATTTTTTTTTTAAATATTACTATATATATATATATATATATATATATATATATATATAGCCACACAAAAGTTGACAACACATTAAAAAAATGTTTTTTTAGGTATTTCTAATATTTACATTAATTAAACTTTTACTGTAGAACATTTAGGTATTCAGTCAAACAATCAGATTTTTTTTTTAAAAAAACTGCAAAAAAAATCTCAATAAGAAAAACTGATATTTATTAACTCAAAAGTTTACAACACATTTCTTTATAAAAGTGTTCAAATTTTACAGGAATGTTCTAAATTAGGATGGTGTTGTTTTTTAAAACGTTCCAGATTAATTTTATGATTACTTTCAGGAATGATTAAAACTATTGCATCATTGTTTTTCTGTCAATTGTCTTTTAAACATTGACAAAATGGGGAAAAGCAAATAATTGATCAAAACCTCTGTAAATTTACTGCTGACCTTCTTACAAATGGACTTGGTTATAGGAAGATATCTAGTCAGTTAAATGTGCCACTGAGTTCAGTTGGTATGATAGTTTGTCACTGGAAGACATGCCATTCCATTTGTCCCAAAAAGAAGCTCTGGTCATCCTACAAAGGTAACAGAACGTCCGGCAAGATTATTGGTGAGACAATTTGGCAAGGAGCCCTGAGTTACATTTAAAGAAGTTCGTGGAGTAAAAGTGAGTACAGATACCATTAGTTGTTCACTTTGTCAATATGACATCTTTTCAAAAACTCCAAGGAAAAAAACACTTCTTAAGAGAAAACAAATTCTTGCTAGACTGGATTTTGCAAACAAGAATTGGAGCAAATCTGCAGCATTTTGGGAAAATGTACTTTGGTTAGACGAAACAAAAAATTGAACTTTTTGGCAAAAATGCTGCGGCAAAGGTCTGGAGAAAGATCAGTACTGAATATTCACCAAAGAATACTATCCCAACAGTAAAATTTGGAAGTGGCTCAATCATGATCTGGGGTTGCTTTAGTGCTCAAGGTGTAAGAAACATTGAAATAATAGAAGGGAGCATATTATAGGGATATTTTGGACAGAAATTTATGTCAGAGTGCACATTTGCTTAGGTCTTTTAACAAGACAACAATCCTAAACATACTGCAAAGCTTACAAAATCATGGTCAAGTTCAAATAGAATAAACATTCTAAAATGGCCAAGTCAATTTCAAGATCTCAATCTGTTTGGAAATTTATGGAGAGAACTAAAATTGATAATTCAAAGGAGGAACCTACAAAACCTGCATGAACTAAAGGAATTTTGTCGTGACAAATGGAAAAATATTAACCAAGAAACATGCAAGGAATTCATAAGGAACTAATCTAAATGCCTACAGGCTGTAATTAGCAATAACAGTTATGCTACAAAATATTAATAGATGATTTAATAAATGTATTGCAAATTTTTGTGTCATTAAATATTATTTTTCTTTGTGGGGTATTTTTATTATTTTTTAAATCTGATTGTTTGAATAAAGGCTTAAACATTATGTATTATTAGCAGTAAAAGTTTCATTAATCTGTTAAAAATACCTAAAAGAAACATTTTTGTAATGTGTTGTAAACTTTTTATGTATATGTATATATATATATATATATATATATATATATATATATATATATGGAGAAAGAGAGAGAGAGAGAATTGTAAAACAAAATGGAAAAGTTTACTTCCATTGTCTTACAATTCCATCAATACTGTTCTTGATATTGTTATCTCATATCATGTATGCATTAGAAAATATATTAAAAAAAATATGCTCAAAACTAAGAAAACTACTAAACATAAAGCAATGGAAAAATACAAAAGCAACAATCAAATGGTTTAATAACATTAGTAATAAAGAAAACTGATCCTTTACGTAATTAGATATAAAAGACTTCTACCCAGCTATTAATGACCACACACTAAACAACACATTAAACCTAGCAAAACAATATGTGACTATTGCTAATAAATACATAAGGACATAAATATAATTAAACACTACTGAAGATCCAATCAAAATATAGTAAATTTCTTAGATATAACATTCAACCAAAACAAAAGAGGAAAAGAAAAGATAAATTGCTGATATCCCGAGAATGGAAGGGTGTGTGTGTGAAAAGTGTGTGTATATAAATATATATAATTATTTATATATTATATGCACAGTACTTATTAGAAAGCGCTCAACTGCGTTAGCATGAGTGACATCATGACGACGATTCCCCCCCACACACACCTCCATAATAACACCAATACACACAATCTACATAAACCCAAAATTTTTAAAAATTAATCAGTCTGATGATTGCATAAGCATGAAACCCAGTCACAAACTCACATCAATCCAACCCTATATATATATATATATATATATATATATATATATATATATATATATATATAATAGATTTAAAACGCAGATTGTGTGTGTGTGTCTGTACGTTTATATATTGGATCGGATTTCCTACATTTTTCAACCGATTTTAACAAAACTTCACAGGACTACGTAAAATTACTTTGCGGTGGTTCTAACAGCACCAAATATTGGAAAAACAATTGTTTTTGCATGAAATCAATTTGAAAACACAATTAAGAGGCATCACAAGAATGAAAGGGGGACAACTCATATCGAGTTATACTTATTATAAAAATCCAGGTTGTTTGTGTGTGTGTGTGTGTGGGTTCGTTTATATATGGGATCAGATTTCCTACATTTTTCAACCGATTTCAACAAAACTTCACTTTTGTTTTTTTCGGCAGGTAGTGTTTCTTATTGTCTTGCACACTTTTTTCTTTATTTTTAAATACAGAATGCTTTAAAAATTTCATTTAAAAGACAATTATTTATAAAAAAATTCTATTCAATCAGTAGATCCATAACGATTGAAAACAATGTTTTTGTTTGAGTTTGACCAATTCGTAAAAAAAAAAAAACTAATTAAGACATGCGTGTCCATCAACCTTAAACAATAATCTTTGTCAATTTTATTTTTCAGTCTTTATGATGGTGGATACTTGATCTATCTCTTACTGTTACATCCCCGGGCAATGCCGGGCTCTACTGCTAGTATATATATATAAAATGGCTGGGTACTCTCATTTTGTGAGCACACTCATCTATGAGGAAAATTGGCCAATCCCTGTTGTATACACCTTCCCAGGCATATTTGCATTTGTTCAACACCTACAGAAACTACCTGTAGCTTATACTGCAGCTTTACTAGGCAGACATTAGTCACAGTTTCTTGGAGAGAGTACATAATAATCTGTGATGCTTAACAGTTTGAACAATGCCATTACACCCAAACACTATCACAACAATCAGTGTATTCCAAGAATTTGTCAACCCAATTTCACTCACAAAACTTAGGTTAACCCATTATATAATATTCAGTTTCCAAAGGTACAGCATGCTGAGATCCGCCTCTCCAAACTGACAACATCAAAAAGTCAGCTTGCTAACAAATTGACCATGGTGAGATTCAGACACAGGTTTTATGGCTGCAAAGTGTAAATTCTAGCTATATGCACACACACACATACATATACATATACTAAAACTATACTGAATGAACTTCAGTTACATTTATTTATGCATAGCAGCCCATTAGTTGTCATGAAAGTCATAGGTCAACAATAGTAGTCTTTTACTGTCACCACATATCATTCCTTTTTTAACTTACATACAAAAAAATAATCTAACAGTTATAAAAATGATAAAAAACAATTATTAGACTGATTGCAGTTATGACTATAGCCATTTATCTATTGCACCCTGTGTAAATTTAAAATTTATTGGTAATTTTCTAACATTTCCTCAACAAGTGTCTTTGTAAGTAATACTTAAAACCAAAGTACCTAAAATTCAATGAAATATTAGATTATCTATATAATAAATGCGATTGTCAATGTGTCACACTTTTTTAACTTTACTCCTAGAGGCCGTAGCCCAACATATCTTACCATTTTGAAATCAGGCTGACTGTGAGCAAGTTAAAAACATTCTGGGCTAGCTCCGAACATGCAATCCTGAAATTTTGGATTCTCAAGTTCTCAACTGTAATTGGTTTTGGTAATTTTTTTTTTTTTTTACATGATTTTTTTTGTGACAAATTTCTTTGTACAATAACAATTTTTATAACTTAGAAATAAATCTGGAAATAGAAATTAATTGCAAAATCCAGTGAAAGTCATCCATAAAATAAAAATAATTTTTTTTACAGAAAGTAAGAACCTATGTACATCAAATTATCTTTAAATTAAGTAGGAGCAGAAGAATTATCATTAAACTTTTAAAAGGTAACCTTAAATATTAATACTTAAACGCAGTGATCAATTTTGAGTTCTGTAGTTTATTGTTGCCAATCACATCTACTCCTCCCTAACTATTGGGATGAAGGCCCAATCAAGAGCCCTCTGCAGGAGTTAGCTTGAATTCTGCCCAATAGAGTAATTTTTTTAAGCTAGTTTAGAATATTTTCCTAAATTTTTAAGATTACTGGGTAGTTAAAAAATATAATTAAAATTTTCATGTATTTGTCAAGTAATTTATACAGTTATAAGCCCTTTACTTAAAAATACAAAATATTAAGTTATCGATAAATCTTTCAACACTGCATAAAAACATCCACCACTGTGTTAAAAAAAAAGTTTTTCTGTGATATTTTAAAGTAAAAGTAAATAATATTTGTTTTATTTTAGATTAATTAAAACTTAAATCAGTTAATCTTCCCCAAATAAAGTTTCAGAAAAGTATATTTTATTTTTATTTAATTAAAAGAATTATGCTGTGCTGAGAGATTTGTCAATATGGCCAATTTTAAAAGAAAAAAAATTCCAATCAATTTAAATCTGGAATTAAAAAAAAAAAAAAAAAAAAAAAAACTTCAAGGAAGATTTTTTTCATTTTTAAAATGTATTTTAAATAGGTACCACCAAAATCGAACACGTCTCTCCAATTCCTCAATCAGAGAGCCAAGTTTGAATTTCACTCAAATCCATTAAATTCGCATGTGCTAATATCCTTTGGAAAGGTATGAATCCTCCTCTTCTCCCTCCAGTTATGGGTAAATAACAGAACAGACCAGGTTCTATAGCCTTCGATGGCAACTGGTCTACCACAGAAATAAATGGCAGCCTACTGAAAAAAATCTGCCTCGTCAGACATGTATCAAAAGATACATGAATGCCTAAGTGTGTATCATGCATGGCACATAACTGACCACCAAAATAGATGCTTCTTTTCTAAAAATGAAAGCAAAAAATAAAATAAATTGCTACTTATGGTTTAAAAATATTTGCCAAAATTCAGGAAATTATCCAATTCAAATGAAATTTCCAATACATATTCATTACAAACTTATTTTTTTATTGAATAGATTTTTTTATTAAAAACTTTGAGAAAATGGAGGCAGCATGTCTCCCCCACACACATACACCCTTTTCATCATCTGCTGTGTACTTTTTAATTTAGGTGGAAGAGTGTTTTTTCAATTTTTTTTTTTTAAGTTTTATAGAGAAAAATCTCTGAAGACATTATTTCATTAAAAAAATTATGCAATATCAAATGTGAAAATAAAATTTGGCTTGCATCTTACCAAAAATATTCAATAAAAACATAAAAATAATTTTTTTGATGGTTGAAATTTAATTTAACACATTTTCTTTCAGATTGTATAGAAAAAATATACAATTAATATTTATTTAAAAAAAAATAAAAATTTGTAAATTTCCAGTGTAATTTGAAATCTATCCCATTACTGTTTGTTACAAGGGTTTCTTTTATTAAAGAAAGACATGCTTGAAGATTCAGAATAATGTAATGTTTAAATGCCATTCTTGAGTGTGAACCTTTTTTTTTTAAATAATGTATTTATTCTATTTTTCTTTAGCAACAGAATATTTTTTTTTTTATATAGATGTACAAAAAGAACATAATTCTGATATCTCACTTTGACTGACTACTATACAATATCAAGAGTCCTAATTTCATATTTCCTGTTCAGTCAGTTCTTGTATTGTGAAAGCAATGTTTATCAATCCATCAATACAGGTGTTTGTTTTGGGGTTTTTTTCACGTGTCTCTGTTTTCCAACAATTATTTACAGATTCTTGCAAATAAGAATAACCAATACTTACTTCAGTAATTAAAAGTAAATTGTTATTTTAAGTTTTTATTGTTTTAAAATCAAATCTTTGTCATGTTTTTTTCCTGTATAATTTGTTTGACTTGACAGTAAGAAAATTTTCAGAATTATGACAAAACTATTTCATTTGCATAAAAGAATATTTCACTCTCATTTTTCCCAAATTTACTCCTAGCATCAATGTTTTTCCTTCCATATTAATCAAACATAAATTACATTTGCACAATATTTTTGTTTTAGTAGTGCATTTATTCATTATACTAAGTTTAATAAAAATGTATAGAATAAAAACTTATATTCTTAAACTATTACTTAAAGAAAATTTATTTTTAAACAAATAACATATTCTTGATTATTGCACTGCTGGTCTCCTATATTTCTTTAGGTTTTATTTTTATTTTTTTGCACGTTTTTCAGACAGAAGTAGAATTACAGTGTTTCTATTTGTCCTTTGACCCCACAGACTACTCCGTGTAAATAAAATGTTATTTTCATCCTGTTTTAGAGTAAAAAGATAATCCTTACTTTTAGAAAATCTGATTAATTAAGTTTTAAATTTACTTATAGACTTTGAAATATATCTCTAGGATTAATATTGGATTTTAAAGACAATTTTAAGTTTTAGATTTTTCGTATATAATGGCAATGTCAAATCAATGAACGGTGAAAAAAAACATGTCAATGTTTTAAAAATTATTCAAAAGTATATATCTCATTCCACCCTGAAGAAAGGTGATAATGTCACTAAGATTCAAGGGGTTACTGGGAGTAAAAGAGAATGAGAATATTTTCAGAGAAGGAACTGGAAACCCAATCCTAAAGAGGAAAAAAGGGATAAACTCTACTCCTGTCCAAAAAACTGGGGCGGTGTGTGAACCTACTCGTATTTAATCCTTTCTTTTAAACCTTTTTAATATACGGGAATTAATTTTTCTTTTAATTTGGTTTAGCTAGTTTAGGTTATTATCTTTCAAATAGAACTGAAATTTAAGTTCAAAGGCATTTAAATTATTTAAAATGTGTTTTGTCAGTGTTTTTTGTTTTTTTATTTTTATACAGTTCATGGTGGTATGTAATTTTATTTAAACCTTATCTTAGGTATCACTTTTTTCTTTTTTTTTGGTGTGGGGTACAGCCTAAATTGTTTAATTTTTTTTTCATTGTTACAAACAGCAACGGGATGAGTTTCAAAACAGCACAAAAAATTACAATTATTTAAGGACTATTCAGTGTAGATTTTTTTTCCTGCTAAATCTGAAAGAAAATCTTTAAATTATGCAAGTACAAACTCGCAAAAAAGTTTTGGTAAGAACATAATTTGCAATGTTTACACTTAATTTTTTTTTTTTAATGAAATAACATCTTCAAGGTTTTTTTTTTCTTTATTTCACTGTAAAAAATAATTTCGTTTACATTTAACCTCCAAATTTGAAAAGGCAAACAATATTCAGAACTTAAAACGATTACTTGGTTACTTATTTTAGTGTATCATTTTTGCCAAATGATAGTCAGTGTATTATTTAAACAAATTATTGTAAATTATGAACAATGCCTTTTTATAGCCATCTGTCACTTATTACCAACTAAAACTATTTTTAACTTTTTAGTTTAATAATCCTAACGCGGTTAAAAAAATCGAAAATAAGCACTGCGACGTAATTTGTTCCGATTTTGAAAGTACATACGATACTCAAAAAAAGGAAAGGAATTGACGACCTAATAAAAATATTTCCAGAGTTTTCTAATAAAATAAGCTCTTCGGTATACAATTGAATTCATTAATTAAGGAATAAGAGGAGTGTTGTAAATTTCGTTTAAATCGGATGTTTACTCTGATTTTGTTTTGCTTTTCTTTCCTTTTCTTTAAAAAAAAAAAAAAAAAGAAACAGACTAGTGAGTGTTTTTTACTTTCATTTTGAAAAACGAAAGTATTTTTGGATTTTTGCTGGTACCTAATATTAATAATTTATTATTTGAGTAATAATAAAAGTAAAAGATTAAAAAAAAAATGATATAATTTCATTTCAAGAATAAAAATTTTTATAGACACAAAGTTTGGATACCTTTTTTTTCTTTTTTTTACTTTGTTTATATTTTTTGTACTTAGTTTTTTTTTTATCCTCTAAAAATTTCTCACACAAGAATTTGTTTCATTCATGAAAATGAAAATAGATTTCTACAATAGATTTTTAATTTAAATTTGTTTTCAATTATAAATGTGTCTCTAGTACTTAACAAAAAGTGTAATTTTCATTACATTAATTAAAACGGTAACCTAAGAAGTTTTCAAACATTTAAAAAAAAAACTTTTAAAAGCAGGAGTTTACTGTAAAACTCCTATTGTTGCTTTTAAGTGTTTTTTTTTTTAAGTTTTTTGTTTTATATATAGTTAATAAACTGTTTTTACAACCATAATGTAAAAGTAAAACAAAAAATATCATCGACTGGAAAAGATACGATAAAAGAAGAAAAACTTCATACTGAAAGGCTCAATAATAAAAAATATGTTATATTTGTTATGTTTAGTTAGTTTATTGTTTACTTACTACAATAATCAATGACATATAACAGCTCCAATGTGACACCTGTTTGACAATGCTAAAAAAATCGTTTACTTTCAGACAACTTAAGAAAACTGGCATTATTACATAATTAAAATTTAAATTTCGATTTTCGCTTGCTAAGACGTCTTTGGCCAAAACAATTGAATCTTTGACGCAAAATAAAATGGGGATGGGGTAGTGATAAATGAAATAGGGTGGAAAAAATAAGAAAATGTAAATTAAAAAAAAGTGAAGATTCAATAACGATATAATTGGAAAATGATTCATAACTCTTTGAAACTAAAAACTCGAAGAAAAAATAAAATAAAATAAAAAAATGTCTCAACAATAAATCGATGTCATTGTCAATGTTTTTTTGTTTGAAAATCGAAAATATTTCCAGGAAGTTTTTTGTTTGGATCAATACATTGTCCATCAGTGACCAACAAATAAAATAAAAAATATCCAAAAACGTCTGAAAATAATATCTTAAAATACGTTGAAAATGAAATTAAATCTAAAATTTCATTTTTCTCGTCTTGTTGATAAGTGGTGGCGGAGTGTTCAAAACTCCAAGAATCGATGTTTAAAAAAAAAATCAATCACAATTAACAATCGGAGAGGGGTATTGTCAGAAGTTATTTTAATTTTACTACAATACATTGCTTATTTATTTATTAAAAAAAAAAGATAAAAATTAACGACCTGTGTAGCAATTTTTTTAAAAAGCAACAAAATTAAGATTTAAAGATAATTAATTAATGTTAAAATCACTTTCATTAATTTTTCGAAATTAATATTTTTTAAGACTGTCCTTGAGATTTGTTTTTTAAAAAAATTAGTAATAAAATTAAGGATTAATCAACAGGATTTTTTCGAAAAATATTACTTTTTTTACGCTTATAGAGAAAAACACAATTGAATACTACACTACACTACAGCATGTTAAATCAAATGTTATATTTATCACCTGTGAACGTGAACATCCACTTAAAAAAACGCCTCAAATTTTTAATTATGAATCAAAAGTACCAAAATACAAAACCTGTTTTATTTTATATTTAAAAATAATTATTTTTAAGTTTATATTACCAATAAGTTAAAATTAGTTGCATTTAATTGTTCAATGGCAAAAAGTGAAGTTTTATTTTTTTTTGTTCCTAATAAGCATAAGAAATTTATTAAAATGATGAAAGTGTTCAGGGCAGAAACTATGAACAACCATTAATAGTGGTCAGTTAAGACCTAAGCGTATGTTGAAATTCAGAAATTGAGGTCTTTTTTTTTTCTTGAGTGCCTCTTTATTAAACTTTCAGGAATCCCTTGGACTGTTATTACTAAGTCATCTTTCTCCTAGAAGTCATAGTATATTTAGCTAGTCTTACTGATGCAGGAAAATGAAGTTATAATTAAGGTAAGTAATTCAGAATTGTTGAATATTTTCCTCTTTGATTTTCTGTATAAAAAATTCAACAGACAAAAAAAGATAAATAACATAAAATTCCTTTAAAAATATTTCCGATGCAAAAATAGCATTAAATTTTACATTTTTTGATTCTTCAAGCATATCTTTATTCAATAGAAAGATACTTGCCCCCTGCAATGGTAAGAATTTCAAAATTGCACTGAAAAACTACAAGTAAATTTTTCTTAACTATTTATTTTAGAATCTGAAAGAAAATAATGTTTATTTGCAAGTATCAACTCATCACAAAAATATTTTTTGTTTTATTGATTTATAACTATAGTTTTTCTGAATAAATTTTCAAGATGCCCTGATTTGATTTTATATAAACTGCTGAAGCATTTGGCTTCCAAAGACACTGGGAAGCACTAAAATTGACATGTTAAGAAGATCCCACTCAAAGACAAGAGCACACATGCATCCAGTGGATGGAACAGACACAAAGGAATGTCATTACTGCAGACTCACTGTGGAGCTGAAATAAATTAAGAAGACAAGATAACAACTGACATTGCATTTATATTTTTGAAGATCAAACTTGACTGGGAAGCAAGAAGCCAGAAGAGAATCCCACAAGCAAGAAGTTCAATAGAAGAAACTGTTTGTATAGAACTTACATCTAATCATTTCAACTGCAAAATGATGAGACCTTGCTGCCAGTCTAGTACTGCGCTTAAATTCATAAAGTCTAGGTCTAAAAGAATGTTCATCAGAACAATTATCATGAACATACTTATAGAAAAGAGACAAGAAGGCTATGTTATGGCAGTGGGGAAAGTAACAAAATAACATAAAATAAATCCTTTATTTGATGGACTAATAGTAGAGAAAAGGGAACCAGTTAATCCTGAGATTCATTTAAACTCAAATGAAATTTAAGTTATTTTTTACCATTTTTTTTTTTTGTTTGGTTTTAATAAATAAAAAAATGAAACTTTAATACAATATACTATTAATATTGTTAATACACAGTGACACTTAACTGTAAGGATATAGGATGCATAATTGTCATTATAAAAGAGACTGAGCAACATACTAGGAATATGAAAATCAAGTAGGTGAAGAAATTTAACTATCTGGGTAGTGTATTAACAGATGACAGAAAATGTAACTAAAAAAATCTACCTTCCAGAAACTAAGCAAAGTATTAAGAGATGAGAAAATGTCTTTAAAAAGAAAGAAAAGTGTGCTGAAATGCTATGTAATATCTCCTATATGGCAGTGAATGTTGAACAATTTTCTCGCAGATGAAAAGATAGCTTATATGGTTTTACTAACAAATGCTGAAAAAATATCATAGATAAAACATGTGAGCAACAAGATTCAATGATTTGATAACAGAACAAGGATAAAGAGTGATGATTAAGGAGCAAAAGTTACTTAGAGGAACAAAAGGTGGGAAGTTGTGGAGGATCATGACCACCTACATCCTGAAATGACATGGCACATAAAAGTGAATAGATAGCAGAAAAAGGACAAAAAATGGTGATAAAGGGTCAAAAGTTACTTAGATTAACAAAACATGAAGCTGTTAGAAGCCATGATTTCCCATGATACAAAAAGAAAAATTACAATATATGTTACAATGTAGAGTGCAAAATAAAATTATTATATCTTGTATTATTTAGCAACATTTTTTATAGTGTGGTTCAGTAGACACTAAAAATTTTTTTGACAGCAATACAAATTTTATCTAAAATTTCTTATGGAAACCAATCAATTTTTTTTAACCAAAATCACACAGAAAATAACCTATAATCATACAGAAATCTTTATTCAGTACTTGGTAGACAAGTTGAAAAGGTACTGATGATGTTTATTGTAAATGGCTTGGATGTAAAAGCATTTGTTGATGAAATTCAGTGAAGTTGCCTTAGTGAAAGCTTCAAGCTTCAGTTGTTTGACACTTAAATATTATGATTGTTCTAAACTGGCAAATATATTCATAGTAAATAAAAACATCCAAGTCAGATGTTCTTATTGGACTGTGATGTTCATGATATTACATAATTCAGGCCCTTGTCTGGTGTAACTTGATCTTTATCAGTGTTTTATTTGTCCACTATATTATCCTGTTGATCCCTATCCACAATGTCTGTTAAAGACTAAATTCATTATACTAGGGCCCATTAAATCAAGAATTTAGATACAAAAATATTCACTTATTCATATTATGCAACTATTTCCCTTCTATTCACAGTTTGGTCACTCTCTGTTAGTTAGCTTTCTGTCATGTTATCTATTTTAAGCCTGAGAAGGTGTTTTGTATAAGCTTCAGTCACTTTTCCACCACCATAAGGTTGCCTCCCTGGGCCTTTTCTATAAATACTTTCATGGTATTTGCATGCTGGTCTTCTACATAAGCTCAAGGGCTACAGTATTACTGGATGATTGTTTGATTTAATCCAACTGTTCCTATCAAATTGTGAAATGAAGGTTATTTTGAATGGGCTCACTTCCAAATCATTTCACATGAATGCGGGTATCCCCACAAAGCTCTATCCTGGGTCCTACACTGTTTCTGATCATCAATAACTAACTTGAAGTGGAATGACTACATCAAATCAATAGCTGCATCTACTACAAGGAAAGGTGGGTCACTGTGTCCTGCCAAAAGGTTTTTCTCATTAGAATCCATCTTGCAAAACTACCATTCATCTGTGCATTGAATACTGATGCCATATCTGGTCAGTTACTCCTACTACTTATCTCAAGGTTCTTAAGAAAATCTAAAGAAGTATCTGCAATGTAATCAATCCTGACTTGGCATCTTGACTTCAGTCACTTTCTCACCAACGTGATGTGGCTTCCCTCTGTCTTTTCTACAGATATTTTCATGACTACTGCTCTGACAAGCTTTTTTCCTTGGTACCCAGACTACGTGAGTTTAAGTGTGCTACTAGATTGGCATCTAGGTCCCACCCTTTTACTGTTGAATTCATTCAATGTAACCACCACTTCTACTCCACCAGTTTCTTTTCTCACACTTCCCACCTGTGGATCTCCCTTCAGTTTACTTGCTTCCCTAATAATTACAATCTTCAAAAATTTAAATGCAATGTCAAGCACTATCTTCTTGAACTTCATTCAGTTTTTATCCTTTTTCAGTCCCACCTATACCCAGTCTTTTCTCTCACTTTCACTCACTGTAGCCCCCTGTATACTAGTGGCATTCCCACCTTGCTTGGAGTGAAATGATTAAAAAAAAATTGGTACCTAAACATTTTGAATTTAAGCAAACTACTAGATTGGTATCAAGATCTAACCAATTTACAGTTGAGCTGGCTAGATGTAACCATAAATTCTGTTAAAATTTTTTTCTCTTGCACTTCTTACTTGTGGAACTCTCTTCCAGATCCATGCTTTCTAGCCAACTTTAATCTGCAAAAATTTAAATGCAATGTCAATCACTATCTACTGCCCTCCTGATTACTCTTTCCTCTTCACACTCATTATTAATGTTTCTGTTCCTAATTGTTCCACACCCTGTAACTTTTTGTGTCTTAGTGGCTTTACTGCCTTGCATGGGATGATATGATGTTAAAAAAATCTTGGTTAAAATGTAAAGTTAAATGAATCTAATCACAAAAAAACAGAAAGTGATAGAGGAAAAATGCCTGTTTATAACAAAAACCATTCAGTTAGGCTTATAAGCTCTGACTTTAACCCTTCCCTGTAAGGTGATGCTGTGGTTTTCCTAACTACAATTGGTTAGACAGTTTTTCACCTTTACTGCTTTATTTATTTGACTGGCAGTGAGTATAGTACAGTCAGAAAATTATGGTGTCAGACCTTCAACCAAAATTGGTCATTTTCAATTTGATCTTCCTACAATTGAAAATTTTAAACTGAAAAAAATTTCTTCAAAGTTCTTTCGATAAGTTCATCTTGCAAGAATGGTTAAGGGAGGGAAATAGTAGTTCATCTGTTGGTCGTGGATCCAGGCTGCTTCTCCCAGTAACAACTGCTCAAGGGTCAAAACTGAATGGCTTATATTAAAGATCCCTAAGGGTTATTTTTTATGTATAACTGATTAATGATCCATAAATCCTAATCAATCACTTTTTTTTAATCAATTCAGCCCAAGCAAGGCAATAATGCCATTGACACAAGAGGAGTGAAAAGAATGAGAAGACTGTAGAAGGAACCAGAAACTCAATCCAAAACAGGAATCAACGGATAATTCCAACAAAATCTGGTTTGGTCAATTCTCTTTCCAGTTTTAGCATCACTACTCTGCAATTTAATTGGGTCAGGTTCCTCTTACAACCACCATCAATATGTCAGATAATTACCTTTCAAATTTCTAATGTAAATTATATTTTCCAGCATAAACATCTTCTCTATTAAATAAAACAGTTATAATATCATCCTTATGTCAGTATTTTCCATAAAATACTGTCTTACATCATGAGGTGAAAATATCGACAAACATTAATTAATCACACATCTACAATAAAGTCCCTGTTTGTGTTTATCTGTCATCATCTTACACACAGCACTTCTTGATAAAATATTTTTATTTCCCAAGCATTTCTTAGGGTAAATTCACCATTAAAGAGCATCTTCTGTCTGCTAACAGAATTCTGGGACTTATATAAAAATAACTTAAGTTTTCTCTTTGTTAATTCTGAATTCTCTTCTAAAAATTGAATTTTTCATCTTCTTTCAAACATTAAAAATATTGTGGTAAGAGCCAGTTACCCTTATTACTGATCCATTCAAAAGTAGTCCTGGGTAATTGAAGAATATTGCTGTGATTTGTCAAGCTGAATATTAAATACTACTATCACAACTGACTGTATTGTGTCTTGACATACCCCATGTCACAACAAAAAATAAAGGATTTGATACTGTATAAAAGTTCAAATCATTTCTGGACTACTTGTAAAATTCAAATTAAATTGGCATTCCAGATTTTATATACTTCTAAGGTTCTGACTGGGTAATAATTGTAGATTTCAACCGCTTGTAAAATCCACTTGAATAAGAGTGTTGCATATACTTACACACATGAATGAACACATATATAGATATTATATATATATATATATATATATATATATATATATATATATATATATATATATATATATATATATATATATATATATATTATTTAACCTAACAGATCTAAAAAGATTAGTTTGCTACAGGACCAAAAGAGGAAGCAAGATGTAAAAATCCAACTCACTGCACAAGTAAATGGTCAAACAAGATGAACTTGTTAATGAGTGTTAGAAGCACCAAATAAAAATGACCTACCAGAAGTGCTTCTGGTAGCCATGACCTACTTCGATTCAATATGATTTTAAAACTACAGCAACTGTTATGAAAAACTTTGTTCCAGAAGCAAATAGCTTAAATTTCAGACTTCTGTCAACAGGTATAATATGCTGTCAAACTATCTGTATCACCAAAGAGAAATAAGAGGATGTAACCAAGCAATATATTATTTTTATTAGAACGTAAATATACAGAGAGAAATTATATAATTTTATAGTTTCAAATGGTTCTCTGGAGAAGAGAAATAAATAAAAATGAAGAGAGACTAGAATTAAAGAGAAATTATATAATTTTATAGTTTCAGATGGTTCTCTGAGAAGAGAAATAAATAAAATGAAGAGAGACTAGAATTAAAGAGAAATTATATAATTTTATAGTTTCAGATGGTTCTCTGGAGAAGAGAAATAAATAAA